>CAWUFW010001432.1:0-570000 GCA_963921515.1 Calotriton arnoldi
TACACTCGATACAATATATCATATAATCATGGCCCATCTGGAAGAGACAAAGGTGGAAGGATTACGGACTCAAGGGGCGGTGCGCAAACTACAGAATACAGTGCGACAAGTTGCCAAGACCTGCACGGAGATATCCACGCGAATCGGAGAAGCTGAGGAAAGGATTTCAGCGATGGAAGATGACTTAGTGCAACAAAAGACTACAGTGGCATCTTTACAATCTTTACGAGACGATGTTGATATGAAGCTTACGGATTTGGAAAATCGTTCCAGAAGAAATAACTTACGTATTTTGGGTATACCAGAGGGTCAAGAGGGTAAAGACGCTAGGAAGTTTGTTATTGATTTGTTTTCCAAAGCCTTTCCAGAGCTTAGTCAATGGAATTGGGAATTAGAATTACAGAGGGCACACAGGTTCCCTTTCAATCAACGTAGCAAAGTAGGGTGTGTTAATGAAAAACCTAGGGCAATATTGATCTGTCTCAATAATTTCTTATTGAGGGAAGCACTATATGATCTGGCACGGCCCGACAGGAAGAGAGGTGGTAATGGTTTTGAATTTTTTGTTCGTCCTGATTTCTGTCAGGCCACGGTCAAATTACGGTGGCAATTACGTCAATTGTTCCCATTATTTCAGACGAAAGGGGTACAGGTCTTCCTTCTTAACCCTGCTAAGCTAAAGATAATTCATAAGGAGAAGGCTCACTTCTTTGTTTCAGAAATTTTGGCAAGGGAATTTCTGACTACAATTTGATGTTGAATGGTTGAATATGGAGTTATTGACTTAGTGGGGTGATTTAAATATCTTTTTTAATATTTTTTTTTTAGCTGTAAATGGGGGTGAGGAGGAGTGGTGCTGTTCAATCCACTAACCATCACAGAGGACTTTTTGTCCTTAAGCCTCAAGTGGGGAGGGGTGGGGGGTTGGCAAAGGGGGCAAGGGGGGCAGGGGTGTGGGGGAGGGTGGGAAGGTTGTGGGACTGGGTGAGGATAGCGTTTTTTGATTTTTGGCTGTACATGATAAAGATGGTGCTAAATCTATTGCAGATATATTTGAGAAATATTACGCTTTGCTGCTGAAATTGGTGGTTTGTGTCAAGGGCAAATGGGCTTACCACATATTGGTTTCTATGAGAATGTATGATCTTTTACCTGTAAATCTGTTTTATGATTCAGAGGATAACAATGATTAATAGATTGGTTATTTGTTCATGGAACATTTGTGGCCTAAATGATAAGAAAAAAGGGGGTGATGGCTCAGATGTTACAGGCAATGCGTATGGATCTGATATGTGTTCAAGAAACTCATATAGCCTGGAACAATCGGGATTGGCTGAAAGACTTGGGTTTGGGTGTATTGGGGTGCACTAAACAGAGTTCCAACACGAGGGGGGTGGCGATATTGATGAAGAGAGGATTGGGTGTTTGTAATCGGCTAAAGGAAGATGCTTTGGGTAGGTGGGTTATTGCAGGGATAACTATTAATGGCTCACAAGTGACGATATGCTCCTTATATGGATTAAATGTAGATGATCCGGCGGTTCTTCATTATCTTAGTATTGAATTAGCCGATTGGCCAGCCCCTTTTATTATCTGTGGAGACCTGAATATTCATCTAGAGGGCAGCTATGATCTCAATAGCAATAAGCCTTATATGGGTAAAAAAATTTAAGTTTTCAAGGCTATTAGGGGGTTAGTTAAGGAATTTGGTTTGGTGGATGTGTGGCATTCACTTAGACAGTTAGATCCTGGAGAAACTTTTTATTCGGCGCCCCATAGAAAACATGTACGCCTCGATTATTTTTTTGTATCTGCGGAAAAAGTAAGGGGCTCTAAGATGGAGATTCTACCAAGAGTAATATCAGATCATAACCCGATATTATTAGAAATTGACTTTAGCTCCCGGGTCCCTGTAAAAGCATGGACCTTTGAACGAAAACTTTTATTAGATCCAGATTACCGTATACATATGGAAGGGTGGATTAGTGAATTCTTTAAATTTAATCGGGGAACTGCTTCAGATTCTGTTGTTTGGGATACATTCAAGGCGGGGGTTCGGGAGAAACCCTTAGTTACTCTTTAAATAAACAACGTAAAACCCAGGCGGAAATAAAAGTCCAGATGCATCAATTAAGGCTTTTGGAATTAGAACTAATGAGGGAAATTTCTCAGCAGGGTAATCTAGAAAAACTATCATCGGCCATTGCAATCCTAAAAATGCAAATACATCAGCATTTCGCGGTGAAGGTTGCGAATAAACTGGCAATTTTTAGGGACCAAATTTATGAAGCAGGGGAAAATTCAGGGCGGATTTTAGCGAAAAGATTACAGCAGAGGAGTGTGCATAATAAGATCTTACAGATACAGGACCATCTTAGCCAGATACAAGGGTCCCCAGAAGGAATCTTGGCGGTTTTCTGCAAGTATTATGGGAATCTATACACAGAGGATTGTCTGGGGGATCCAGTGGAAAAAATGATGGCGTTTAACTCAGGTATGGTAATTAATAAAGTCACAGCAGATCAGAATGAAGGGTTGGTGGATGATATTACCTGGGAGGAAGTGGAAGGGGCTGTATTGTCATTAGCAGTTGGAAAAGCCATAGGTATGGACGGTATTCCTTTAGAATTTTATACAACGTTTCGCTCAGTGTTAAAGGAAGAGCTCCTGACATTATTTCATGCAGCTCAACAGGGTATAGCACCTGAGTCGTGGCGAAAAACTATTATTATTGTATTCCTTAAAAGGGAAAACACAAATTATGCCCTTCTTCGTATAGACCAATATCACTGATTAATGCTGACAGTAAAAAAAATTCTAAAATTATGGCACAGCGGTTGGGAACTGTCATTACCCCTCTGGTTTCCCAGTTTCAGCACGGGTTTATACCCGGTAGGGACACGGCGGATCACGTAAGCCGTGTCATCGCACTCTTGGACTGGGCGCAGGCAACTGGGTCCGGACTCGGGGTGATCCTGCTGGACGCCGAAAAGGCGTTCGACAGGGTCTCCTGGCAGTATATGTGGGAGGTTATGCATATGAAAGGGTTCGGCCCACAGTTTATTCATGCAATTAAGACTCTGTATATATGCCCGACTGCTGTAATCCGGATTTCTGGGCAAGAATCCGCTGCGATCACTATTAGTCGGGGTACACGGCAAGGTTGTCCGTGTTCCCCTTTGTTATTCGCCTTATTTATTGATTTATTTCTGAACAAAATCAACCAACATGTAGATATTATACCAGTCAGGATTCAGAATATTGAATATAGGGCACTTGCTTATGCAGATGATATTGTCATAGTCTCCAGGGACATTGTAACTTCCTTACCCGCAATTATATCTTTGGCACAGCAGTTTGGGGCTTTTTCAGGGTATAAATTGAATGAACAGAAAACTCAGGTAGTTTACTCTGGCAAAAACCCCCGATAAATATACCTATTGTCTCGGAAGCAACATATCTCGGAATTAAAATCACATCAGCGGTAGATAAGATCCCTGAACTTAATATTTTCCCAATAATTGAAAAAGTGAACGCAACCTTAGAAAGGCTAGATCATCTCCATTTATCATTACATGGCCGGAATAGTGTGTTGAAGATGCTGATACTTCCAAAATTTTTATATATTTTTAGAACTATTCCATTGGAGTTTTCGGCATCACTCTTTGTTAAAATAGAAAGAATTTGTTCTCGGTTTTTATGGGGATATCGGAAACAGCGAAGGGCTTATAGGAAAATGATCTTACCAAGGCAAGATGGTGGGTGGGGCATCCCCCATATTATTATGTACTATTGGGCTGCAATGTTGCAATATATAAGACCATTGGTGATTGGGGCTAAAGCTGAGATCCCTTTGTTTCAGAGGCCTTCTATTTATGAGTTTGGTTTGGGCGAGGAAATGAATGGTTTTTTTGCAAAAGTTATCGAACCTAGCTACTTTAAAAAACAAATTAAACGGAGTCTTCAAATTTCGAATCTTAACGCCTATACCCCGTTGCTGGCTCCTGGGTTATTACCTTCAATTTTTCAAGATTTGGTAACAATTAGATGGGGCCAAAAGGGCATACATAATTTAGGTGATCTGTTTAATCAAGATCAACTTTTAACTTTCTCTGATTTACAGGTGGTGTATGGTGTAGGGAAGCAGGATTTTTTTAAGTATCTTCAGATACGCAGTTTTTTGACTAGTGGGGGTTCAGGTTCGATGTATCAATTTGGGCCCATCCCCCTAATCGAAAAAATGAAGAAAAAAACACCAATTGGTCAGTTTTATCAGCTACTTCTGGAAACACTCCCGGATGATTTAGATGCACGTAAAATAAAATGGCAAAATATATTAGGTTTAGATGATATAAATATATTAAAGTCTATCGAACTGGCAAATCAAGTCTTAATGACAGGAAGACTACGTAGCCAACATTACATGGCTCTATATGATCTTTATTATACACCTAGCAAGTTGGCTCGTTGGGGTGCAATTGCTGGAACTAAGTGTAATCGATGTGGACAGGTTTCGGCTGACTCAAGTCATATGTTTTTTTTTGTCCAAAATTGGGGAATTTTTTCAAAACATAGAGAAATTTTTGTATATAATATTTGGGCTCTCTATTCAAACTAGTGCGGGATTGACTATTTTTGGTGTAAGCTCGGATATTGATGCCAGCACAAGATCAGAAGATATAAATACACTTTTATTTATTATTATGGCAGTAGTAAGGGCTTGTATCACCAATGAATGGATTAGCCCTGATCCACCTACCTTTATTAATTTTCGTACGAGATTGCTTACTATGTATAATTTTGAATCTTCTATCTATAAAACTAAAGGTAGAAGGAAAAGAATAAAGGGTGCTAAAATCTGGGCGCCTATATCAGATTGGGCAGTTTGAATGAAATATGAGTTGGGTTAAATTGTTGGACTTAGATGGAGTTAGGGGGTTTTGGGGATTTAATTCCCTATGATTTGTTTAGTCAACTTTTGATTGTATCACCATAGGTATCCCATTTTTATAAGGTGAATGCTAAACTGCCTTTTTTTTTTTTTTTTTGTAAAGCTTTATGCCCGATCGCCTGTTTCCTTTTCATGCCAAAAGGATTATCTTGATTTGTCTATTTTCTTTTTCTTTTAAGACATGATAATGATTCTGCAGTAATAATCATGTAATTGGCTAAAAAAATTATTAATTGTCTTTTTTTTGTTTTTTCTTTTTTGGCTTTTGTGTACAGCCTTGGTCATGAAGGAGTAAATGCTGTAAAAAATTGAATAAAAAAATAAAAAAATGATTCCAGCCAGATTTAAGTCCTATTGGAAGATTATTGAAGAGTATGACTGTGGACCTAACTAAAGCTGGGTTTCTCCATATGTTCTGGTCCACTATTCTTCTTCAACAAAATGAGACTGAAGATCTCGCAGGCAGTAGCCAGGCTATTGTACGCTATCAGAATAACTCTAGGAATACAATTTTACAGCATGCTTTCCCCGGTTTGGAAATCGCTGGGATCCCAGAGTGTCTGAACGATAGGCTAGGTAGTCCCAGTAGGACTGAGAGATGAGATGAGATATGGCTGAGACATGGGGGGGCTACTATCTGAAGGGAAACACTCACTTGGGAACAATGGAGTGAAAAAAACAGTAGGCCGATTTTCTAAAGTCAAGTAAATCCAAAACAGCTCGTGGATTAAGAGCCAAGACTGGACTGAGTCTGCAATATCTCAGTTAGAAAGGAATTTACAGGTTATGAAACCCCAAAAAATTGAGGAGCAGATTTACAAGACGGTGCCGCAGCGTGGCACCGCAAGCACTTTGGCTGCGCCACGCTGTGGCACCTTCAGAGCACAGAAATGCGACATATTTACAATGATATGTCGCATTCCTGTGCTCTCCCCTGCGCTGGTGCACAAACAGCTGCCATGCGCCGGCGCAGGCACCCTTGCACAATGGTGCAAGGATGCATGCGTCATGGGGAGATTGTTTTTGTGCAGGAAGGGGCACCTGCCTGCACAAAAACAATCACTTCAGGCATTTTCCTCTTTCAATGCGTGCTGTAGAATGCAGCACGCATTGAAAGAGGAAAAAACGAGGAGAAATGAAAACATTTCTCCTTGTTGCACGTAGCATACTGACGCATTTCCAGGTTTACGAATCCTCGGAAATCTGGAAATCTGTCTTGTTCCATGGGTGTTGCGTGGGAACACCCACAGCAACACCCATGGAACGCCCTTTTCACACAAAGTGCTGCGTGTAAAGGGGCCGTATTTACAAGGACAGGAAAAGCCACGCAGGGTGGCTTTTCCTGTCCTTGTAAATATGGGGCAGTAAAATGCGCTGCCAGTGTGTCACAAAAAGTGACGTACTGGCAGCGCAAGGGGTTTGTAAGTCGGCCCCGAAGTTTCCATCTGGTATTTGCATCTGGTTGCAGCTGCAGATAAGAAGGCGAAGCCATTATATGGAATCTGGGAGCAGGGTTTGCTGCACGCAGAGATGGAGAATTTATGGCAAGTATCCTTGAAATTATTATACGACATTGTGAAATCTGCTGCTTTAAGAAGGAACCACTTCTTTACTTTTCATAGTTGCTATTGGACTCCTTCAGAGATAGCAACAATTGAGAGCAATACAGAGTGTAAATTCAGCAGAAGATGCGGTCGAAGGAAGCTAACGATTTCCACATGCTTTTAGATTGGCCTCTCTCGGTTCACTTTTGGCAAGATGTGGGTAGAGTTTTTAACTTTGATACTTTTTTTCTCCACCATCCCAGACTACATAGTGATTTATAATTCTCTAGGGCTATCCTATATGTAATTCATAAGCAGATTGAGGACAAAATATTTTTTCTTTTTTCACCCCTATGCTCTCCACCAAGTGCACCCGCCACTCCCTGTGGAACCATCCCCTCTTTCTTTTGACATATCTAACGTCAACCTTTTAGCCTGATTACAGGGTATGCAGTCATACTGTGCCTGACCTCCCCAAAAGTCTCACTTTCTTTCACTAGACTTTAATAGTGAAATAATTGATCCACCTCTTCTAGTTCTCTAAAGTTGTGCATCACATACCTAATGCATATCGTTTAACAAGGAGGGAAATTTCGTATGAGCAGTTGCCCCCAGCTTTTTCAAATAATCTGTCGGCTTACCTAGCTCCCATTATCTGGCCTGTGTTGATCTGGATACATCAGACCGTATGCTAAAAGTGACCCCCTTCGCCTGTAGTACTCTGGATTTAAGAGCCACGCCCAATGTGTGCTCCTTCACTGCATATGTTAGAAAGTTCATCAAGATTTTCCTAGGTTTCTTTTGTGCTGGATTTAGATTAAAGAGGTCGCAATGCACTCTTTGTGTATCCTGTGCCAGACCTGAATCAGTGGACAACACAGCCTCCTTCAAGAGGTTTATTATAAACAACTTACGGCCGTCACCTTCAATCCCTTCTGCAACATTTATGACTATTACATTATTCCTTCTTGCATTATTCTCCATCCTTTCCATTCTTTTCAAGAATAGTGCCATAGTTACCAGAGGTACTGAGCTCAGGTTAATCTAGTGAGCCCCCTCAACTAATACTCCCAATTTCCTATATCTAAATTATTGGCTGATGGGAATAGAGCGTCATTTTGATGTATGACAAATTGCATCCCACAGCACAATAACTTGCTTCATAGGATCTGGCACCAACCAAGCATAGAGAAGCTAAACTCTCCACAGAATGTAAGGCTGACACATTTCAGGTGAAGGGGTGCACATTTGTAGAACTTCTCTCAATTGAATTCAATGAGCTAACATATCCAAAATATCTTAAAATATTACAAATAGTGCCAAGCCCTAATTTGAAGACATAGGATTAGATGTGGGTGGGCTACTGATAGCTCAAGCCCGGCTGAAGCCTTAAGACTGGCTCTGGCTCAGCTCAGGGTCCTGCTGGAACCTCGAGCCCATAACGAGCCGAGCTTTCATGTGGCTTCTGCCTGCCACCCTCCCACTACCCAGGATGTGGCATTATGGCCACAGCTGCTGACTTTGGATCAGGGAAGTCTTGGCTTTGGCTCTATATCCTGTGAATCTGGATACATCTCTTAGGGGCATATTAGCAAGACCCACGTTAAAATTTTCGCCGTTTTAGCGGCAGTTTCCTGCCGCTAAAACGGCGATAATGGACTTGATAATATGCGTTATGGAATTCCAATAGAAGCCCAGGTTAGATGTCCTGCACATCTAACATGGGCTTCTATTGAATTCTATAACGCATATTATCAAGCTTATTATCGCCGTTTTAGCGGCAGGAAACAGCTGCTAAAACGGCGAAAATTTTAACGTGGGTCTTGCTAATATGCCCCTTAATCTTCCAGTGCCTTTAAAAAAACAAGCACTGGCAAAGCCAAAAGGTTTCGGCAATCTGAGAGCTATTGCCGTTGTCAACATCAATGTCTTTTAGTCATGCTAAATAGCATCACGGCTGCTGTTCAGCATTGCTGAAAGTCATGGAAAAAGCACTCTCATGCAGCCAGTGCTGGCCACACTACTTTTTCATTTGAGAGTAGCTGATAGAACAACTGCCTGTACATAAACTGGTGTCTCAAACCAGTCTGGAATGAAACAAAGATAGCTTGAGCAACTGGGTGGTCATGAATGCCAAACAATGAGCTAATGTATGTTTGATTGAAAAGATGCTACATCTGCAACTCCGGAAAAAAAATGGGCCCGAAAAAGTCGATTTTGAGGTAAATAAAAAGTAATTTAGCCTGTCACGTCTCTAGTTCACTATTGCGAAAATAGGCACAAATCACAATGGGAAATAACTGTTTACTTCCCTCTATAATGTTAGCAAACTAGGGAACTAAAATGGCTTCTTTTGGACTCGAAAAGAACCTAAATAGGAGGTGTTATTTTAACCAATAACAACTGCTCCCTCTTGGACTACAAAGGAAGTCACTGTGACAGTTTGCCATAGGATATGCCCAGTGTTGTGTATAACTTTGGGCATTATTTATGTGTCCTTTTATGTGCACCAATGCTGTGTTTGTAGTGTTCGCATCTTTGTTATGTATGCATCTGGATAGTGTATATATCTGTGTGCGAGTCTCTGTGGTGTAAGCTGATCATTTTCTAGTCTGTACCTCTGTTTTGTGCGTACTGCTTTTCTTTGCAGCCACCTTATATCTTTGTATTGTGTGTAGTGTGTGTTTGCACCTTTGTTGTGTATGTATCTATATCTATAGAGTGAGCACGTGCCTGTGTCTGTCTGTATGCTTCCAAGTCTCTGTTCTGTGTACTTCTAACTTGTGTTCACTGTGTGTCATCGTGCTGACCTTGTGTGTAGTGTGAATGTGATACATAATACATGTTCATGTGTCTGCAGTGTGAGCCCCTGTGTATTGTGCTGCATGGGCATCTGTACTGCTTGTACTTTGCGTGTCTGTGGTGGGTGTGTGCTTGCGTGTGTCTCATGTACAGATGGCTGTAGTGTATGTAATGTGTGCTCTGAGCCAAAGTTGCGTGTGTCCTTTTCTCTTCTCTTGTGGCCGTCCATGACATGGGTCACTGCTCATGAGAGAGCTGCACATCAGGATTTTTTTGTATAAAGAACCCTGGCCAGAGGATCTGTTGCAGAGCAGCCTATTGTCAGCCATCTTAGGCTCCACTACATCAGTGTTGCAGAAGGACAGTGAAGGCCTAGTACCAGCATTGGCAACCTACCCCACCCCTCCAACGTAACATGCATGCTCATAAATAAACACACAACACATTTCTTGTTTGGGTAAAATTGCTGCAGGTTTATTACATACACCGTTATGTAATATGGTGGGTTATCTTACGGGCGATCCAAGGGCAGGCAACCGTCTGGGCCGCCTGCCCGCCTGATGAGCCAAGCAGCACTGGGGCGAACCCCATCTGTGCTGCCACTTCTGGTGATCCTCTTCCCGGATCACGTGACACATGGTCCCTTGTTACTCACGCCCCTTTCAGGGCGGAGCGTAGCATAGCAAACCCCCGGTTGTTCAGGCCCACAACCGCCCGAAGGACTAACGGGGCGCCGACACGGTTTTCCAGGAACCTCCCATGAGGCTCCTAGGATTTGGCTCTGGCACCCACCATGGTGCCGCGCAGAGGTACCCTTCTGTACCCCTCTGCTTCCAGATCGCCCTGTAACTCCGCCTGCAACGAAAAAAGACAACATTACAACATTCTCTGCCTCCTGCCTGCCACGAACCACGCCGGGTAAGCGGTAGGGTGGGAGACGGCGTGTCCGGGCGCGCAAAAGAGGACGACAAGATGGTGGGGGAGGAATATATACCCCTCCCCTGTCCTCGCGCCCCGGAAGTGATGCTCGCCTAGCGCGCTGCGCCAAGGCTTGGGGGACTCCTCCCTGAGTCCCTGCGGGGGTGTGGGGTGCCCAGCTGGCACTAGAGGGCTGCCCTCGTTAGTGGCCGCCCTGCGGGGGCCTCGGACAGCCGCATAGTACCAGCATTGGCAACCTACCCCACCCCTCCAACGTAACATGCATGCTCATAAATAAACACACAACACATTTCTTGTTTGGGTAAAATTGCTGCAGGTTTATTACATACACCGTTATGTAATATGGTGGGTTATCTTACGGGCGATCCAAGGGCAGGCAACCGTCTGGGCCGCCTGCCCGCCTGATGAGCCAAGCAGCACTGGGGCGAACCCCATCTGTGCTGCCACTTCTGGTGATCCTCTTCCCGGATCACGTGACACATGGTCCCTTGTTACTCACGCCCTTTCAGGGCGGAGCGTAGCATAGCAAACCCCCGGTTGTTCAGGCCCACAACCGCCCGAAGGACTAACGGGGCGCCGACACGGTTTTCCAGGAACCTCCCATGAGGCTCCTAGGATTTGGCTCTGGCACCCACCATGGTGCCGCGCAGAGGTACCCTTCTGTACCCCTCTGCTTCCAGATCGCCCTGTAACTCCGCCACAGCTCTGGAGGTGGCCACCGTCGCCGCCAGAGCCCCCACCAAAACAGCTCCTTTCTCACCTGCAACTTCTTATTTCCAGGCCTCCTGCAAAGCTAGGGAAGAGAACACTCCCACTGGTGATAGATGAACCCCATCTATATCATAATAGCCCTTGCTGATAGCCTGGATCAGCTAGTGTCTATTGCAACACAAGGCCCTTCTGCCCTGTGAATTTGTGTCAAGAACTATCCACCCTCCTGTGGGAAAGTTCCACTACTTCACATAACTCAGCCCTGTGTCAACTCTGGGCGGGGCAGATCCGATTCCCTGGTTCACATTGCCCCATGAATTTGCTGAGCACACCTAGCTGCCGTCCATCTAGGACGGTGTGTCTAGCACACCTGTGTGCCCGCTTGAGGGACAGCTGCCGGCTTGTTGGGAGACCGCTCCTACACCCACCTGCCTACTTTTGGCTATTCGGGCGAGACGGATTATACTTTAACCTTTGCACCGTCCATTTGCTTTCTAACTCATGACGCACAGGGATGTCCATAACTGGACGTGTGTGACGATGAGCCAGGGTGCCCTCCTGCCCTTGCATCCCTTATTTCTTATGGGAATTTCGCCAGCTCAGCTCCCTTCGTGGTGGACCCCCTAGGGATACCAGCTAGAGAATCCGTCTTATTAATGCAGTGCGCACTGGCTGCCATATGGTGCCTAACTTTAAGGATTGGCTAAGTCCTACTTTGCCCTTCATCCCAGAATATTCCCGAATAGGGGGGATATTCACACTGCTCGCCTTGCCTTTTGTGCTTGGCACCTTGTTGCCCCCTTTCTTGGGGACGCAGCACAATGTGTTAGCTGACAGCACCCCCGCCCAGTGAGGCTAGTATAGCTAACCGGGCAGGGCATTTGACCTTAACTGCAGGAAAATCGACAGGCTAGAACCCTCCCTGCGAGGGCCCCCGGATAGGGGGCAGGGGCGTTCACACTGCCCACCCCAGGGCAACCCCAGCGGTGGAAAATTACCTGCTCAGTTAAATTTAGCTTTTTGTTGGTCACTGGACATGCCACATGTTCTTTTACATAGTAGCCTTTTGTGCTTGACACCTTGTGTCCCCATTACTTGGGACGGCAGCCCACTGTTGGCTGACAGCGTCACCACCCAGCGTGGCATCTATTAATGATCGGGCGGGCGGGCGTTTGCGCCTGACTGCAGGATCATAGTCAACTGCCCTTTGTTCTGGGGTGCACTTATTTCGCCCCTTTGCCCAGACTTATGCACAAACCCCTTTGCTTGCTACCCTGGTGAACACCTTAATGGTATCGAAGCTGGTTTGAAACAATGTATGTCTTGCTCCCACTACTGGAGACACCTCACCCTTTTGTGTAATTACAACTTACTCAGCGCACCCCGCTTGCCTAACTGCCATCGGATCACAGATGCACAATACCTACTGTGCCTCTCCGACCCTGGATGCTTTAAACCTGCCACAGTGACGGAAACCAAGCTTCCCAGTTCCCTGTTTAGCTGCAGTACCCCGTCAGTGGGTCCGCTAGGATATACCACAAACGGACCACATATGTATTGTGCCCACTATTGGAGACAACTCACCCCTTCGTGGAGAGACAACTACACGGTGCCTACCCAAGTCACCCAACAGACAAGTAGGCCCTGACTACCTTGTGTTCTGGTGCCCGGTTTGGGAAGAGCCTTGCCTTCACTAGCTGCCCCCTGGGAGACACAAAGACAGTGCTCTAGCCGCAGCGCAGCGATGCCCTCGTGTAGCATCGAACCCCTGGTCAAATAAGAGTGACAACTCCAACTTACTAAGACTACACCATGCCCATGGGTGGAGTTTAGCTCTTCCCCAAACTTCTGCTAGCGTAACCCGCGGTCACGCCTCCTGTTCAGTTAACTTTAGTAATTCATGGCACTGACCCACAAGGGCCTAATACTGGGCTGTGTAAATGGGGCCCTGGGTGACCTTAACACTCGGCTTGGTGTCGATGGGTGCTAACAATACCTGGCTGAAGTGCACCCTTTGACAATCACTCCAGACACGATGTGCCAATGCAGGTGGAAGCAAGAATTATCCAGCCCACCTTACTTCCTGTCCCAGTGATCTGAGTAACTTAGTGAAAGATGCACCTTAGAACTGGAAGCGGGAACTGTTACTTACGCCTGCAAATGCTCTGCTCAGAGCAGCCCGCCAGACTAATGAAACGTTGTCAATTTGGCTGTCAACTTTGCTGCCTGTGCCACCCTTCCGCCCCATGGAAAATGTTCTGGGCTCTCGCCTACTACCCTGCTGAGTGAGCCCACTGTATTCACCAGATTCATTAACAATTTCCGCTTCTGACTGTACTTGGTGACACGTACACCCCATGGTATCTTGGCGCTGCATAACATGTTTGTTACTCAGCTCCATGCTACTTGTTTTATCGACCTCAGAAGGATGAAATGCTTGTTGATTGCAACCTTGTTGGTGTACATACATAGAAGAGCAGATAGACACCCGAGTATGAATTACTCTTGTGCAGCTTACTGCTTTTTAAATTAAGCCCCTGCTCGCAAACTGGGAGAAGGATAGTGCAGTGGGCACAGTTAACAATGCTTCCATCAGGGACAAACATCTTGCTAACCTGGTTTGAGGAGCAAGCACGCTGATCATGGGCGGGCCCATGAAATCCCACCCTTGTCCGCCCCCGCCAAATTCTGGTGGTAGTGATCCTAGCACAATTGCAGCAATTTGGTGAAAGTGCCAGGATTACAATGATCTGTACTCGAAAATACCAGGACTGTGGAAGGTCTGACCTCGTTCTAGTGCCACATGGGACTCCGCGGGATGTCCTGGTAGACCAAGTGGTGGGGACTGACCTGAGTCTCCCTGCCCAGAACATACCGCTGACACCAACCCAGCTATTGCTCACTGACCTGAACGCGGGAAGACGCACTGGCTAGTCCTAGGACCAACAGACCTCTAACCCCAAACCAGGCAACCTACCACAAACAACTCTGAAATTGCCATTATGGTCACCCCGCCTTCCCCGAACCGGACTGCTGGGAGCACAGGCCCCAACTTCGCTGACCACCGGCGACAGGACAGCCGTGCTCATGCCCAAACTGAGCGACACAAGCTACCCCACCCGTGGCACAGTTCCTGTGATCTGCATTGTAAATTAGTGAAAGATGCACATTTGGACTAGTAGCTGATAATGTTAATTAAGCCTGCCAATACTCCGCTCAGAGCACCCCGCTAGACGATGGCTTCCCTAGAAAAGGCGGAGCCAACAGACCTCCAAGCACCGAAGGCTGTACATCTGAGTACCGCTCTAGTCTAACAGATGCCCCCTGCATCAGATATCAACCATACCATACCTGGCTGAAAGCTGCTCAGTGCTTCTGATGCATCGGCGCTCCCTGCCCCCCGCAAGCTCACCCTGATAAAATTAGCTTGTGGCTGGGGCATACCAGTGTGATTAAAGCACAAGACATACTTGCCCGACGTTAGCTCTTCGACCAGGCTCCCCCGCAATAGCCCTTCACAACCAGTGGCCTAAAGCATTCGTCCTGTGGGGCGGTTGCAAAACGGACTGCAATCAACCCTTATCCCTTCTCTACCAATGTTAAATTGGCGTTTAAGGTTGGGAACGGTGTGCACCTACGCGTGGCTGAGCCCACCATTAGTCCTGAGGATGGAGTACACACTTAGGCTAACGCCTGCTCGCCCCCCAAGTAGCTAGACAGAGCCTTAGGGCTTATCCCAGAGGCCGTGTAAAATTTTTATGTGCCAATCGCACACCCACAGTAGCCAACTAGGCACACCCCAGCAGAGACTCCATACAAGGTTATTAAATTGTCCTTCGTATACTCCATAAAAGAAATAACCTAGTTCCCACTGCCTGTATTGCACTGTGCTACCAAATCTCGTCATGACTTCATAGGGATTACATAGATCCCTAGCTCAATTGGGTCACTGTCCAGATCATTTTGCGCAACCCAGTAGCTACTGGTGGAACTGTACTTAACATGACACGGTATGCATCAACTCAATCAGCAGTGTACCCTACTAACTCTTCTAGCCGGGCGCATCTCCAAAGCACCTCATGTCCGACCTAGGCATCACAGATCACCATAGCGTTACATACAATTGGCTTGACACAGGGGCTAAGGTGGAGCTTCTACACCCTCCTGTTGGCCAATCTCTGGTAAGATCATCGCAACGAGGAGCACAGAAGCCTCGGGGCCAGCCCCATGCAACTCTGCCTTTGGACGCTTCGAGTCAGAGAAATAACAAGCAACGGACTTCCTGCGCCGTCATAGGTCGAGGTAAAACGCGAAGCCCTGGGAGAAAGTAACTGAGGGCCAGTGCCCCAATAGCCCCAACTTGGCTGTACTCTGAGTTGTGTCCCCGCCTGTCACTGCACAGCTCAGGTGAAAGGGGGCTAAGAACACGGTGTTGTAGCAACTTGCTACAAATACAGACCAAGGTCTGACTACGGGCACCCTCGGAGGTGAACCCCACGGTACCCGTTTTATCAACCTCAGAAGGATGAAATGTTAAGCGGACCTACCAGGATCTGAACCTGTGACCGAGGGGATGGAACAAGCCATTCTCTGTCATGCCGCTTCACTGGCCCGTGAAATTGTATACCAGGGCATAAGATATGTAAGCCACAATTATAGCTTTGTTGCATCGCATCTTGAGAATGCATCCATTGGGTCCGTGCACCTACGCCTGGTGTAGGGAAGGGACTCTAATGCTGGAAGGTTTGGATGTGGAATTCTCACTACCGGGGCAAGCATGAGAATTGCAACTGATAACACAGAGGCAGCACATTGAAACCGTTTGCGCTGTCAAGCTAGGGGACACTGTCGCATTACTGGGCCCCTGCTGCACGTATCTAAGCGACAACTCAGAGTCCCTGGGCTGTATAGTACCCCCAGAACCAGGAATGAGTGGTCAAATTTGGAGCTTGAGTACGCACGAGCACGCAGTCGCTTAATCTATCAGCCTCGCGACATTCACTTCCATATAAAGGACGATGCACAACTTGACTTGGAGGAAAACACCGGCTCACTTGGAATGTGAGGATGAAGTCCAGGTGAGAGACCAAGGGTTATTAGACTAACAGCACTCTTGATAACGCCCGACAATGATGCCAAGTCTGATTAAAATATTCGCCCAAACCCATCGTACACATGTCCTGACCACCTGTCTCAACCCTGAGGTGAGAATTCAACCCATACTCGCCGAGCCACGGCCAGAACCGACAACCGGTTTTTCCATCTGTCAGAAGTAGCCGCATTCATCAACACAATATTGAGAGGGCAACCTGCATAACCCCTGGTGGCACAAGGACCTTGATAGCCAAGCAGCGAAGTCTTCGCTCAATGCAAGACAAGAAACAGACTGCTCACCGCGCCCGTGGCCTCCCAGGCACCAACCCTAATCTGGAGCTACAACACTAGGACCGCGCCGCTCTTTTGCCCCCCATGCAACACCAGGTCAGGCGTGCCTCAATATGGCTGGGGCAAGACCGATACGCCCAGCACACCTGCTGCCCACAAAGCAAGCCAACGGGCCACTTGCACTGCCCGAATGATGCACAAGACCGGGTCCTCAGAATCACAGATGGCAGCTAACATGCTGCATCTAAATAATTGCTTCATTAGTCGGTGAAACTTAGCTAGATGCCGAGCCTGGCGCTCTACCCAGTGGTGTCAGACAACTATGCCCAGGACGAAAATCGCGACCGGCACTGCAAGCAGCTGATTGCACGTTGCCGCTGAAAAGCAGGGTATAACACCCTCTACCCGGCTGGCTGCAGAGCACTGTCTCGCTCTTGATGACACGAGCCGCGGGCTTTGGTAATGTTTACCGCAGCGGCGTGCCAGCCGGGCCGCCCGCCTCCTTAGAATCCCATCCTGGCCGAGCCAACATGCGCCGCCCCCGTCGTGGCCTTTGAACATACCGGCGGTCCTGCGACAAACGGCCGCCCGGTACAATACAAACACTGCTGGACGCCACATGCGGGGAGCTGCGGCGGGCACCCCTGTCATGGCACCTAAGGGGGGAGGGCAAGGTCTGAGGGCCCGTAAACACCCAGTGGTGCCCGATCGAGGTGGGCCCGCGGCCTCCTCTACCATCGGGTAGCCCAAGCCAGGTTACCAGCCAGGAGGAAGCAACCTGGCGCTCGCTGCTCCCGCACCCCCACCAGGCAGCCACAAATTCCGGCGGGCCGAAGCCCTGGAACCGGCACAGACCCCCGAAGTTCCAGCCGCATCTGAGCCATCCTCGGGCTCGTCGCAACACGACACCAACCAAGTAATGACGGAAGTGTTGCCCGAATACTGTCTCTCCCTCCAGCCCTCCTAAAGATGAGGGTCTGAATGGGCCCTGTTGGGATCCCACTCGTGGCATGCCCGTCGCCCTAGGCTCAGTGGTGATTAATATCACCCGGCTACCTCGACCTTGCCATCCGCAATGCCGTTACTGATCAACCGGGGTTGCTGCGGTTCACCGAACCGGGCACCCCGCACTTCCAAAGCCGCCCCAGCGTCCTGAAGCTGGGACGGAAGCAGCCTGACTGTGGTGCCGGGGAGGGCCCTCTCCTCGCTGCACGGGGCCCTAAACATAGTTCCCCCGCACTTTCCAAAGCCGCCACAGCGGGCAGTGGAGGTGGACCCCCAAACACAACACAACGGGCCCACGCGGGCCGTGGCCTTGCTACCGACCCGCCGGATAGAGCAGCCAAACAGGGCGCTCGATGCCCCCCCAACCGCCAGCCCCTGCGGGCAGAGGGCCTGTGACCGGCCCTCACAAGGGGGGTGGGGGGCCTATATAACAATATAGAAATCTTCTATAAGGACGGACGACCGATTCGGTCAACAGGGAGGGAGGAGCGTCGCGGCAACACCCCCCCCACGGAACGGACCCACGTCTGTCTCTCCCCTCAGGGTAAACTAGCAGTTAAACCCACTGAGCCCACGCTGTGCAGGGTCCCGGCACGCGCCGAGCTAAGAGGTGTTCTGGGCACATCCCACGCAGCCCCTCCCGCAATCCAGACCTTAACACACGGGGGCCCGTGCCGGCCGGCTGTGCAGCGGGGCCGGGACGAGAGCAGCGAGGCGCCCCTTCATGAACCCCGAGCGCCAGAAGGTCCCCACGGAGACGCTGGTCGGGGCATTTACACTCTGGACGGGGAGGGGGAAACTACCGCGTCCCCTACATGCATGCTTTCCCCAGCCTCGTTCCTGCCATCTGTCGGCCCCTCGTGACCGGGACGCCACCTCCCTGCCAGCTTCAAACTGTGCACACACGCCGGAGGCCCGTGCTGGCCGGCTACTCAGCGACACCGGGGACATGCTTTGCAGGATGCCCACTGCACAGACCCCGGGCGCAAAAGGGGGGGAGGTTTGTGACACTAGGACACTGGCCCGTCGCAGGGGTTGTGGGTGAACAACGACTGCCATGGGATCGGCCAAAGGGCCGTGGGGTTACTCTCCCGGGACGCTAATTTCCCCGGGACGCCAACCTGGCCCGGCCACCGCACACCCAGCACCTAACCGTCGGAAAGGGTGGGGGGACCGATGATCAACCCCGGGCCAAAGCCTCGTGATTGGCGAGTGTGACGACTAACCTCATTCCCGATGGCAGCAGGATGCTCGAACAACCTCTCACGACGGCGTGTCCGGGCGCGCAAAAGAGGACGACAAGATGGTGGGGGAGGAATATATACCCCTCCCCCTGTCCTCGCGCCCCGGAAGTGATGCTCGCCTAGCGCGCTGCGCCAAGGCTTGGGGGACTCCTCCCTGAGTCCCTGCGGGGGTGTGGGGTGCCCAGCTGGCACTAGAGGGCTGCCCTCGCTAGTGGCCCCCTGCGGGGGCCTCGGACAGCCGCAATTCAAGGAATGTGTTCCTTCTCTGCAGTTACACTCAGTACTGAGCAAAGGCATGTGTGTTCACACCTCGAGTTACTGCATTTCTGCTGGCAAATTATCTAGCAAACGCTTTATCTTTTTTTTTAATTTACCATGCTACATTAAATATCTGTACGCAAAATGTGAGATTAGACACACTCAGGGCCGGCGCTAGGCATGGGCAATGTGGGCAGCTGCCCAGGGCCTCGCGCTCAGCTGAAAAACAGGGTGCCCCACTTCTCTGTGAAAGGCCACACTTTCACAGTTAGCCCAAATGCTCCTCCAGGGCCCCCTGCCCCACACAATCACATTACAAATGTGATGTGAGATGTCTTGACCTGCTGATCAGGGCATGGTGGAATTCCTGGGGGTGCAGGGGTGGGGGGAAGGAGCAAACAGAATGGGGCTGGTACAGCAGCTGGGCCAGCAATTATGTTGGCTCACAGTGTCAGGGGCGGGGCAGCGCCTCTGTTAAGTACCGGCCATTCTAGGCGCCCTTTCCGCATTTTGTTGCTAGGTGACTGAAGGCCCCTTTGTTTCCAGGAAAGGTGGGTGAGGGGAGGAGGGAGCAGCCAGATCAACTGGTTTTTGTAACCTTTGCATCACCCATAGCAAAGATTGCTTTGATGTGAATGCGCATTTAAAATGTATGTAGAACTGCAGGGCAGTGCTGTGCAAAATGCCTTGTTACTGCTTCAAGGCCCAGGAGAGGGGGCCCCCCTTCCCTGGGCCTGGAAGCGCTGGAGCAAGCTGTAAAGTCTAGGTGTGGGGGCCCCTTTCCCTGGGCCTTGTAGCCATTACTCCCTCTTTCCTCTCCTTTCATTTATTTGTTACTCCGTGAAATTGATCCAAAAAAGAAAAACACTTTGCTGGAAATGTCTTTTTGGGACATTTTTCTATTGCAAAGTGCAGCCTCGGGACAGAGAGGAATTAAAGTTTCAAAATGTGAAAAATAACTAAATAAAGCAAGACAGAGTGGGTCGCAAAGTGGCCAGATTGATTTTATTCACACCCAGAACACATTAGCGCTACTTTACAGAGTTTGCCAGTGAATCGCTACTTTTATTTTCTCTTCTTTCTTTGAACAACATTGTTTTCCCCGGGTGGGGAGGTGCACCATTCCTTGATGTACTGCAATACCTGGTTGATGGGCGGATTGGAAAATAAAATGTGTACTGCAGCTCTGTGTTCACGGATGTGGTCTTTTTAATCCATACAGCTTATGTTTTGTAAGGATATAAGTAATGGACATTGAAATGGATCCCTTCTGGGCCCTGTAGTCATGTCCTTAACTTTTCAGGCAAAAGCACTCACTGATTTCTGAATAATAAGTGCAAAAGCGTTAAGATAACCATGTTGTTCCTTATTACATTTCACATGTGTTACCTAATCTTGCATTCCCTATGAGTGTTTGCTTTTACCAGGATGTTGTTACTTTTTTTTTAGGCAGCATATTACTCTTGTCTAGTGCGTAATTTGAACTGAGTCGCATCCAGGTGATTATAGTGGGGCACAATTGGATTGTAGTTGAAGGCAGTGCGAGTTTCTCTCAGTAGGATGTGACACTATCGTCAGAGCTGACGAATATGGGACTGGGGAACCAGGTTCAGCCGTCATGACCAGTCCCCCAGAAGACTCTCTTGAGGGAGCACATTCCCGTGCTAGACCTTAAAAGGCCTGGCTACACCTTAGAAGCCCTGGTGTCTTAGCACCAGCAGGTGGACCCTAGCGGTGGCAAGTGTGGGTTAACCTTGAAGGTCTGTCCCCCACAATCCATACTGAAGTTCACCTCCAGTCTTGCGGGCAGACCTATGAAGCAGCACACCCAAGAGCAACAGTGACCCTGTCACTGAGGCTACAGGACCCTTGTGAAGGGCCGGCTCTGGGGCGGTGCGACCAGTGCGATCACACCGGCCGTTGACTTCGGGTGGGGGCGTCATGTTTGCAAGTATATTATGTTTTTAAAAACACTTGCTGCCTCCTTCCTGGCCTCCAGCAATTTTCGGCTACAATAAAAATGTCATGATAACTCTGGTGATTAATGTTCTTCTTAGAGAGAGATGGAGTTTTGTCAAGTGGAAGTTTTGACTCGTGAAAAGTAAGCGCAGAGGGTTAATGTGCTTGCTGCAAAGAACATGCACCATACAGATCACAAAGTGCACATAATGTAAATAGGTCAGTGGGTTACTGCTTTTGTCAGTGAGATCCTTTTGTTACTTGCAGTTTATAAGTCAAAAATCTTAACATAGAACAGTGAGCTATTAACTGTCATCTAGAGCTGCATGCAAACTGCAAGGTATAAATTAGAGCATTATGGTTATTTCCCCAGTCTTTGATTATACTAATGTTGCAAAAAGGGTTCATTTGGACAGAAATCAATTCTGGTTATTAAAGAGAACCCCCAACCATGGTATTACGTTCTAAATTCATAGTTTGTGTTTCTCCAGACCAATCACTATTAAATTATACTGCCTACTAGTATGATTGTCATGTGACTCCTACACCTTGTAGTCCTTTGTCTTATGTAACATTTCCTATGCAGTGATTTACATACGTATGATTGATTGTCTCTGTGTAATGTGTGTGATGTAAAGTGCTCTGACACCCTACACTGGTATCAGTGGCACTGTAGATCAAATTAAATGCATCTGAGTGAGACTGTGGTTACGGAGACTTGAGGGGCACTGTTGAGGGAATCCGTGGCAGAGGGAGTCATTGGGGGCACCAAAAAACATTGTCGCACAGGGCTCCACCAGCGCTAAAGCTGGCCACTACCACTTCCTACAGTTCTAACACCAAATCAAAAACATTGATTTGAAAACCCCTTGAATCTGCAGCATACCTTCAAGTTAATGTATGATTTAGCAGTGGTCTCGGTGGTTCTAAGTCTTATTTTTATTTATGCACAATCTTTATATGTTTGCAATGGTGTCTTGTATTTTTGTAATATATGTGTTGTGTTTTTGCACTTAACATAATTCTGGCGAGTAAAGAGCCCACTCACAAAAAAGATTGTCCTACGAGTCTTAGCATGTGCATGTGGGATACTGGTGAGAGAATTTACGTTAAAACAACTTACTAAGTATTAATGTCATCCTAAGGTGGCACCATAATGGCACGGAAAGAAAACGGAGCCTTTTGAAATTTGAGATTATATCTATGGTGTGAGGGTTTTTCTCATGTTTAATTTTATATTTTGAATGATCCCGCCCCTCATTACCTCAACAGAATCTCTCCCCTTTATGAGACAGAACTGGAATTTTTATCATGCACTCATCTGGAAACAATCATGGAATCTGGAAACATGGAGTAAAAAATATCCATCTTTTTGAGACCTGCACCTAGCGTCTCCATCCAATGTGACATATGTAATCCATTTAATACAGTTTTAAAATATATTGACTTATTTCATTTGTATATTTATCTTTTTGTCCATGTTACTGATATCCACATTAGGTCTCTTCAGTGACGCCAAATAAGATCAATAGTCCTGCGATGTCACTTTCTGTGATGTCACTTCTTGTGATGTTACATGCAAATTAGAGGGGCCTCACATCTTCCCTCTCGCCTGGGGCCCCAGAAGTTCTAGGACCGGCCCTGGACACACTTGCCAAAACCACTGCTGTGCTAAGCTACCGGCCACTGTGTCCTTCAAATCGCCATGGAGCTCTATCCACTGTGAGCCTGGGCTGGGATTAAGGCGCAATGAGAAGAGTACAAGGTGCCTGCTTTATTATGCACAGCATTTTGTAACACTCAACTGCTGACTAGTGTCTGTGTACACACTGTGCCATTCACACACAGAGAAGTCACAGATATGTTTCCATTTTATTTTGAAGTTATTTTTTGACCTGTGGTCAGCAGATTACATCAGAAGAAAGGTGTGTTTATATTAACCAGTACACATGCCTCAAAGTATTCACATTCTAAATATTTGTTTTCTGTGACTCTATGTTCATAAAAAAAGACATTCATTATATTTTTTTTCATGTATTATGTGCAGAGTACACGAGTTTTACATTTGGGTGTCCTTTACATCTTGGACATGTTAGGCTGCCCGGGATTCCTACTGGGTTTATATCGACTCTATTGATGTGGTATTACAGGTGGTTTAACTGTGAGCTTTCGTTCAGACCCCACAATACTTTTTCTGATTGGCTGTCTGATTTTTGTGGCGGTCTATTAATGTGATCCATGTTTTGGAATTTTGGACTGGATGTTCCCTTCTAATGTGTTCCGTAGGAAAAGTACAAATCTGCCTTATAGAAAATTGAGATATATTTATGCGCACACATTTTCTGAACCAACGTCAGATTTTGGGATTTTACATATTCCGTGCAGATTTTTTCACCACATACGAATGTCAGACTCTGCTTACTCTTTCCTAGTGAAAGATAGCATGCCAAAACACCAGAAAGGAAACGGGAATGGCTGGAGTCAAGAAAGAGTTTTAGCAGCGGTCTCTATCAAGATAGGTAGGTTAGTTGCCTCATAATAGATGCAATTGCACAGTGACTGCCTAGACTGGTTCTCTCTGGTGCATGCTGGTAAATGTAGTCATCTTTCCTGTACCTCGGGGTAAATGTTGCATTTTAAAAATATTCATTCATTCACCAACCACACAGTACGAGCTTCACTCTCAGGCAGAGAAAGTATATTAGGAGCACAGAACAGCCACTGAGCAAACGGCAGCAGTGCCAACTTAACAGCACCAAGATCACACAGCAATGAGAGTGATAAAAGGCAGACGGAAGGGGAAAAGATAAACACGATCAAGGACAGGGGTGGGGGTGGCAGATTAGAGAAGAAACAGACGGGGGCAGAGGGGTGAAAGGGAAGAGCAGCAACACGGATAGGGGAGACGCCTGAAAACACAAGTACTCCTACGGAGTGCTTGAAGGCAAATAAAACAATAGCTCCAAAAAAAGGGAGCAGTGGAAGGAGACAAGTAATTGGTGAATGCTGTATGGGAGGGCCAAACACAAGAAGAGGATATGACACCCGCATGCCATGACGAATGAGCAAATGAGAGCGATGCTGAAGCTTACCAATGGTAAGTTACGGGCAGGCAATAAGGCCACTGATTAAAAACATGTCTCAAAGAGACAGTGCATGCGCTATCTAGCCGAGACCTAAACATGTGACCTCCTTTAATGTAACTGGTGCTTACGTAAAGCACTCCAATATCTTCAGATCGAGTTCGCACTACTTAAAAATGCAGAAAAATGAACACAGAGGTAAAAACAAAGTGTTAAGCTAAAAAGACAAACCGATACCCATTTAGTTGCTGATTTGTAAAAAGTGAATTTAGAATACCTGGATAAATTGAGGCTTACCTTCTTAAATTGTGTGATATTAGGCAAATATTTTATTTCACCAAAACTCCTTTACTTCATTTTCACGTATGAAAGCACTTTCAAATATGTGTGCTCAGAATACTAGTTGTACAAAAACCAATTGTGTTTCATTTAATAGACTCTAATGTGGCTCTGTAATAATCTGGGCCACATATAGGGTTTACATGACAACTGTCTTGTCTCTTAGTTCACTAATGGTGGATGGTTAAAGATGATAATTTTTAATAGGCACTTCTCAGTACAGTGCTATAATGTGATGTATTAATGACAAAGCTTCCAGATGCTAAAGAAATCATTTTTTTTTTAATTTTGAAGAGACTTTATCAACTTTTACGTGATTTGTTGTATAATTTACATTGCAAATATTTTCAGGGCTCGGCTCATGCACGGGCTCTGGAAGCCAAGCCAGACCCTTGGCTCAGCTCTCCCTGTTAATTTGTTGGCTCAACCAGCTATACATAGGTTTAAATCACCGGTTGGGAAGAACACAAAGAAGGTACCAAGCTGTAAAACCTGATCAATCTCGGAGTGGTTTGGGGTTAAAATTACAGACATGCATTCTGTATTCATGAGTGAAAGGGGAGGGAGTGGGTGTCGCAGGTAGATTTACCTTGTGTCTTTTTTTAGGTCCTAGCTCTAGACGGCACGCATGCGCTGTCTCAAACAGAGACATGCTGTACCTACCATTATGGGCTTCAGCCCACCCGTAGGCTTCCCATTTGCTGGCACCATCGTCGTTCCATTTTTCTTTCTCCCCATTTGTCAAGGGCATGTATACGTCACGCCTCTTCCGCTGTTTAGCCCTCCCCGAATGCACCACCCAACTACTTTTATACATACACAGTGGCCATTGTAAGGCATTGTTTCAGGACTACTTTTTTATTTCTTTAAGAGCGCTCTCCTTCTCTACAAACAGATCTCGAGGCGGAAGAAATCTCCAGCTCGAACGTGACTTCTCTGTAAGAGCGGTATATGGCAAGCATTGCATCTTCTGGCCCGACGTTCATCGCTTGCAGCAGTACAACTTTGTGACCTGCACTGCCACGCTGCACTGTAACCGGTGATTTGGTCTGGTGTTGAGCACGGCTTTCACCAGCCCCTGTTCCCCTGACTAGGACACCGTTCCGTCCCACACGGCACAGGATCAGCTGTGCCATGCAAGCCTGGTTAGGCACTTTGATCCTGCACTATTGTGGCTGGTCGGGACATTCTGACTGCCCCTGATTTAAAGAACCTGCCGCCATCTTCCGATTTAAAGAGATGCCACCATTTTCCGACTCAGCTCAACATGCTGCGCTGGGTCCCCACTGACTGTGAGTGCTCCATTTCCTCAAAGGTACAAGGCACTATACAAGCGCTATAAGAGATAATAATTCTGCAGGAAAACATGCTTGGAATGGAAATGCACACTGACCGCTTTTGTCCTATTCGAGCCCTCCTCATAGAGCAACCTGGAGCATTAAATGAGGGTGCTAACATGCTGACTTTGACTGTGTGCCCACATGTTCATCGAGTTTAAGGGGCGGAACATGTCTGCGCTCGCGGAGGACCCATCTCGGGACACCAGCCCGCCCAGGACTGGCTGTGCCTCCTTTGGGGCACTGCAAGGTCACCTCGCAAGAAACAACAGCCGCTCAGTACTGCCAAGCGTCTGCACTTCCATTTCCTACTTCAGCCCCTGCTCACTTGTTTGAATATAGCGCTAATGTGCAAGATAGATTAGTTGGTTAATGCACATGTTTCAGACGCTTGTGCAGTCTGGTGGTCACAGGTTCGCTTCCAGGCGGGGCTGAGTTCGCTTTGCCTCATTCCGAGGCCAGTTAAAATGATTACCTTTCAGCTTATAAATAGCAATACCTGTGTGACACCACATAATAGTATTCTGCATGCAGCTGTCACGTAGATAAAATGTTTTTTTAAAAAGTCTATTTTCTTGCGGGTCAAGGCATGCGATTTAATTAAGCAGAAATATGCCATTCTTTCAAAGTTTGCAAAAGTCTGACTTTTTCTCATAGCTGTACTCCCTTGTGATTTTTACCTTCCTTCGACCTTGCTTTCCACACTTTGACTACGTGAAAAAACAAGCATTTTCAATGCAATAGGTCTCGCATTTACGCGATTTTAAGCTATTGGCATTGTAAATGACAATGCCTTTTATTTATGTTTTAAAAATGAAAACAAAAATAAAAGGCATTGTCATTTATGTCAATAGCTCAAACTCGCGTAAATACGAGACCTATTGCATTGCAGATGTTTGTTCAGTTGTGCTAGAGGGACTACCAGCCACTGTTGCTTGAGGCATCCCAGTTCAGGGGGGCTGGTGGCAAGGTGTGAGTCACAAGCAGCACACCAGGGGTAGTATGCATCACCAGCAACCGGGCTGACACTGAAGGCTCCTCCCCAGGCCCAGATATGCTTGCCCCCGGCCGCTTCCTAGAATCTCCCGTCTGATGCGAAGACTGATATGCCATATTAAAACTATCACTTTTTAAACAGTGGAATGAAGCATTTTAAAGTCATTGCTAAACATCAGGAAAAGTCTTTCCTTCAAAACTTCCATTCTTGAATTGGGGTTAATAGCTTGTGAGTGCAAATTAGAATGTGGTGCAATTTTAGGATGGGAGTTACAAAATTTGTAACGCTGCACCCAACTCATGACGTTTTGCTCTGAAGAATGAATTATAGAAGGACAGCACTAGGGCTTACAGTGCTTAGGAACATAATCATATGATTATCATCATCATATGTACTGGAAAAAGTAGGTTTTTATAATTCCAAGTTATTTAAATATTGCTAACATCTCTTAAACAGGATGCAAGTAAATACATGTGGTTCATCCCATATTGATTTTTGTAAACAAAGTTCGTCAAAACTATATCAGCGACCATGAAGTAACCTACTCTGCTTTTCTCCCTGATCATGAACTGCACAGATTTAGCCTGAATCTTAGACTGAGGGGCTTCCACTGAATGGCCAAATGGCATGTAAACAAGAACTACATCCTGTGCACTCCCTTATGCATGTATGTATGTGTGAGTAGAGTAGAAGGGCGTGGAGTGGCATAGCGTAATGGGAAGCACAGTCAGAGTAGAGGGTGTGGTAGTGCACTGCCATTACCAACACATTTGCAATTTAGAGGACCATTACATTTTCACACACATAGTTTTACTGATAAAATTATACAGCACACAAATGATAATGTGTGGAAATGGCATCACCTCGTGTATTTATTTGTTTTGATGGCATTAAAATATAAGTTTCCACCAAACTTCAGAATTACAAAAAATGTGCTTCATTCGTGCTTTCCTATTTCTGATATATTCTAAAATATTTACACAGTTTGTTTACAGATATTTACATTTTGTTGTGTGCTAGAAAAAAAATAACATTGTACAGCCTCCTTCCAGCGATCCCCCAGTACCCAGGATGATTGTCACAAAAATCCTCTCACTTTGAAGTCAGGAAAAGAAAAGTAAACACCAAGCTCCCTAGGATGATAGAGCCCGAAATGTTGTCTCTGTCTTTGAATGCATAGCAAATGTGACAAGATAAGAACATTTGAAGGCCTATGCTCCAGGGGTGGGACAAAAAACATACTGGACAGTCTAAAACAAATGGAGCCAGCAAATGGAACGCAAGCAGCTGTGAGTTACAAAACACAAAACCAATGATAAGCAATGGGCAGAATGCATTCTCAGGGAAGCTTTCTGAATGTCCCTAAGAAAGCTTGCACACCAGATAGCTGAGCTGTCTGGTAGGCATAAACCTAAACAAGTCTGGAGAGGTACAAGCGCACTGAATCAAGAAATTTGAGAGCTCCAATATAACATGTTTCAGTTTAAAGCACCAGAGTCCCTCAGTGGCGTCTCTAAGAATGAAATTTAGGGGAGGGGACACACTGGCCCACAGATAAAACTGGTGGGGCCACCTGCAACGGGTGCATTCGTTTGCTTAAAATAGTTAAATCGGACTTTGCATGGATATGTATATATCTTTTTATGTATATAGATACACATACATACACACATACTTAAAAAGTCAGATTTAAACATTCTACGGAAATGTAGGCTTCTGCATTGGCTCCAATAAACACTGTTTTGGTGGATGGAAAACCAAACACGAGTGGCACAGTGTAGTACCTGTTTCTTGTTCTGTTTTGCCTCTTGGCACATTCAACCACTATGGTGTTGGGGCTCAAGTTGGGGGCGAGGGCTGGATGGCGGGTAATTTGATGTATAGCTTACTATGTATTGGCCCCAACATATTTTTGTATAAATTTGTAAATAACTGTCCCTCTGTGTCGTGCTTTGACTTTATGCTGGTGATAATAAATAGACCCAGAAAAGTTATTCTCTAACCAAAAGAACACGTTTGGTCTTGGGTTGTTGTTCACTGTCTTTTTTTTTTTTTTTAAAAGGGGGGATGAGGGGTACACGTGGCAGAGTCTCTTGATAATGATATGACATGATAATGTAGCAATATACCCGCCTTCCTGGGAGGGGGAGATGGGCACCTAATATGGAACGGAAGAGCAAGGGGATTATCACCATTGTGAGACCCGTAGTGTTGAACAGACTAGTATGCCACAGTCATGACTAATGTGCTATCGTGGTTCTGTGCGCGCAGTGCGGCAGGGGAGGGAGGGAGAGAGAGAGCACGCGCCCACATTAATACCAGGAAGTTTAGCAAATCAAGATATTCACACATTAGGAGGTGTGTGTATGTAAGTGAGTAGTGAAACAGCTGCAGCTTATGAGTGAGGTGGTTTGGGGGAGCTGTGTGTGGGTGTCACCCTGAAAAAGATGTAGAGCCACAGGGAAGAGCTAGTGTTGCTTGTGAGAGACGAGGGTACGACGGGTCTGGACAGAGTGTCATTGTCAGAACTAAGTATGCCCCAGTACTGAAATACCTTACGCTGCGGCAGGTCAGGATTGGCGTACTTTGGAAGAGCGGAGTGTGCCCCTTTCGTGTAACAGCCTATTGCTGGAAGAATTAGCCCCCTCCCCTCCGAAATTTCTTAGCGCCCCCAATCCCCCCCCCCTGAAACTTGGCTCTAGTTGCGCCTCTGGCCTGGGTCGAGGTACTTTGGCGCAGTGTGGTGGTACTGTACCAGCAGGTGATGTGCTCGTCCCGATTGAGATACGTTGGCTGAACTGAGTGTGCCCCTGTATTGTACCGCAGAGGGTGCGGCGTTCCGCTACTGTAGAAGCCCGGGGTGCGGCGGGTCTGGATTGAGGTGGGGTAGGATGCGTCTCAGTACAAAAATGGCAGAGGGTCAACAGTTCAGGACTGAGGTACATTGACAGAGTTGTGCGCGCCCCGGACTTAAAACAGGAGAATATGGCGCTGTGCACCCCTGTACTGAAAGAGCAGAGTGTGTGGCATGTCAGAATTGAGGTACATTGCCGGAGCTGTGCGCGCCAGGTCACTTCCATTGGCACAGCAACCTCGATTCGTAAGAGGCAGCCAGTCTGGCAACCCGGGTTCGAAGTGCAATGTGGCCGCACACGGAAGGAACACGGACGTCAGTTACATCAAGTTTTAAAGTTCATATGTAAAGAGTTTCAAGTGCATTATTAGATCCACCCCCCTTCTAGCCAGATGCAGGAAAACGAATGAAAACGCAAATGTAACATTTTCTCAAACGGAAGTAAAGGATGGACAGTCACCCTTCTGTGTGGAAATATGTTATTTAAATGAAAAACACACGCAAGTTTGTTCTTGTTTTCTTTTGGGCGTCATTAGTCAGCCCTCCTCTTTGGGGAGTCTGGCGCAGACCCGACCCACTCACTCTCTGCAGAGGTCCCTCCAGGAATAGCGTGTGGCCGGGGTCCAGGGAAGCCGCAGATTTACGAGCGAGCCCCTGTAACAAGGCCAGGCCTCCGATCTCATAAATACTGGAAGGAGGGGCGTCGGGGCAGTTTGGAGACCCACGGGAACATCCTGCACTGGCACTGGACGTGCCCCCAGCCCCCTCCTTTCACCCTGATGGTCAGCTAATTCTCATCAGTCCAGGGTGGTTAGGAAACTACTCGTGAACTCCCTCCCCGAAGCCCGGCTGAGGCTCCCGCACCCCGCCTTATTTATCCAACATCCCCGCCAAGGTCGTAGAGCCCGGGTGTCACTATCACTGAATAGACACGTTTATAGCAGACATCGGTCAAGGATGACTCGAGCACGTGCTACCAGGCACTTTAAAAAACACTTTAATGTGTTATTCCCCAGAACACTCCATACAGACTGCAAGAGCTGCGCGCGAGTGACATGTGACCCTCAGTTACTGTCATTTCAAAGGCGATCCACTGACGCTTTCATGTGCGAGATGTTGATCTCACACGGGACCATTTATAAACAAGTGCGGTCCCGAAAGTGAAAGAGGATCGCGCCGGAGCATATTTGTAGTAGTGAGCCTCAGCAAGGCCTACCAGTGCTTAGGGGTTCTCCCTTCTCTGCACAGAGTCCTCAGACACTTAGGAAGAAGTTGGCACAGAAACTGGAATAGAAAAAACAGAGTTTATTAAACCTCATGAGGTGGAGTTACATTCACACATCACCCTTCAGTAATGCATGAAGTAGCACACTGAATGGAAGGACCTTGGTCCTTTTATACCCACACAGGGGCTCAAATGAAGGCGGTACAAACACAAATGCTGGTTTTAGGTACATATAAGGTCATACAGAAAATGCACAGTCGACAAGTGGGTGGAGCTAACAGTTTCTACTTCTAGTAGACACATCCTGACATTTATAAACTCGGAACAGCTGCAAGCTCAACTGAGCATGTGCAAAGCAAAAAGAACTGAATATAACTTGTCTCTAGGCAGATTTCAAGAGCAGTTAACAGGAAGGTAGGACAGAGCACATGGCGAGCACATGGCAGCACATGGCAACCAAAATGGCTGCCAGAAATACAAAATGGATTCCACAAAGAGGACAATTTAGCCTCTGAATACAGGCTGTCTTCAGCTAATGCTTAATTTAAGTGCTGCCAAATTACAACAGACGACCCTTTCAGCATTGGCTGAAGACATTCGTTTATCTGGGGTAATCTAGATATTCATCCCGTACATCTATTAACATTATTTCGGCCACCTCTTTATTCAACATTTGTTGGGCCTTCGTTTCAGCAACGTTCCCTTTGGTAGGTATACAAGCAGAGATGCAAATGGAGCAAAGCATTGGACCACATTGGATACATACACAGCATGTAAAAAGTATTGTAATCATTACACACAGGATAGTCAGTAGCTTCCAGCCCCAAGCAGAAACAAGAGTCCAAAACCATCCAGCAAAAGTCCAAGTACCAGTCTCTGGATGAATTTCTGCAGCAATCTTATGTAGTTTTGATATTGCGTCATATACTGAAGGTGAGTGATCTGGTATGAATACGCAACAGCTGCTACCGATGATGCGACATGCACCACCTCGATCAGCCAAAATCACGTCTAGCACCATCCTATTCTGGAGTGCTACAATCCTTGCAATCTGTAGTTCCTCTGTAATGTTCCCAAGTGCCATAGCTGTCTGATTGGTAACAGCTTCCACAACACGAGTTAGTCGCCTGATCTTCCTGCTATTTAATGCAGCACCCACAAAGAAAAATAAGCCCAAGTTGAAATCAACATATTGTTGTAGGGTAGTGTCGGTTTGGTCAACTTCATCCATACTTATTGTCCTCTTATTTCTGTTTTTGGAAATATCATTGTACAGTTTAAAATCACGGTGATACAATGCAGGTGCCAGAAACACAGGGGGCAACAGAAAAGATACATAACAGATTCCTGACCACCCAACAGGTAATTGATAATATCCGTTATTTCCACACACAAAATACGTATTATGCGAGGCTGTGAAAGTGCTCTTATTGGCACCTTCAATGGTCAGGATTACAGTACACTCGCTCCTCCCCACTGGAATTCTTCCAACACTACAGATACACAAATCTGCTTTAGTTTTTGTCACAGAAATCACAAAAGGTCCAATGTTCTTTATTATTCTCACATTTGTGAAAACATATGGTGTTGAAATATTGTCCGGTTGATACTCTTCCCATTCCCATTTAGTCCCTTTGGCTTGTGGATAACCTTCTTTATTTTGATAACACACTTTATTAAGTTGAAAAATAATCCCACCTACTGAAGGCTTTCCATATGCAAACAAGAGCGCATACCAAGCTTGACAAGAACCATTGTGAGAAAATGGAAGAGGAATAAAAGGTGTTCCTCCTTTCTTTTGATGTGCAGGTATCATCCCACACACCCAACAGTTGGTAGTATTTGTAGCATTGTGAGTATGGTGCAACATCTGAATAAAGGTATTGTTTAGATAGGATTGTCGATGCTTCTGCTCATGGTAGGGAAGAGTGAAGTAGTAGTGTTCCACTGGTACTGGCATAGTGGCAACAAAAAGCTGTCGAACAGGAGCCACCTTCTCGATGTACCACGTAATTGCTGCCATAGCCACCATAGCAACAACAAACCCTACAGCACAAATGATTCTTTTGTTGGTCATTTTAGCAGCAGTAATGATTGATCTTTCTGAAAACTTGTTGAAAACAATCGTTGGAGCTCTTCTCCCTGGGCAGCCGTTGATTTCTTCACCATGGGCCAAAGCGGGTGTCACTACACTAATACAGGGCTGATCCCCCTCCCCTTGCCACATTGGCTCTCCGTTTCACTAACCCAGGGCGGTAGCTCAACCAGTCTTTTTCAAAACTGCAGATCCTTTCCTCGGTCTCAATTGATATCTGGATACTCCAGTGATCGTGTGGTCCGGGAAGACTTCCGCAGATTCGTCAGGTGAGATAGCTTGGCCTTTCTCCGTCTCCAGAATCTCTCGATGGTCGGTCAACACAGCAGGTTCCACCAAGGCAGGCGACACGCGTTTGCAGTGTGTGCTGTGGATCCAATTCTTTCTGTTTGTCACTCGAACTGCTGTCCTTGTCGCAAGGAGCACCTGCTCTGGTCCTCGCCACCTCGGCTCCAAGCTGTTTGATCTGTCGAAGACCTTGACCATTACGTGATCACCAGGACGGAGTTCGTGGGCCTCACCTGTAGATCTGTCAGGAAGAGCTTCTCGAACCTGTTGATGAATAGAAACCAAACTGTCGGTTAACTGTGCCAAATAATCATTCATCAGAACACAAGGAACATCATGTATGGGGCGTGGCTTAGGAATTCCCCAAATGTTCATCGGTCTCCCAAACACCACCTCATAGGGGGTGAGACCTGATCGTGAATGTGGCACCGATCTTATGGACAACAATGCCAATGGTAGTGCATCTGGCCACTTTAGAGACGTGGAAGCCAGTATTTTCGCCAATTTTGATTTTAAAGTAGCGTTATACCTTTCCACCAATCCTGCTGATTGCGGGTGGAAAACTGTATGGAATTTCTGTTTGATCCCTAATCCTTTCAGGACATGCTCAACAACTTGCCCAATAAAATGAGGTCCATTGTCACTCCACAAAAGTTTGCAAACACCGTATCTAGGGAAAAACTCCTTTAGAAGCACCTTTGCTGTGGTGAGAGCAGTATTATCCTTTGTAGGGTATGCCTCTATCCACTTACTGAAGGCACATACCACCACTAGGACATATTTCAGATTATTGCAGCGTTCGAGTTGGATGTAATCCATCTGCAAAACTTCAAAAGGTGCGGTTGGTGTAGCAAACCCTCCTGTAGGAGTTCGTGTCCCTTTTCCAGGATTATACTGCCAACAGATCAAACAGGACTGTACTACCCTTTTGGCTGTGCTAGCAATTTCAGGATGCTCCCAAACTTGTGTAAGCAATTTAGTTATTGCTAGAGCTCCAACATGTGCCAGCCCATGTGCCATTTGAACCATAGGTTGTAAATAGGCTGCAGGCAATTTCCACTTATTCATTTCTTTGTTACGCCAACAACCCTCATCATCTAACATTCCTTCTTTAGACCATTGCTCAAACTCTTCCACAGAAGCAGATCTCTGTATATCCAATACTTCCTCTCTAGCATCATGCCAACGCTCAGCTTGTGATTTCACTACGTACATGGATGTAGTGCTTCGCTGCATCGCAGTTTCACGGGCTACGCGGTCTGCAAAGGCATTGCCTTGTCCTATTTTGTCAGTCACTTTCTTGTGTGCGCTACACTTCATAATAGCAACTCTCTTTGGGTATGTAAGTGCAGTCAAGAGATTATGCACTAACTCTCCGTGCATTATCTGCATCCCATGGGATGTAAGAAAGCCTCTTTCCTTCCAGAGTAGGCCAAAATCATGAACCACTCCAAAAGCATAGCGGCTATCCGTGTAAATGTTCACACACAAGTCAGTGCTAAGCTCACATGCTCGTGTCAAAGCTATTAGTTCAGCAGCTTGAGCCGACTTCTGAGGTATGCGAGCTGTTTCCACTACTGTCTCAAGCGTGGTAATTGCATAAGCAGCTGAAGTCGTGCCATCTGGTAACTTCAGACAGGACCCATCAACCCACAGTTCCCCATCTACATCTGGAAGGGGCGTATCTTGCAAATCGATGCGACCCTTTGTCTGCTCCTCAGTAAGGAATATGCAATCGTGAGGCTCCTTTGACTGAGACTGAGTCGCAGGATATGGCAACAAAGTGGCTGGGTTCAGTGTCGCACATCTCTTCAAGGTAATATGAGGTGCTAGCAGTGTCAATTCGTATCCTGTCAAACGAGCACTAGTTAAGTGCTGAGTCTTAGTCTGATTCAAAAGGGCATCTACTGCATGGGGTACTAGCACCAACAGTTTGTGTGACAAAACTATCCCTTCACTCTGACGTATGGACACAGCCGCCGCTGCAACTGAACGGAAGCACCCAGGTAATGCACGAGCAACAGGATCAAGAACTGCAGAAAGGTATGCACAAGGACGCTGTTTGTCCCCGTGTGTCTGTACTAAAACTGACAATGCACATCCTTCTTTCTCATGTACATAGAGTGTAAAAGCCTTCGTGTAATCTGGTGTGCCTAACACTGGTGCAGAGCAAAGAGCTTGTCTCAACTGACAAAAAGCATTTTGACATTCATCTGTCCATGGAAGGGGGATCGGAGTGTTTTTAGTTAAAAGTGCTAGCAAGGGTTTAACAATGTGTGAAAAACCCAATATCCATTGCCTGCAAAACGAAGTCAGACCAATGAATGCACGGACATCTTTCTGCGTGGAAGGTACTGGGGTGTCTAAAATTGCTTGAATGCGATCTGGTGTCAGTGCACGGCCCTCCTTAGACAGAAGGTGTCCTAAATAGGTCACCTTCGGTCTACAATATTGCAATTTCTTCCGTGATACTTTATGGTGGTGTGTAGCAAGAAAAGAAAGCAAAGACAAAGTGCATTTCTCACACTGCTCAGGTGTATCAGCTGCCAACAAGATGTCATCGACATATTGTATGAGAGCCACTCCTTTAGACAAGGTAAAGGAATCAAGCTGTCTTTTTAATGCTTGACTGTAAATACTAGGACTCTCAGTATAGCCTTGAGGAACTCTACAAAATCTGTATGATCTATTATTCAAAGTGAAACCGAACAAATATCGGCTATCAGGATGAATAGGAATCGAGAAGAAAGCATTCTTCAGATCAATTACAGAAAATGTAGTTGCTGTTGGAGGGACCAGGGTAAGCAATGTCGTTATGTCAGATACTACAGGGTACTGTGGTACTACAATCTTGTTAACTTCTCTCAAATCGATGATAAATCTATAGATCCTAGTGTCAGTATCTTTTTTTAAAATGGGAAGAATCGGACTATTGCAAACATTGTAAGGAACTTCTTCCACAACCCCCACCTTAATTAAATCATGTACAATACGTGTGAGTGCTTCTTCTCCTTCTCGAGAAATTTTATACTGAGGCAGTCTTGGCAATAAAGCGCCCTCCTTGACACTAATATGTACTGGTGGAATAACCATTTGTCCTACATCAGTGTCCGAAGTAGCCCACAAAGTACTAGGGAGTGAGGCTAGTGCAATGTCCTCTTTAATAATACAAGATCTCTCAATCACAGGGTAGTTGTCATTCAAAATAACCCGTACTCCTTCCGGAGAACACCGTATCGTAGCCCTGAAATATTTAAGCATATCAAGACCCACAATATTGTCTGGTGTGTTTGGAGAAAGCAAAAACGGACATGGAGCAGTAAACTTATCAACATCGAATGCAAGTGGTTGTGACAATGGGCTAAGGGAAGGTGTTCCATCGAAACCTATCGATGTAATGGTTAAGCCAGACAGGGGAGCCCTTGGAACCAACTGTTTAGACAAGGCGCTACGAGTAGCTCCTGTATCAACCAGAAACTGATCAGTAGAGCCCAAAACATGTGCTGTAACATAGGGACCCCTCTGATCTACTGGAACTTCAACTGATTCCTTACCCCATCCTAGGCAATCCTATGCATAAGCAGAATCTTGAAAATCAGAGGGCACATAGTCAGACATTTGATATTGGTTCCTTCTATCAAAAGTGTTAAACCCATCCTGCCCACGTGTATTAGCATCAAACCGAGCACGATCATTCGCGCTTCCTCTAGGCCCTGGATATCCTGAACGATTTCTCATTTGTCCCCGACCACGTAGATTCTGCTGAGCCCGCAGTACTGGACAATCAGAAAGCCAATGTCCAAATTTTTTGCAGTACGCACACTGATCAACAGACAAATTTGAACGAGTATAGGAAGGAAAGGACGAACCATAAGATCCACGTCCACCTCTATCATGACCTCTAGAAGGCGGACCATAAGCTTGAGCCAACATAACCTTTGTTTTCAACTCTTTAGACTTTTTGTCCTCATTACCTTTAGTTTCTAATTCTTGTCGCTCATAATACTGAGCCATAGTTAAAAGAGAAACCGGAGAAGAGGTAGTCCATGAACTCTCACTGGCCTTTAAGCGACTAGCTATCCCTGGCAAAAGGTTTGCGACATATTTATCAACAAACAGATGCCTACCCGTGTCATCTATCAATGACTGGCCACTAAAATCGTGGAATGCCTCTTCAAAGCGTGTGAAAAAGTCAGAAACTGATTCATCTACCTTTTGCTTGCAAGACGCTAACACTGTCCAATCTATCTTTTTAGGGGGAATGATCGTCTTTAACTTAACTAATATAGCTGCCGGAAGATTTAAAATTAACTGACACGGTTTCTGTGCAGGTTCTCTATCTTCATCTAACCGCTCTAAATCTTTCCACAATGCTCCAAATGTCGCATTATCATCAATTTTACGCACAGTTCTCCACATATCTGGCGGTAATATTAATCCAAAAAACAAATCAATATCAGACAAAGTCATAGTACAAGAGCTAATTGCACCCTCAACTTCCTCATAAAAGGCTGCTGGATTCTTTCGCGGGTCAGGCAATGCATTTTTAAGGGCCATAACATCTGCCCTATTCCAAGGAGTGTAAACCCAATTATAAATAAAGTACCCTTTCGCATTAGTAGAAGTCTTATCATCCTCTGTACCCATTCCTTTAGGAGGAACATATAAAGGCGCGGCTTCCCGCATGGGTTTCACATGAATTACAACATTCTTATCTGTTTCAGGAGTAGAAGTTCGTGCCATGCTGATCTGAGATGCTAGTGCAGCTGCTTCTGCTGCCTTTTTCTCCTCTCGCAAACGGGCTGCTTCAACACGCAGTTTAACCAAGCGTCTGATTGTGTCAGCCACCTGGGAGAAGACAAAAAGACCGTCACGTAATTGTTTACAATCAGCTGCTACATCATCGGGCTCCACTTCTACCGAATGCTTCCTAAATCGTTCAATAACCTCTGCAGCAAATGTATCGGTAAAATATATTTGCTCCCTTTCCTGCCATCCTTTTATACTATCTAAAAGTTCTGAAGCAGTGGTAGTACTACAAACGGCTTTACGCGCAGCAGATCTAATGTCAGATGCACGCCCAGCAGATAACATTGAGCGAGTTTCTCGAGTTTTGTCCTGGTCTGAAAAAGAGTCCTCATCTGACTCATGAGGAGCGGAAGAAAAAATATACGGAGGTGGAGAACGATCTAATAACAAAAAATCATCTTGCGGTTTATTAAGGATAGGATAAAGGGGCTGCCTAACAGCGTATTGGCCAGTTACCTGTAAATGGCGTTCCCTATCTTCCCTCTCTTTAATTTCTTTCATCTCCTTGTTTTTTAACTCTAATGCTTTCGCATAAATGGTCTTTCGCTGTTCTTTGTCAATCACGGCTTGCTCACGCTTCTTTCGCTCACACACTTCTTTCTCCCACATTCGCACACAATCAAACATATCTTGCCTAGTCTTTCGTTTAAACATACATTGTTCCACATACTGAATCTTTCGCAAATCAAATGACCCATACATCGGCCAACGCAACTCAGGATCTTTACTAGTATATTTGTTCCATAACGTGCAGTACATTATAGAAGAAATACCATACTTAATATACATATCCCTATTAGGCGTCCCCTCCGGGGGGGCTGGTTGTGCTTCGTCAAGTCTCAAATTGGTACCACTACAAAAGCAACACATCCTACGAAGTGTGCTGAAAACAGGCATGCCAAAAAAAATAGTGCAGAATATGCAATATTATAATCAAAATAGCGCTTAAGGTACTCTTCGTACGTTGCGCTGTTCAAACAATTTTAAATAGAGAAAATTCTCCTCATTACCTGCCTATATGTATTGCAATACATATATAATTACAAAACAGATTCCAAAATTGGCCAATCATACAAACAAAGCCGCAGTAAGTGTTACTAAACTACCTTACCAATCAAAGGCATCAAACCAACAGCAAGTGCCGCAAAACGGCTCTTACCAATCAAATGGTGTCCAGGTTCCAACTGCCAAGTTCTCAAATCGACCAAATGGTCACTGCACGGCGAATCAACAGAAGAGATCTCAGTCGAGGACCGGCGCCGCCGGGATGGTCAGATCAGAAAGAAAGGAAAAACGCCGTGGGTGCCAAGACTCGGGTCTCCTCAGGCAGCGATCGCGTCCAGAAGCGAGATTCCAATCCTTCGTCTCGACCAATCCTTCGGGCATCCGAGTCGCCGATGAGCCCCGCGTTGGAAGCGCCAATTTGTAGTAGTGAGCCTCAGCAAGGCCTACCAGTGCTTAGGGGTTCTCCCTTCTCTGCACAGAGTCCTCAGACACTTAGGAAGAAGTTGGCACAGAAACTGGAATAGAAAAACAGAGTTTATTAAACCTCATGAGGTGGAGTTACATTCACACATCACCCTTCAGTAATGCATGAAGTAGCACACTGAATGGAAGGACCTTGGTCCTTTTATACCCACACAGGGGCTCAAATGAAGGCGGTACAAACACAAATGCTGGTTTTAGGTACATATAAGGTCATACAGAAAATGCACAGTCGACAAGTGGGTGGAGCTAACAGTTTCTACTTCTAGTAGACACATCCTGACATTTATAAACTCGGAACAGCTGCAAGCTCAACTGAGCATGTGCAAAGCAAAAAGAACTAAATATAACTTGTCTCTAGGCAGATTTCAAGAGCAGTTAACAGGAAGGTAGGACAGAGCACATGGCGAGCACATGGCAGCACATGGCAACCAAAATGGCTGCCAGAAATACAAAATGGATTCCACAAAGCGGACAATTTAGCCTCTGAATACAGGCTGTCTTCAGCTAATGCTTAATTTAAGTGCTGCCAAATTACAACATGGGGATCTCTTGTCTTTATGGGGCCATGTGTTTAAACACATGGCCCCATAAAGATAAGAAATCGCTTACGACAGAAGGAAAGCAGGCGAGCCAGTCCAAGTGGGCCGGCACAAAAAGCCAAAGGGAGGCAACATACATAGCTCATTTCCAATGGCTGGCCACCGTTTAGCATAAACGGTGACGCCAGTCAATGGAAATGAGGGGCGGGGCTTAAAGCCCTCTTCTGAAAATCCTCTCCTACAAAATCTCTCGCGGAGGCGGAGCAGGGCTCTGCCCTGCAACGCCACGCGAGACCTAAAAATGTTTATACTGGGCGTCATGGTTTGTACATTCCCAAAATAGTCGAGCGCTATTGCAGTAAACACTTGAAAAAAACTTCTGGTTTTGCTCTTGAATAGCAAAGTCAAACCTTTCCTACCCTTTCCAGCACACATGGGGCAATTCTATGAAAGAGTTAGAATGATATTCCAACTTTATATGTCACCACCCATCCCCTAGCAGATGTAAAAAAAATGAGTTGATAATATCGAAATAGGACTCGGTTTACCGTCTTCATAAAAATGTAAGGTTGAGCTGGTCTTGAAAGAATTTGAGCTTGTGCTCTGCAGCTGACAGTTGCCTGCAAGCTTTTACCTAAGTGAACCATTTGAGAGGAAATCAGTTAGTGTATTTACGGGGTAATCGTGTGTGTGTTGGGAGGGGAGGGAAACCTGACATTCTATGGAGGGTTTATTCTATAAACGTTCAATATTGGGTTTATTGTATTTGCGTTTTTTCGTGGGTATCTACTGGAAAACAAGCAGAAAAACGCACTTGTAAAACGTCCTCTGTGGTTTTAATTCTGCAGCAGTGATTTGGCTATTTTTCTCTTACATGACGCTTCCTGCCATTATGTTAAAGGGGTCAGAGGGCAGCTGGGGTCAACACGGTTAAGGGCTGCTGATGAGAGCAATAAACTGGGGAGAAAAGGGGATCTTAGAGGGTGGACATATTGTATGTAGTAACAATCATCTCACTTCTAAACTATACAAAATTGCAGACTTCAACTCACCAAACATAATAGTACAAATGTGCGACCCGATGTTTGAGACAGGGTTTTGTTGTGTGGTTGATCACAACCACTAAAGCTGAGCCAGTGTGTGGTGCACTTGTGCTTGCAGTGGCCATGCAGTCAATGCCTCCGCACTTGCACCTTGCTTCTGTAATCCATCCCAAATTAAGAAGTAATGCTACTCATCTCTCCTGATTAGCAACGCGTGCAGCTTTCAGCAGATCACAAAGGAAGGGTTGAAACCAAGCCCTGAATAGATAGCTGGGGTCGTAGCAGATAACTCTAGCGGCCAATCCCAGAATGAGCCTCGGATCTCACAAGACACACAGCACAGGCAGCCCAATAACACCCAATGGTGCACTAGCACTGCTATATCACACAACCACATGTGTGTGCAAACACACACAAACATGCACATATAACACACTGCCACAGGCAACACCTCAAAATAACACACACATTTGAACACAGGCACAGATGACACATCCGCGACCTCAGAAACATACAGCTAAAAAAACATTGACATTGACACAGGGCCGGTACTAGGACTTCTGGGGCCCCGGGCGAAAGGGAAGATGTGAGGCCCCTCTAATTTGCATGTAACATCACAAGGATTGACATCACAGAAAGTGACATCGCAGGACTATTGATCTTATTTGGCGTCACTGAAGAGACCTAATGTGGATATCAGTAACATGGACAAAAAGATAAATATACAAGTGAAATAAGTCCATATATTTGAAAACTGTATAAAATGGATTACATTTGTCACATTGGATGGAAAAGCTAGGTGCAGGTCTCAAAAAGATGGATATTTTTTACTCCAAGTTAACTGATTGTTTCCAGATGAGCGCATGATAAAAATCCCACAGCATTGTGGAAAAAAAATTGAATGGCATCACTGGGAAAAATTATGCAAAAGGGAATATATAGCAAGATGAATTTGAGTTCAGATACATGTATTTTTCATTTTACTTTGAAAGCTATGTAATTCACTGACCAGAACACAAAAGGGCAGCTGAGAACCAAGAACCAGTGCTTTTGGATTTAGAATACAGAATTATTCACTTTTCCTCAAAAGGCTTGAGGAGATGAGAGGATGGGAAACAGGTGAGCAAATATACATTTCTTATAAAAAGCAGATAAAAGGAAAGATTGCAATCAAACAATGAAGAGAGAGTAACTTCAACATTCTAGATTATTCTTGTTGAGTGGCTCCCTGGTATTGATTCATTAGGGAAGGTCTAGTATCTGGGTGTGTTTAAAGTGAAGGTATGCTGTAGATTCAAGGGGTTTTCAAATCAATGTTTTTGATTTGGTATTAAAACTGTAGGAAGTGGTACTGGCCGGCTTTAGCGATGGTGAAGCCCTGTGTGACAATGTTTGTTGGTGCCCTCCAATGACGCCTTCCGCTACAGATTCCCTCACTAACACCCTTTAGCAGTGCCTCTCAAGTCTCCATAACCACACTCTCGCTCAGATGCATTTAATTTGATTTGCAGTGCCACTGATACCAGTGTAGGGTGTCAGAGCACTTTACATCACACACATTACACAGAGACAATCAATCATAGGTGTGTTAATCACTGTATAGGAAATGTTACATAAGGCAAAGGACTACAAGGTGTAGGAGTCACATGACAACCATACTAGTAGGAAGTATAGTTTAATAGTGATTGGTCGGGAGAAACACAAACTATGAATTTAGAACGTAACACCATGGTTGAGGGTTCTCCTTAATAACCAGAATTGATTTCTATCTAAAAGAACCCTTTTTGCAACATTAGGATAATCATAGACTGGGGAAAAAAACATAATGCTCTAATTTATACCTTGCAGTTTGCATCCAGCTCTAAGATGACAGTTAACAGCTCACTGTTCTATGTTAGGATTTTGACTTATAAACTGCAAGAAACAAAAGGCTCTCTCTGACAAAAGCAGTAACCCACTGACATATTTATATTATGTGCACTTTGTGTTCTGCATAGTACGTGTTCTTTGCAGCAGGCACATTAACCCTCTGTGCTACCTTTCCACGAGTCAAAACTTCCACTTGACAAAACTCCATCGCTGTCTAGGAAGAATATTAATCACCGGAGTTATCATGACATTTTTATTGTTGCCGAAAATTGCTGGAGGCCTGGAGGAGGCATTAATTGCTTTTAAAAATATAATATACTTGCAAACATGACGCACCACCCGAAGTCAGCACCCGGTGCGAATGTACCGGTCGCACCGCGCTAGAGCCTCCCTGCTCAAGGGTCCTGTGACCTCAGTGACAGAGTCACTGTCGCACTAGGGTGTGCTGCTTCGTAGGCCTCCACGCAAGACTGGAGGTGAACTTCAGTGTGGATTATGGTGGACAGACCATCAAGGTCAACCTACACTTGCCACCACTCGAGTCCACCTGCTGGTGCTAAGACACCAGGGCTTCTAAGGTCATGGGGGGCCTTCTAAGGTCTAGTACAGGAATGGGCTCCCTCAGGAGAGTTGTCTAGGGGACTAGTCATGAAGGCTGAATCTGGTTCCCCAGTTCCAAATTCAGCAGCTCTGGCCATAGTGCCACATCCTCTCCCCCATTGTACACCATACTGCCCCACTGAGAGAAACTCGCACTGTCTTCAGCTACAACCCAATTGTGCCCCCCTATAAACACCTGCTTGTGACTCAATTGAAATTATGCACTAGACAAGAGTAATATGCTGCCTGAAAAAAATAAGTAACAACATCCTGGAAAAAGCTAACACTCAAGGGAATGCAAGATTAGGTAACACATGTGAAATGTAAGAAGGAACAACATAGTCACCTTAACACTTTTGCACTTATTATTCAGAAATCAGTGAGTGCTTTCGCCTGAAAAGTTAAGGACATGACTACAAGGCCCAGAAGGGACCATTTTTAATGTCTATTACTTATATCCTTACAAAATGTAAGCAGTATGGTTTAAAAAGACCACATCCGTGAACACAGAGCAGCTGTACACATTTTGTTTTCCAATCCACCCATCAAGCAGGTATTTCAGTACATTCAGGAATGGTGCACTTTTCTAACGGGGAAAACAATGTTGCTCAAAGAAAGACGAGACAACAAAAGTAGCGCTTCACTGGAAAACTCTGTAAAGTGGCGCTAATGTGTTTGGGTTTGAATAAAATCAATCTGGCCACTTTGCGACCCACCGTGTCTTGCTTTATTTGGTTATTTCACATTTTGAACCTTTTATTTCTCTCCGTCCTGAGACTGCACTTTGGAATAGAAAGATGTCCGAAAAAGACGACATTTCCAGCAAAAGTGTTTTTCTTTTTGGATTCATTTCACGGAGGAACAAATAAAGGAAAAGAGATAAAAGAGGGAGTAATACCCATTTCTTTAAGTTACGGTTTTCAGTAAGTGAGGAGGAGCAAGACAGAAAAAGAGGGAGGAAGAGTAAGAAGGGGGCGCATCTGCCAGCGGCAGAGCAGAAGTGGACACTGTCCTTGTCCTCTCTGGGCAAGAAGGAAAAGACAGTCCTTTTCCATCTCTGACCGCCCTGCCCCGAACAGCCAAGCCTTATCTATAGGCTTTGGCTATTTCTGCTGTCCTGGGAGGCGTGTTTAAAATGAAAAAGTAGGTGAACTAAATATATTGAATTAAAGAAGTAGGGGCATGCCCCCAAGGCTCTAGACATGAGACCTAAATACAGGCAAAACATTTCTAAGTAAATTTATAGGCCATCTTGACATGCCTGGGGCTCATCTGCCCTGAGCATAGCAGCACTACAAAATGGCTACAAGGCCCAGGGAAGGGGTCCCCCACACCTGGACCTTACAGTTTACTCCAGTGCTTTGAGGCCCAGGGAAGGGGGGGCCCTCTCCCCTGAGCCTGGAAGCAGTAACGAGTTTTTCGAAAGAAAGGGGACTGATTCAATTAAGGACCAAGGAAGCTGGAATCTATTAGATAGTACAATGAAATAATGCCTCTTGGACCATGGATTCACTCAACTTATTCAAAACATAGGTCTACACTTATTACCTACGTATCTGTTCAGCAAATGAACTGGAGTTCTCTTTTCTATTTAACCAGGTGGGTAAACAAGCAACCATAAATTGTTCAAAATACTTAATACACAATCTTTAGTAATGCATTAATGCTGATTTACTTCATACTTTTGTTTTTTCCAAAATTGAAACACATATATTTTCATTATGCTACTATTTTGCATGTTGACACATGATTATAATACATTGAGTACTCTATATACAGTGCAAGGAAGACAAACTTCGAGAATGATCTTTACAAACAATTCATGAACAGTGACATAAAACAGGCAGGTCCTACTTCATTATAATAGTGTATCGGGATTTATCCCTAACTTATCCTCGATACTAAGTCAATAGATGGTCCAGATGGTGTGGAGGTCAGAAAACGCCTTAATACATTATATAGCAGTTTAAACCACCATTGGTTGGCCAAACCTAAATGTCCATAGTGTCTTTATAATTTGATATGGCGATGTTCTTGGCCTCGTGAAGTGAGAGGGTGGGTGGAGGATGTGCCGAAGCGTTTCGACCTTCGTGTGGGGACCGAGAGGATTCGTAGAAGGTCTTCCTCAGGGCTGGGAACTTCAGTGTAGGACGCTATTGTAGGTCAGAATATTCTCTTATAGGGGTTCGGATGTCATTTCTCAGCAGGAAAGAACAGGATTCCCTTTGTTTGTGCTTTTGCTATCTTGAAGATTACCCAGAGCCAAGTATCCAGTGCAAAATGCTCGTACTTCGCCGCTCACGTCCGGCTGCTATGGCGATCTGGTCGCGTCTTCCAACTTCCAACGGAAGTACGAGCATTTTGCACTGGATACTTGGCTCCGGGTAATCTTCAAGATAGCAAAAGCACAAGCAAAGGGAATCCTGTTCTTTCCTGCTGAGAAATGACATCTGAACCCCTATAAGAGAATATTCTGACCTACAATAGCGTCCTACACTGAAGTACGAGCATTTTGCACTGGATACTTGGCTCCGTGTAATCTTCAAGAAAGCAAAAGCACAAACAAAGGGAATCCTGTTCTTTCCTGCTGAGAAATGACATCCGAACCCCTATAAGAGAATATTCTGACCTACAATAGCGTCCTACACTGAAGTTCCCAGACCTGAGGAAGACCTTCTACGAATCCTCTCGGTCCCCACACGAAGGTCGAAACGCATCGGCACACCCTCCACCCACCCTCTCACTTCACGAGGCCAAGAACATAGCCATATCAAATTATAAAGACACTATGGACATTTAGGTTTGGCCAACCAATGGTGGTTTAAACCGGTATATAATGTATTAAGGCGTTTTCTGACCTCCACACCATCTGGACCATCTATTGACTTAGTATCGAGGATAAGTTAGGGATAAATCCCGATACACTATTATAATGAAGTAGGACCTGCCTGTTTTATGTCACTGTTCATGAATTGTTTGTAAAGATCATTCTCGAAGTTTGTCTTCCTTGCACTGTATATAGAGTACCCAATGTATTATAATCATGTGTCAACATGCAAAATAGTAGCATAATGAAAATATATGTGTTTCAATTTTGGAAAAAACAAAAGTAAGAAGTAAATCAGCATTAATGCATTACTAAAGATTGTGTATTAAGTATTTTGAACAATTTATGGTTGATTGTTTACCCACCTGGTTAAATAGAAAAGAACTCCAGTTCATTTGCTGAACAGATACGTAGGTAATAAGTGTAGACCTATGTTTTGAATAGGTTGAGTGAATCCATGGTCCAAGAGGCATTATTTCATTGTACTGGAAGCAGTAACGAGGCAATTTGCAAAACACTGCCCTACCACGGCCGATCTACAAACATTTTAAATGCACATTCCCATTAAAAATAATCTCCGGTATCGGTGATGCAAAGGTTAACAAAAGCCAGTTGATCTGGCTGCTCCCTCCTCCCCTCACCCACCTCTCCTTACCTGTGTCTGGCTGGTCCTGGAAACAAAGGGGCCTTCTGTAGCCTAGAAACAAAATGCAGAAAAGGCGCCTAGAATGGCTGGTACTTAACAGAGGCGCTGCCCCGCCCCTGACACTGTGAGTTAACATAATTGCTGGCCCCTTCCCATTATGTTTGTCTCTTCCCCTACTGCACCCCCTGCAATGCCACCACTACCTCACCAGCAAGATCAAGGCACCTCTTATTTGTAATATGATAGTGTGGGGCAGGGGGCCTCGGAGGAGCAGGTGGGCTAACTATGAAAGTGTGGCCTTTCACACGGAAGCAGGGCCCCCTGTGTTTTAGCTTAACGCGAGGCCCTGGGCAGCTGCCCACACTGCCCATGCCTAGCGCCGGCCCTGCATTGACAACGCCAAAAGCTCAAAGCTGAGCCATTGCCGAGACCTATTGGCTTTGCCAATGCTTGTTTTGTTTTTCCTTCCTACCAGCCTCCCGCTTGTAGGGGGCAGTTTTGTACGAGTTTTATATATGCTCAATAAACAGAATTGGTTCATATCGTATGACGTACAGGCCCCCAGGTCAGCGGAGGTCATTGCCTCCACCGTCCTGGTGGAAAGCTGCCCCCCATATACTTCGAGGTCTCTGTTCCTCCAACGGAGATGCCATTGTGGCTCCACTGACCCTGGCGCATGCGCACAGGGAGGTTTCTCTCCGTTCTAGGGCCCATTGAACAATTTCCCGGCCCAGTGCTGCCAGGCGAGGCATGACGATCACCTGGCAGGAAAATCTAGTGGCAATCGTTCCGCCTTAAATAGAGTGGAACTGTCAGTGTGACCTGGAGGCCGCGTGGCAGACTAGCCCTCAGGTCAGCTTACCGATGGCAGAGCCGAGGAGCTGTGTGGCTGGGAGGGTGGGAGCATCATCGATTTACGGCGTTGCGCCCACTCTGCAAACTGTAATTGACCCCCATTTAAAATAAGCCGTTTTACCCAGACATAGGGTGTATAGATTCACTAAAATAGGTCTTTTGTAAGCATATTAGTTAAACTTTTTGAAGCTTTCATCCCTGTTTTTGGACCCTGCAAAACATCAAATTTCCCAAGATAGAAAAGGCTGCAGTAACTGTATGAGTAACTATTAACAATGCCAATGCAATTTACTTTTGACATATTAAGGGACAGATGAGAGGGAAACATCCAGAATATTCTTCAAACTTTTTAAAGCTGTTCAAAAAATTTCAGACAAGATATTCAACTATTAGGCAACACACATCACTATTGACAGGAAGAGATTTTAACTGAAGAGATGCATCATTCATTTCAGCAGCAGGCTGCATGTGATGACGTACTCTTGGTAGTTGCCCAACACTGTGACATGGTCTTGAACTTCAGTGCACTGTGCCAGTACTGTCCCAGCTGAACGCTGACATACAATGAAGAGCCATTTATGTGTTTGCTTCCCTTTTACTTACAAAGAACGTCCGCGGTGTGTTACCGTAATTAAAGCCCACTTGCCACAAAATCATTACCGCTTTCAGTATACTCAGAACTCACTATTACTTTCAAAATCGTACAACGTTCAGGATGTTTGAGTGAAATAAGACCCTGGGCCTCTAAGGGGAGACCAGTGGTTGCAAGCCGGAGCACACGGGTAGCAGCCACTGTCACCGCTGATGACGCCTAATTGGCGTCCATTTTTCAAAATGTTCCTCACAGTGGCGTAACAATAGCCCCGCAGCCCCTGCGGGGGTAGAGCTCCAAGGGCGGCCCTCAGCACAGTACCCTGACCTGAGACCTCTTGACTGAATATGAAAGGGGTCCCTCCCTTTACTTTGCAAGGGGGGGGGGCACCTCAAGTTTCCTAACGCCACTGGTTCCATCATCATCACGCCAATGCTATTGAATGTGTACATGGAGCCCCTGCACGTCCTCATGACTCAGTCATTGTGTCACACTCCACTCATATGTTGATGAAACTCAGCTATATCTCATTGCAGCCTCCACATCCAACATCCCACATCAGATAAGTTGTCTTGATTTTCATGCGGTGCAGCACTGCATCTAAATTTGCTGTTCTGCTTTGCCTAAGAGAGAACGAAGCGCAGCAACATACCTACAAAGATTGTCGGTTTCATTGAAAAGATTCAAAGGTATCATCCATCCCCTGTACGGGCACTCAAACGAGGCTGCATTGTGTGATACACAGCCTCACACCGTGGTGTAGAGGTGAGTGTGTGCTGTCAAGGATTATATCCAGTGCTTAATTTAAATTTTTTTAAAAAAACATAATTGCCAGGGCCTTTGTCAGGAGGCCGCTGCAGCTTGCACCAGCTATTGCCCCTGCCACCGCTGCCGATGACAGTATCAATACAACACCTAACCTTCGCACTCCTACAGGTATGACTATTCAGACTATTACAGGCCCCAAAAGCTATAATAGCTTGGGTGGCAGGTATTAGTAATTTGCAATGTATATTTAATTAGTAAACAACTGTTGTGTTAATCTATAAATTAGACAAACAGCTCCATCACGTGGCAGACTGTCATAAGTGCAGGTGTAGACAATTAAGTGCTGGTGCTGAGCACTAGAAGACACAGACTCAAATTAAGCACTGATTGGATCAAGATTGGAGGCAAATCTTCTTGTACAATTTCACAGGCATAGACAAACTCAGAAGGCTCCCACCCATTATGTGTGCTGTAACCTGCAGCCATGCAATGTGTCATTATTTTGAGAAATGAATGTTTCCCTTTGTTTTTACCAGCTTCAAGCAAGCATTAGTTCTGATACAGCTCTTTTCTGGTAACCCCTTCCCTAGTTGGCTCCACAACACTACTGACTTAACAAAACACATGCATCATTGGCAGGCCACATCACTTGCAGTAGCAGAAATCTGCATCTTATGACACTGGCAACAGCCTCCAACCTCAACTTCTCTGAATGGCTAATTGAGCTCAACAACGAGCAGATCACATACAAATTTAACAACAATCTCGCAGTCTTCTCCCACGTTTGGGGACCTTTCCTCGAATCTAAATGACGCATCAGTGTAGGGGCTCCCATTTTCTTCCTTTCTTCTCTGCCCTAATAGCCACAGGCTGACTCGCTGGTCACTAAAGTGGGAATAGGATGAGAGATTAGGCAACGCCAATGTCTCCGATGTTTTCAATGTCTCTAAAATGGTCTCGTCCCTTTGTAATGACACCCATTCTGACACAGCAGAACCTTCCCACTCCTCATTCCCCTAAACCTTTATCTCCCTGACTGTCTCCGCAATACTCCCACCTCACTTTTACTGTTCGCTCCCCAGATCTGCAGTGTGGTCTGAAGGCTCTTTATATAAATTGGCATCCAGTGCATATCTCGGTTGGGGGCTTGCCATTGCTTTTCAAGTGAATAATTATTTTCTTTTATTGAGATGCTAAACTGTAATGCCCCACTGGCCTATATTCATTTGTGTTTCAAACGCTGATTTTCTCACTTAACAAATAAATAAACAATGCAAAAAAAGTAGACATTATACTATAGTAAATCACGTTTTGTGTCAAAACAAGATGGTGTTTGCACTGATCTTCCAGAGTAACACTCCCTTGAAGCAAAGCGGTGCATAGTGTTTTTTGTGCTGTGGAAAGTGTACCTCTCGGACGCAAACACCTTTTGCACTGGATAGTAAATAGCAAGGACCAATTTGTGCCACTTTACATTGCTTTGCAAATCTGGGCCACATTCTAAAACTAAGTTTATCCCAGTCAATTGTGACAAAATACCGCCTAAGATTGAAAAGTGAGTCCTGAGCTCAGTAAACCTCTCCTACTCTCACACACTTTCCGCTCAACCATACACGCCCTCGACACTAATCACATCAGTGGGTAAATTTCTACTCACAGAACTCCCTAATATCACCCTTTCCCTTCCCAAGGCTGCCTTCCATTGTGCAGCACGTCTGATTACTGGGCAGCTCAAATATGATCAGATTTCCAAATCCCTCAGAAACTGCCACATCATATATAAATCCTTTTGTGTCATCTACAAGCATTACACACCAATACAGTTGACTAGCTGAAACATCACTCTGGCAGGGTGAGCTAACTGTGTGTACCCCAAATTAGCTAATTTTTGGAATGCCCAAACCATAGAAGGAGAACACAAAAGAGAAGTTTTATTACCTTCAGTCCTTCTCTTTTTAATCTCCACCTCAGATGGGCCCCATTTCCTTCTCCTCTGGTCGTCTTCTCCCTACCCAAACCCACCTATGTGCTTATTTGTAATTGGGTTTTGACCCCTTAATTGTACGATTTGGAGCTTTACTGGTTCACGTCCCAGGCACATTTTGCAACAATGCGTACAATCTCGTGGGCGGTTGCCCTTCTAACTGCCTAAATTTCTTGCCACATATTCTGTGATCATATAAAGTCTGAAGAAAATCTCTTGAGGTAACTGATCTATGCCCTTTTTTGTTGCGCACCAGCTTACTTCAATTTCTCTGACGCCCCCTTTCTCCAGAGGGATGGACCTGCGGAACAATTTTTTGTACTGTATGGACAACCATCTACACCTATCCTGCCACAACAAGTAAACAACCCTACACCTGTGGTCATCAGAGGCTAACTCCAGGGAAAGCTTACAGAAGGAACCATGGGCACTAGGTGAGTGTCCGTGATCCTGTTAACACTATGCAACTTACTAAAATAAATCAGCATTTGTTAACTTTCTGCGTTCATTTTTAAAACAGTCCCAATATAAATATAGGCCTTCAGTGTGACATGGAAGAATGTTACCTTTTCTACATTACATATTTAGAAAGTTACGCTGTGACTAGATAATACCGTACTGTGTGTGCAGCTCCTAATGTAACAAAGCACGAATGATCAAAAAGCAGAACTAAATGGACAAGACACGGCAGGCCTGTTTACATACAAGGCCTCATTGTGGCTGCACTGCAGTAAGTAATAGTCATTACAGCTTAAACACGCGAGGATTCGTCAAAATATACAGGGCCTCATTTATGAAAAGTGTTGCATCGCTGCAATAAAACAGCGATGCAACACTTTTCCCTGCGCCCTCCTTGTGACACCATGGATGCGCTGTATTTACTGTACGGCGCTTCATGTTGGAAGGAATGACAGATGTGTCAGGAATCCTGACGTAATTGTCGGCGCAAAACTCACGCATTGCTGGAGTTGTGTCGTGAGTATGACGCAACTGCAGCAATGCATGGGGGAGGCCTATACACATTGCATTGCATCACCCTTACGCCTGCTATGAGGCAGGTGTAAGGTTTTGACACAGTGGCGTCCTAGAAGGAGCGCAGTGAAATCTGATAGATTTCACTGCGCCACTTCTACAAGGCTTTTTTGCGGGGAAATGCCCACCCTGCATACATCTGCCTTGATGCGTCACTTTGTAAATATAGTGCAACATGGCGCATTGTTTACGCCACAGCTGCGTTACGAAAAGTGGCGCAACGGCGGCACAAAAGTGTCACAAGGGGCTCATAAATAAGCCCCACACAGTCCCTGCTCAATTGAGGACCAAAAAGGGCGTGCGAATAGCAAACAATCTGAGGGATGTCCTAAGGGCAGATGGATCTCAGCCAGTGACAAAATGAGGCCATTGACTTAACTCAGACATGGTCTAAATTTACACGCAGGCGGTCATAGACAGGAATTTAAATAACAGTTAGTGCAGTGGAGACGTGGTGCTAGGAATCTATTTAAGAGTTATTAGACAAAAGATGCTTTCAGATGTTTCCTAACCAGAGGGTGGTTTGAGTGTCCTCTTAGGGAGGTATCTGAGGGTCTGGATCCTGCGCCTCATGGGCACTGCCTCTGTGTTTGAACTGTTTGAACCTCTTGTGTAAATTGGGAAGGGGCTCCTAGACCAGACTCGAGGGGAGAGGGTAAGATCAGTCTATGTGGGTATCCTAGTCTCTTTCCAAAAGGCCTTGCGCATGATGCAAATACCTTTGGCTTTCACTTTGTACTTGTCGTGCTTATCGAATGTTTATTACACCAAATTTAATCTGTTTTTCTATCTTCGTTTTCAGACACATTCTGGTCATCTATTTTTTAGTCAGCATAATGAGTTTTTGTGGTGGTCCTTGTAGAATTTATGTCAGTGATTGAGCTGTGCTTTAACTAGGGGCTTAATGACCTTCTCCCATTGATCATAAAGATATCACAATGTCCCTGTATATCACCACTATGGAAGTCAGACATCCCCTCACTATAGATTGCTGTCAGATGCTGTTAGTGAAACCTTATCACCCACCACAAGGGACACAAGGACACACATGTGGCATCCATGGCGGGGTGTGTTCCACCAATTATAAAGAGTGAACATTTGCTTAAATGAGATTATTTCACTTTAGCACCAACAAACTCAGAGTAAAGCTGCTGCATTGGAATCAGTCTTTCCGTGTGTATTTTTTATTTCATTTTGTGCGTTTGTGTATGTAGTGAGTGTGGTGTGTGTGTTTGTGCGTGTGTGGGTGTGTGTATGCAATTATTGAGTGTGTGTGTGTATGTAGTAAGCATGTGTGTGTGTTTTGTATGCAGATCAAACACATGAAAGCACAGCACAGCATGGCAGGTCATTTTATTTAATGACTCACACCACAATATTGTTTCTCTACAAACAAATATGCAGGAGAACTAAGTGTAAGAAGCCAACTCCCAGCGTGCTGGAACTTTCACAATCCAGGGAAAAGATCTAATTCAGAGATAGGCTGTGAGCTCCTTGCTCCTCGAGCCCCTTCATCTAAAAACATACGAGCAGCACTGAGCAGGATCTCTTAACTCTCAAGGCTCAGATGTCCTCAGGAGCTCCTGAGATGTCAGAGAATTCACAAGCATGTCTCTAGATACTAAATATAGCCCGCCATACTTTGAGTTTCATTGTTACTAAAATGTGGACACCGGTTTTAGAATGGTACACTCCTATGGCAATATGACTTACTGCATTTGACAATCTGTATTGTTCATAGTAGGGTGATGTGTATGCTGGAATGGCACTGATGCATTATAAACAGAGAAAAGGGGATATTGAAATTGTGCTTTCATGAGAGTGGCCATGTGAATGTGGGCTTTATCTACTAAAACCATATGAATGCTGGAATGGCAATGATGCTTTACTTAATGGGGCCATGAGGGCTGCTGTAATGGCAACGGTTCTTTATGCCCAGATTTAGACACTGGAGCTGAGTGGATATTGGAATATTAAAGGTTCTTTACATATCAGTGCATGTATGTATGTATGTTTGTATTGTTTGCATAGCACGAACATAGCCAAAAGGCATGAGAGCACTGTATAGTGTCCATGGCAATGATAAAGGCAAAAAGTGATTGGCGATAGCTGGGTTCAGGGAGCAGAAGTGCACTCTTACTAGATTGCAGTTTAGTGGTCTTTAAAGTGGTGCATCTTCAGCTCTTCCCCCAAATTGGATCTGTGTTGGGCCAGTCCTGGTGGACACAGGGATGTTGTTCCAGATCTTGGCTGAATAGATGGTGAATAGATGGTGAAGGTTTTCTTTTTGCACTTCTTTGACTGCACTCTCATGGTGTCCGGGCTGCAGGTGTGCTGAGAACCACCAGAAATGTGTGCTTATCAGCTAAATGTGCGGGACGCTGGTCATGACATCTTTTTAAATGATGCAGCTGGTTTTAAAGGCAGTGCAAGTCTGCAAAAGGATCCAGTGGAGTTCCATCAGCATGGAGGTATAATGTAGTCATATTTCATCAGGCCCTGGATGAGGCATACTGTGGTGTGTAGTGTACCCTGAAGGGGGAGCTACTGTGGAGTCTCGGAGGTCATGGAGCAGTGTGTTGCCACTATCCAGATGCAAGAGTATGCGGTCTTGAAGAGCAATTCTGAAGTTGCTTTCTGGGAGCACTGGATTCATTTTCTTTAGCAGAGAGAGCTTTTCTTAGCAATTTATTACAAAGGATGAGGTGGGTGTCCAGGGTGAATTCTAGTGACTTGGCCTTGAGCCATAGTTGGGGTTTTAATCATTCATCCAGGTCAATATCATTCACCCAAGCTTTGATTAGTTGTTTCTTGGCAAAACACAAGAATTTAGTCTTGCTTTAATTGTACTTAGTAAGTGCTGGACATTCAGGTCTGGATGAGATGCAAGCAGTGTTTGAAGTATGGTGTGTCTGGAGTGGAGGGGCCTTTCAATTAGATTTGTTTATTATTGACATACTGGAGAATTCTGATGCTGTTATGGGTGAATAGAGTCCAAAGGCACTCTATGCAGAGGTTGACGATTTCAGAGAACAAGATGGAATCCTACGGTACTCCTTATGTCATATGGATCTTATAGGACCTGCAGGTCCCTTTTTGAATGAGCTTGTGTCTGTTAAATAAGTAGGAGAAGAACCAGCTGAAGAACATTGACATTTTATTCCATTTTGAATCTTCAGGCCATGAATGGGGGTGGGTTTGTTGATGGTATCGAAGACAGCTGAGAGGTCTAGCAAAATCAGGAGGCAGGGTATTTTTATCTGTGGTCAGAAGGGCATCTTCTACAATTAGTGGGTAGCTGTCTCCAGGCTGCAACAAGATTTGAAGATAGAGTGCTAGTCTGAAGTAAATGGTGGGCTTTGATGTGACCTTGGAGTTTAGTATACATTTCTTTATCAATGATCTTGCCAATGAAGGGTAAGTGAGTGATGAGTTCATATTTGGTGAGTCATCAGAATCTGATTTGGGTTTCTTCAGCAGTAGGAGGATCTGGCACGTTTTGCGAGTTTCTAGGAAGGTACCTTGATTAATGGTGGCATTGACAATGGTAAATAAGGGTGAGAGAGTATCTCCAGAAAGGGCTTCGACGCAGGGTGAGAGTAAGATAGCATTTTCTAATAAAGTGGATTTGTGGGAGTTGAGTATATCAGTGAGATCTGAAAGAGATAGGGCTTTGAAGTATGGCTGCTGTGGAATAGTATGAGAAAGGGGTGGGTCTAAGAAGAGAAGCAGGCTTGGTGTTGTCAATGCTCTGATGGATCTTCTGGACTTTTTTTTCCCCTAAAAAGAGGTTGCTGGCATTGCACTTATCTGTGGAACTTGGAGTCCGAAGGTCAGACAGTTGGTTGATGCAGTGCTTAATTGTCTTGAAAAATGTTTTACTTCCGTTGGCAGTTTTATTGATGGTGTTGGTATAGTTCTTGGATTTGGCTGATGTGATGAACTGTCTGCATATTCTGCAACGGGACTTCAGTAAAGTTAGGTTCTGTTTTTCTTTCATTTTCTTTCCTATCTCCAGATTGAGCATTTGTTGTCATCAAGGTCTTTGGATATTTGGTTGGTGCAATAATCATGATGCTTTACATATGGGTGCAAGTGGATATTGGCATGGTAGTTGTTTACTACATACTGCATGTCATGCAGAGACTATAAAGACAATGATACATTACATACATGAAGCATGTGGCTACTGTAATAAAATTGATGTTTGGCAACGAAAAGTCCATCTCATCGGTTGAGTTTGCAAAGTATTTACTGCAGAAATTAATATTCTGTAATTCACAGAAATTACTTACAAGGTGAGCCCCCATACACCAGCAACGGAGTCAAGTTGTCAGGTTCACTAAGATTGTGTTCTGAATCTAACAGGAGTAATGGACTCTTCTGTCTCTCACCTATGAGGGCCTGTGGTAAAAACAGGATAGGGGAATGGCATAACAGAGAAAACAGAAACAGTGTACTCCACCATTGTGATTAATCGCTTCTGTTGGTCAATGATGTCTGCAGATTGTATGGGTCACTAAGGGTAAAGCGATATCTTTAGTAACTTGCCATGAAGGTTTTGCTCTTAATTGTAACTGTGAATGGATATCACCTAGCAATATCTTAGTGCAACTTTGATGTTAAATGTGTAATTCCTGAAATTTAACATACAAAAATAAATATTTTAAATATATGTTCACTGGCTAGAATGCTACCTTAATCTTTGTCACTATGCACTCTTTGTGGTAGACAGGTTATAGTGTCTACTTGACTCTTGCATCGCTGGAAGCTATTTATCAAACATTAATATTCTGCTATTCCTTACCTAAGCGATTCGTATTAATAATACTGGCATATGCTTTGACATTCATCCATAGAATGAGCAACATAGTCCTCGCTTAAAATTCCTACCTGTTCCATCACAGGATAACCCTTACGTAATAATAATAATGATCCATACTTGTAAAGTGCGAACATATTATTCCTTAAGATTTCAATTCGCTGGGGGCCGTTGAGGAGATTAAGTGAGCTATTGCCCAGAGTCACATGATGCTGAGCTAGCTGCAGCCGGTAATCAAACCGTGACCCCCACGCTCCTGAGTTAGCCTTTCTGGCCTCTGTGCCACACCTCTCTGGCGTCAAACCCTACATCTTAGAAGAGTTCATGTTACTTGTTAAAATATTTCAAAGTTTGTTCCACCAAGAACATGAATTTGAGTAATTCTTCTCTGTATTCCCAATGCACTTTGATATATATTGAAAGGAAGCAACCGGCTTTTCACAAATGAAATCCTAAATCCACACACCAATGTCCTAGCAATAGCAACATTGTATCACAACTGTCTAGCAAAGAGGCAGTAGGCAGCAAGAGAAGTCTTATACTGATTATGTGAGAGAATTCATGCCCTGCTAGGAAATGTAGTTCATTGTTAGGGCACTGTAGCATAGTGCATTCTCTATGCATGGGTGGATGGTGTTTCCTTCCCTGAGTAAGACTTGTGGCGACTGTTCAGACATGCCACAGGAACAGCTAGTCTTTCCTTCTCTAACTCTCCACAAGTGGGTTTGGAGTATTGCTCCCCTGAGCCTACCAACTTCCAAGTGGCAAGCAATACCTTCAACCCCACTTCCTGATACATGCTTCCCAAGGAAAAGCAAGACACAAATATATTCGCTATTACAAGTAGACCCTGATTCTGAGTCAGTGTTTTCCAACCCCTGCACAAACTCTTGCTTGCACAGAGGTTGAAATTCTGAGCTGGGTGTTATTTAAAGCATCCAGTAACCACGTTAAATACCTCACTCTTCGTTAAGGGTCAGCCTGCAGAAATTTAACAGGGGTAAAGTGTATGGGTATTTATAGTACCTTGCGGATTTTGGTGCATGAACGACCAAAATCCAAATGTTATTCCCCCAAAACTCGGAATAGGTAGTATTTATCACAACCGACAAATAAAGCACCTTGGGGTATCGTTATTTATGAGTTTGATAACCAGCACTGTGATTCTGATGAACTCGTAATCATGGCCAGAGGGTTTATGTTATCAATCACATGACTAAATTCTCACCAAGAATACACGCAGGCGCTTGACTAAGAACAAGATAATTAGTAGTTGGCCTTCATGAGTAACAAAAATGTAAACTGTAAAAATTAGATTATTATTTGGGATGGTTGATTACCCACCTCAAGGCAATAACCCTTGTAAGGGTGAACCCTCAAAGTCACTAAATTACCCTGGCCTTAACGCCCTGTTATCTATGACAGGGAACAGACAGGCTTAACTTATGGCAATGTGTAAAGTATTTATGCAATACCAAAACAGTAATAAAGTCAAATTGCAAAACAATAAAAATCCTAATGAATTAGAAAAAGTAAAAAGAGTAAAATTAATAAACAAAACGACACCAAAATGACAAAAAATCCAATAATGGGAACTGGAGATATTAATTTTTATGTTTTAAGTAGGAATCGCACCAAAAGCACAAAGCACCAAAGATAGTCAATGGTCGCGGTAGACCAGGACCTAAGTGCAATTGAGGCTGACCACGATGGAGTGAGACTGGATACATCAACCAGGTTCATCCTGGTCAAAGATTTTATATTTTGACTCAGTCCTTTAAGTCCCAATATACCGCAGGAGTACACTTCTAAAGCTTCCCACGACTTCAGGGAAGGCACTTAGAGAGACAGAGGCCCACAGCAAGGTTCACTCCAGGTCCAGTTGCAACTGGTCAGCTGGCCAGTCACAGGAAATGCCTCTTATAGCCTGTTGTATCCCTGTAGCTTGAACGTCTTATGACCCTTGCAGTCCACTTCTTTGTCCTGATTCAAAAGGGAGAAGGTCAGCCCTTCAGGGGACTTATCAGGTCACAGACAGCAGGTCAAGTCCTCTTCTGTTCTTCCTCAGGTCCAGAAAGTGTTCTGACGTTGGTGCCAGAAGGAGCCACATTTTTGGCTGGCATGAGTTAGTGAGTGGAATGACTTGTGGGCTAATATTCTTGAGATACAGTATTCCGATTTTAATCTGTGCTCTGGTTTATTACACAGGATAGCTAGGTCTGCCACAGTGGAAAAACAGCTTTTGGGTTCCAGCCTCTGAAAGAACATAGTAACATTACATTTCTACATGTCCTTCTTTTAAATACCAGATACCTTGCCTTGTGGGCTACAATGCTTACATAGATGTGGCTCATTAATATTTAAAAGGGAAGTTTTGAACCTGTCAAAAGGGTGTATTTTTACAGGCTGATTTGTAGTTTTTACAGTGCTGCAGTCAGGCTACACAGGATAGGCTTGAAGTCATGTTTGGACTACCACTCTAGCGGGTGGCACAGTGGGTGCTACAGTTCACCATGGTGACATCTAGCTTCCAGGTCCTGGGTACACTTTGTACCATATAGTAGGTACTTATGGGTAAGTTAAATATGCCAATTAGGAATATGTAAATTCTGCCATGTTTAAAGGGCGAGCACACGCCCTTTACTGCTGGTTAACCAGGTAAAGTACACAGATTTCGAAATTCAGCAAAAATATTGGGTACAGCAAAAGGCAAAAAAACTGGGGTGACAATGCAGAAGAGTCATATATCCTACATAAACAGACCAGTGGTTTGGCAATTTCATGTTTCAGGTGCAAAGGCACTATGTAGCAGAGAGAAGCACATCCGGTAGACCAGTGGTTCTTAACCTGTGGTCCGAGGACCACAGGGGGTTTGCAAGGCCTACTTACGGGGTCCACGACTGTTTTACAAAATGAAATAACATTAAAATAAATACATTAAAATGAATACATTATTTACAAATAAAGAAGCACAATTGAAATTGTGAAAACGTTTTATATAGTTAGTTGTGAATTAAACAAAATATTTCAATATTTGAGCATTTATTTTGGTGTATACTTGTTTTTGTGGACTGTTTTGAGGTGACCATAGAAGTTGCATAGGCCTAGGATCCCCTGATTCCAGTAATGATTCAGTGGGGGTCCACAGAAGTCCACAAAAGCGAAAAAGGTTAAGAACCGCTGCAGAAGACAGCATGGGTAAGGAAACATGGTTGCAGTAGATTACAGATACTGTTACACTAAAATAAAGGAAAACATTTTTGATATTTTTTACATTTGACATATTTGGAGGCCTTTAAATATGTAACGACATGCTAATGCATGCAAGTAACGGAATTGCAATGATGCACTACATGCTAGAGGGTAATAATGATTACTAGCATGGCAATTGTTCTCTTTATATTGGAGGAGCAGCATGGCTACTGGTTCCCAAAAACTGTTCTATTACCCATCATATGGCGCACAATGAAATAATTAAAGAAGGAATAGTGGTACTTAATAAAAACTATTGGAAGGTCTCTGAAATTGACTCCACCTCACACCACCCATTCAATTCCGCTCTCACTCAGGGTTCAACCCTGTCATATGCATCAATTCCATTTACCATCTTCCTGGGAAAGCAAGTTTCTTTTCTTGATCCTTTTCAGACCTACAACCACAATAGCTTTTAATTCAAATCTAACATATTCTTAGAGGACTTTTTCATCCACTGGGGCAAATACCACTCAGCCATCAGATCACTGACAAATGGGATCCTGGCCACATATAATAGTACAGCTTCTCCACATAAATCTGGGGAATCACACTGGATCTTAGCTCAGGAAGACATTATCTGGATGCAGTCACTTATGAACTAGACTGACAGATCGTATTCCACTACTTTCCTGACTGAAGATCTAATTATTGCTTTAAATCATCACAACCATTTGCAGAAGAAAGGCTCAAGATCCCTTGGAGACCTCTTAAGAACCCTGAGGAGTCCCCACTTCATGAGCTTTAGAGCACAGCTTCCTATCTGTCATCAGGAAATGTCCTATCTGTAAATGGCTTTAGAGGCATTAGAGCTTGCATTGGTCGTATTAATGGCTAAAGATTCTAAACAGAAATTGAAGGAAGCCGGGCATTCTCTGTAAACCTGCAGATGTCCCACTCTGCCAAACTCCTGGTTCCTTACCTTATTGAGAGGTGGGAATTGCCTGATTGCTGATGGTGGAGATTCAGCTGCCTCTGCGGTCAGTACATCCATCACAGGACCACTGACAGCATATTATTGAAAGGCCTTCCCTAATCAAGGCAGGTCCTCAAATGCATATTTTCCATGTTTATATGGTAGTCACGAACATGAAAAGTGCTAGGGGAAACTCCCAGTGAATCAGGGATATTTGTTTTTCGATTTTTCTACCCTCTTTGGTGGGTTCTTTTAGTAGAACTAAATGAATGCTGAGCGAATGACATAGCGACCCACACTGAACGGCAGAACGGCAGGGAACCTTTGACACGTCAGTCAGACTGGCCACTTCAGCAGTTTGGTAGCCTGCCTCTCAAACATGTAATGACCTTCTGTGAATCCAGTTCTTTGAGTTTGCAACTGCTAAACAGCAGCAACAGAATAATAAGAAAACTTGGGAAGATTTTGTGGCACTCATAATGCCTTGTGGATTTAATCAATCTCCAGACTCAGAGGGAAATTCACAAAAACATATACTGCTCAACAGCAAAGGTAAATACTTCAGTTCAAAGATTTCCAATGTGAGTAACCACCCTCAACCTCTTCTGCCACGGTAACACATTGAGCCATCCCTCCCACATGATGCCAAGCCTCCATTCAAAAGAACTTGCAACAAACATTGGAACATTTTTCAGTGAGAAAATCACCAATATCAAAACAGCTGCCATTTACAGGGATAATCTGAGAAAACCTATTCTACCCTGTGAAGTTCCAATATGTCCATCCTTTCATAAAATTGATTTAACCTTCCAAACAGTTTTTCCTCTATTAAATTCTTCACCTTTGCTGATGACTCGTACCGGCTAGTGTCACTAAAATTTGGAGTGCCGCCTAATCCCAAGGCACTTTCCATGCCCACCTGAAGAAAACTCAAACATCTTTTTCACTGAAGCCTAACCTGGACCCACGAGACCTTCAAAACCTGAGAGCAATTGTGAAACCTCACAGTTTTAGATAAGGCATTGAAATAGTGGTAAATATCAAAGCTTAAGATCACATAGACTGAGATACATCTTACCTGCAGCTATCAGTCTAGCTTTCTGCCTAAAGACAGCGCTAGCACTGAAAACAACCAGGAATTTGACAATGCTCTGCGGATTCATGATTTTTCCATTCTCATTATAATATAGAAATAACGAAAATCATACTGAACTGGTTCACTTTCTCTGTGAAAAATAAAGTACATTTATTTCAAATAGATTTTTCACACTCCACCAAATCATTCTTCATAGTTACCACCCACAATTGGCAATTATTGCATGGAGCTGCTGCCCACAGTTCTGTCAATATCATTGTCACAGTGGGACGCCTAGAATGCCACCCTGTAAAGGCAGCAGACAAAGTGCAGGAGTATCGAAAAGAGGAAGGATGTCAAAAAAGAATCTTCTCCTCACGCAAGAAGGATGCCCTTCTCCTGAAGAAGAAGTCATAGTTAGCATTAACTCTATACATTTCCAAGATGGTCGATCATTTGTTTTCTGAAGTTCCTAATCCAAGATGGTGTTAACTCTTTTTCCTGTGATGTCGTTTCCTGCCTACAGCATGTGTAAGGAGACTTTTATGCAGCTGGATTACCATTTAATTAATTCTTTCTGAAGATTAATGTCTGGTTCAGGGTAGTTTTGATGCCTTGATTATCAAACCTTGAATCACTGAAGACTGTCAAAGATGTTTTGCCATCTGCTTTGTAATATCGAATTAGCATTTGAAGCTGGCAGAGGAAATGGACAGGACCAGCTTTGCATGTAGAATCCTTCCTGTACATCTATCCCTGACACTGCCCGCCCACTGACATTGGTGGATAGGGCTCCCGAATGTTAGATGTTCCCAAAAGCTTGGTCCCCCACGCTTCACTATTCTTTTTGGTCACCATTTTGCATAATACCAAGCAGGACCTGCCAGCTTTTCCACAAGGAAGGCCTTAGTCTCTCCTTTTCCACCTCCTTCTTAGAATTGAATATTGGATCTCTCACTACTCTCCAAGACAAATAAATGCATGGACCCTGATAAGCAAAGATTTTTTCAAATTGTAAAAATAAAGAAGATGAACCAGCTCAAAATGTGCTTCTGCAAATATGTGTGAATTGAGTTGCTTTATTGTGTTATATCATTGACATTTGGGCAGCCATGCTCTCACACCTGCCTATACGCACACATGCATGCATATCTGTCACTTGGAATATCAGGAGTTGCATCACATGCGTAATAAAACTGAGTTCCCTGTGCATGAGCAGAAACACGTAAAGTAATGACACACTGAGCAAGTTTGCATTTTTCCAGTGTTTCTTATTCTTGTCCTCACACAAGTACACCCTGAACACAACCCGACTCCCTTTGTAGGACCCACCCAGCACAAACAAACCCTCCTCACGTCCCACCTCGATGTCACCACCCTCCATCCTTTTGAAGACCTCTCGCCTTCTATAAACTTGGAACCTGGTCACCCACATATAGAACAGGAAGCCTCCCCGACATTCTTACCCTGTTCGGAAGCTGAATAGAATAAAAACTTGATTCACTAGCTAAAGACATTTCTCACGTAAAAAACAACTTTGCTATCCAAGCCAAGTTAACACACAATTCCTCCCTAAGAATAGAGAAATGGAATCACCATAAAGGAGCACCTAGAGTTAGACACATGTGCCGCATCTCCATTCCCTTGAGCCACCTGTCCCACCGACCCTACTGAGCTCTCAACCCCCTATCCTCTACAAAAGTTGAATCACTCTGCGATTCATACAGCACAACAACCCTGCAAGTGGACCCCCAGCCTCCTTCTACAATCCCAGTAATCTTGGGCACTAATCAAATCCCTTGAGCTAACATGTAGCCCAGACCACAAGCTCAATACACCATAATCCAAACATTACACACGATAACAAATAGTCCTAGCTCCCTAACCTGCATGCTCCTTAACTGTAGATCAGAAGCGAAACGCCACAGAAACAGCCGAAACTATACTCTCGGATGGAATTTACATTGCATTACTAACGGAAACCTGGTTCAATGAACACTCAACCCCTATACTAGACTTGCTCACACGACCTGGCTGTACCATTATTAGACGGGACAGACCAGGGTGAATAGGGGGAGCGCTAGCGATCATTCACAAATTAGAAATCCAACTTAACACCCTAGAGACCACAAACTACTCGACTTTCGAATACCTCAGAGTTGAACTCATAACCAAAGGCTCCACTCCTACCAAACTCCACACCATCTATCATTCCCCTGGGGATCACACACTCCTCACTGAAGAACTAACCAACCTAATTACACAGTTCTCCCTAACTGACACCAATGACATATTCCTAGGTGACTTCAACCTACACTGGAATGACAAAGAAAGACCCCACACTCCGTAACCTAATAAACCTTCTTGAAATCAATGACCTCAAGCAACTCTGTAATGAACAAACCCACAATAAAGGCGCCACTCTAGATACAATAATTACCAGCAGTGAGCTTGTCTCCCTTCGATCCATCATACCAATTGACTCGAACAACCACCATCTAATACTGTTCAGTCTCAAGGCTTACCCCATATTCTACCCAGCCCCATCCAACAAAACTACACACTGGGCAAGGAACATCAAATAAATCCCACTAACAGAACTGGAATCCAGGATCAGTGCCCAATTACACTCACAATCACTCCTTCACACCGCTGATGACCTCACCGCTCACTTTAGCTCAGCGATGAATGATGTTCTTGACCAAGTGGCTCTGCTCAAACTAATGCGATCTGGAAAAATCCAATCTAGATCCTGGTTCAACTTAGACCTTAACAACGAGGGAAGACAACTATGACAGACCGAAAGGCTATGGAGACAGAACCCATCAACGGTGCACACTGTGCACTCCTAAGTTCCGTACGACTGTCCTACAAGAAACACATCGTTGGGGAAAAAGCCACTTTTTTTTGCAACTAACTTGACCATGCGTAGAACAGACCAAGGGAGCTCTTCAACATAATAAAACAGCAAACTACCCTTACCAAAGTTGTAGGAGAAGGAGCACTGCTTATTTAGCTAGTTTGTCATAGAAAACTCTTCATTTGGATCACATTATTCTTAATACCAAGTAATCTGTCAAAAGTAATTCAACAACAAAGATTGTCCCAAAGAAAGCATCAAGATGTCATGTATATTCTTTGTATTCTTTCTTTTATTGCTTGTTTCACATTTATGAAAAATGAGGACACAGCCAATGGTTTCATGCCAAAACATATGGACTTCTTTATGCTGTACAGGCCGGGACAGTCGCGGTCCAATGGAACAAGGAAAATATGGAGATTACCTTATTTAAAGTGCGAAGCACAACAGATTCTGCAAATCTTCCACAAACCCCTGATGAATACAGGGTTCGAATGGGCATTAGATGTTTTTAGTTTGGACCACTGATTTGTAAATATAATTTTGATACATTCACAGGATTGAACAACAAGGACTCTCTTCTTTAGCCTAGAGACTAGTGTTTGGTGTGACTAAGTTTTTGCCCTGAAGAAGTCCTTATGTTGTGGGATGAAATGCATTGGGCACAGTTTCCTTGACCTACAACAGCCAAATTTGCAATACGGTCCTTTTTCTTAATGCTTGGAAAGGATGTTTTAGCCTTGAAAAAGTCCAAAGGACGAAACACGTGTCGGCTTCCCTTTTGCTTTGCTATGTGTAACAAGACTGGAAAATAAACACCACGCATAAAAGAAGAAGAGATACTACGGACTATATTTGTCTTATTTGCCATGATTTAGCATCACTGTATGGACTACTGACGTGTGCTTCGGTACTTATTGTTTGTTTAGTAGTTCAGTCTTGTTGGGGTTCAGTTTAAGGTGGCTGGTGTTTAGCCATGTTTGTATCTTAATTAGTGTGGCATCTAGGTGCCGGATGCCACTGGGTGATTTTATTTTGTAGTAGAGTTGAGTGTTATCGGCATATAGGTGATATTTAATCCCTGCTTGGTTCAAAGTTACTGTGAGTGGTTCCAGGAGGAGATTAAATAGGACAGGAGAGAGGATTGAGCATTGGGGTACACCTTGTGAGACTGGTGCAGATTTCGAGAGACAACTGTTGATTTTGATTTGTTGAGAGTGATGTTGCAGATAGGACGTGAACCATCTCAGGACTGTGACATTTATATCGGTACAATTCTTGAGTGTCTCAAGTAAATCTGGATGATTTACTGTATCAAATGTCACCTATAAGTCGAGTAGGATTAGGAGGCAGGAGTCGCCTTCATCTAAGGATCTAAGAATGTCATATGGTATATTGAGCATAGCAGTTTCTGTGCTACAGCCTTTCCTGAATCCTGTGTGGAATGTGTTGGGGAGGGTTGAATTCCTCTATGTGTTGGTTTAGTTGTAGTAGGAAGCACCTCTCCATTGTTTTAGCTAGGAAAGGGAGGTTGGTGATAGGTCTGAGGTTATTTAGGTCATTAGGGTCTGCGCCTGCTGTTTTGAGAATGGGTGTGACTTGCCCTAGTTGAAGGGAGTCAGGAACATGGCTAGATGATAGAGAGGTGTCGATGATTTGAGTTCAAAATGAGGAGATTATATGGTTGAGGTTCTGTACTAAGGTGGATGGGAGGGGATCGGCAGGTTGGGATGTGGGCTTCAAGTTCGTGATTATATTGAAGACTTCTCCTTTTGTTATGGGTTTGAAATCTGTCCACTTAGCATTGTTTTTCAGTTGTGGGGCATCGTTATTGTCTTTAGTTTTTTTTGGGTCACTCCAGTCTTTAGTAAAGTCTTGGGGGGTAATTTCCATGGAGCCCTGTGTGTCAGTGGAGCAGCCATGCTGGGATTTCAGATTTGTGTCAAGGATAAGAGATCATTCAATTTTTGCAACTTTGTCCGTGAGGAAGTTGGCTATTTATTCACAGCATTCATTGGTGGCTGTTGTTTCATGCTGGGAGGTAAGGGTCAGGGGCGGCTCTTCCGTTAGAGAGGAGGAGCGTCGCCCCACCAAGTAAAATGCCCCCAAAAACCCTAGAGCTGAAAAATAAAATGGTAATAAAGTTATTACCATTTTATTTTTCATCCTCCTCGTCCCGTACCGAGTGTCAAGACGGGGCGAGGCTTGTTGCGTGGTAGCAGCAGGGAGGAGATAAGCTGCCTGGGCACTTTTTAAAGTGCACATGTCCCTTTGTCCGTCTGTCTTGAGATGGCCAGCCAGATACGCGCAGTTTGAAAGCTCTAACCCAGCTGTCTTTAGACAGCTGGGTTTGACCAAGCACAGGCCTCCAGTACCCTTGTGAGCGCTGAGAGAGGCTGCTCCCTCCAATCCTGGTGCTGCTCTCATGCTGGTTAACAGCATGACAGCAGTGCCAGGATTGGTTAAGGAGTTGGCTGGGGCCTACGCTGAACATCGGACTGCAGCAGGAGGAGGACTTGCAGTGAGGAGAAGGCTGTGTCGTCCATGTAAGGTAAGTGTATTTCATTTTTTATTATTTTATTTGCAGCGTGTTCACAATAGTGCACAACTACCCACCACCCATTTGCCCGCCCTACCACTCTGCGTAGATGCCAGCCGCTACTGGTAAGGGTAGTTTACAATCAAGAATTACAAAAATGGTTACGGCACACTATTGCTGCACACTGTATAGTTCCTATTTAAATGTGCTCACTTCCAGGATCAACAGTTTGGAACACCCCAAAAACAAAAGTCACAAAAGTTGTAGGAGAAGGAGCACAGTCTATTTAGCAAATTTGTCATAGAAAACTATTCATTTTGATCACATTATTCTTAATACCAATGAATCAATATGGACTACTGACGTGTGCTTCGGTACTTATCAGCCGCGGTCCGTGCAGGTATCAGTGGTGGGGCGGTTGGGCCGGGTAGGGAGGGATTTCGAAGGACGATGCAGAGAGAAAATTAAATAAATAATTAATTTTCCCTCAGCATCGTCCCTCGAAATCCCCCCTTACCCGGCCCCACTGCCCCACCGCTGTTACCTGCACGGACCGCGGCTGGTACTTATTGTTTGTTTAGTTTAAGCCCAAGAGTTTTCTCTAGGGATTGTACCCTCGGGGGGCTGGGGGGCTAGTACCTTGATAGCACCACAACTACTATCTGTTGTTTATTAGTGCATCCAGGAACTTACTCATTAATTGTGCATTTGTGCTTTGCAGTGCCGCCTTTGTATTTAGGTTGTCACAACAAGTCTGAACTACTACTCCTCTCCCTCAAAAATTAGCCTTTACCTCTCCAAGAATGGTTCAAGAATTTGGATGCCCTAAACTGTTCTCTTTCACTTTCTAACTCCGTAAAGTCCTTGGGTATCAGCCCGGACAAAAACATGTCAATGATGGAGCACATCAACAAATCAGCCAAAGAAGCGCTCTTCACACTAAAACATCTAAAAAAATTCAAACCTGTTATTCCTACTGGTGATCTTAAGATGAGAGTGCAGTCACTAGTTCTCTCGAAACTTGACTACGGCAACGTCATCCACAGTGGAACTCCAAAAAGTCATCTTGCTCCACGAAGAGCAGGTCTCAATACGGCTGTCAGGCTCCTCACAGGAGTTAAACAGTTTGATCACATCTCACATGCCCTCAATAGACTCAATTGGCTTCCCATTGAAGGAAGATGCATCTTCAAGGCTGCCTGTATCACCCACAAAGCCCTTCACACACAAAACCCAAATACCGAGAAACCAAACTATCAAAAGCATGAAAAGCCTGGGCACTGAGAAGTTCCCACTCTCTTCTTCTCATACCTCCTAATCTGAAGAAAAAATTATCCCAGTCGCGTTCTTTCTCAGGAAATGCTCCTTGGATCTGGAACTCACTCCCTAAGGATCTCCGCTCCAACCCTTCTTTTTCTTTCTTCAAAAGGAACCTCAAATCTCTACTGCTTAACAACTACCTCAACATGGGTACAAGCTGAACTACGTTTCCCAAAGACACAACCCACATCGTCAGTATCAATCGAGACAGTCGCCTGACTCTTCCAATCTCTTTTCTGTCTCCAACGACACTACATTAATGCTATATTGTTACATACTTTTCGTGACTATTCTGACCACCCTAATGTGGTAATGTTTTTATACTTTTTTCCTCTAACTGTTTGTGACCCGTTCGAATCCCCACATGTACCTCTAGTAAATTTATGCACAGAACATGTAAAGCACTCTAATACCTTCGGGTCTAGCTAGCACTCTATGAAACTCATAAAATAAAATAAAATTAAATAATGACATTTCTACACACAGTAGCCTTTGGCAATATATGTCATCAGAAAAAAAAACCCTGTTGAATATGATCAGGGATACCATACCTGCCTATTAGCAACACTGCAAAGGCTAAAGAGTGGTCTGACACTTCAAAGAGACAAATTCAAAATCCTGAAAAATCAGCTTAAATTCTTGAATTATGTTTGCCCACCAATGGATCTGGGCACACTCTTAAAATGCATGGCACATTAAGAATGCTGAGCTGCCCCACAGAGCACCAGAGGTACACATCTTACTGTGCATAACAAACAATTATGGTCACTACATTCCCAAAGTAGCCACTGACACACAACCATTCAGGAAACTGATAGTTGGGAGATGGAAGTCGAAACAACCCAATGTAGAAACATTTCAACAAACGAAAACTGTCCTCCAATGAGAGACCATCATGGCACACTTCAACCTCAGGAATGCCATACATCTCCTGGTAGAATCAAGCCTGTGCAGACTGTGCACCAAACTGGAACACAATTACTCTGAAAGCACATTCTATCCAATTGCCTAAACATGCCTGGCCCTCCGCATGGATGATGGACATTGGTACTCTCAGATGGAGATTCAATATCAATATGCTGATTCTGACACTTTCACATATACATAGACAAGTACCTGTTACAAGAGGTGACTGATCCCAATCCACTGGTCCCACTAAGTGAATGGGTGGCACCCTACTTGGCACCCAACGTACCACATCAAATGGGTGGCACCCTACTTGTGCTCCACTTGCCATGTCAAATCGGAAAATAAATCCTACAGCTCAACGAATACCAGTTGACAGCAACTGTTGTAGTGTATTAAAAAGTATGTGAACAGTGATCTGAGTGCAATGGGGCAGAGCGCAGGGGGCAGGGAGCGTGGGGGCGGGTTTCAGAGGCATGGAAAAAAAATAACATATTCTGTAACTATTTTTTTGCTCTTTCACCTTCCAGTTACTGCATATACAAACTGCAACACACACTTTAAATAAAAAATAAATGCAATCTCTGTTGGTTAATGTGATCGCTGCAAATATATATGTGTGGAACCAGAGAGTCACAGAATTGATTCCTGGTTGGTTAAGTGGGGAAGAGTGCCTCAAGGTCCCTTTATGTGGCAGAAACCACTATGAATATGTAAGTCATTATTTTCAACTTGCATTACACACAGTATAAGATACGCGGTCACAAAATGTGCTAGAAAATTTTGTTTTAAGATAACGTGCTTTCAAAACATAGATTTCAGTAATAAGCATTCAGACTGTATCTACTGCAAACATTTTTTATGTGTCCATTAAAAGCAGGCATTCCACAGCTCAGATGCTAACACCCTTACAATATCGATCAAAAAGAATAAATCTTTGTCATCAAGAAGCTTCAAGTGACTCCATCAGTTAAAGCCACTATCGGCTTCAAAGCATCCTTAACATTTGCAGATTAACCAATGGCACACATTCACATTTCTTTGACGGTAGCAGACACCCTGGAAAGAAGGCTTTTTTCTTGCTTTGCTGTCTGTCCCTCCTTCGGCTTCGCAGCATAGGAGACTCCCTAACATCTATTTAATCTCCATTGTTGAAATTAACCTCTTCAAGATGGTTGTCTTTTTACACAAAGTAGGGGAATGTTTTTGTTAAATTAAAAAATGATGTGCATGCTGTGGCTCACAAACCTCTCCCACTTCAACCTCTGATTAATAGTATAATACCACATGGGATATAACAAGCAAATTATTTGTCCAGGCTCCTGCAGTTCAAGCTGATCGCAATGGAGCCAGATACAGGGACCAAGTTACGCCTGCTGAATAAAGTACCTTAAATCCTGGTTTCAGAGCGTTGCGAGATCCCACGTCAAAGATGCGTCGCACAGCGGTGGTTTCAATGGGCTGCGGGCGGTGATGTGAGGTCCTGCATTGGAGATGCGTCGCACAGCTGCGGTTCCAATGAGGCCATTGACGGGGATGGCAATGTGAATTCCTGCGTCATTGTCAAGAATGCCATACACAAAGGCTAACAATGTGAAGTCCTGCATCAGACACACGTCGTGCAGCAGCAGTTCTGAGAAACTGTGGGCTGCGATGCAAGGTCCTGCATTGGGGATGCAACACGCAGCGGCGGTTCCGATGCTGATCTGTAAGGAGATGTGCTGCGGTGTGTCGCTTCTGCCCAAGAGCTGGGATGGCAGAACATCTTCAGGCTCAATTCCAAGGGTCCAGGGCTGGAGTAGCACCACTTGGGGGCAAGTCTCAAAGCAAGCATAGTCTAGGTGCTGGGATCAAGGTGGTTTGAGCCTTTTCTGTCCCTGAGGCTATGGTCAGGAGTCCAGCCAGCTAGCCCTCAGAGTCACTCTGGTGGTCCTGGGTTCAAGATGCAGGTCCAGTCCTTCTCACTCAGGCATCAGGGCAGCAGAGTGGCAGTCCTTCTTGCAGAGCAGCACAGCAGTCCTTCTGAATATTCCACAGGTCCAGAGGTGTACTTAAGATTTGGATCAGAGGATCCACTATTTAAACCTGGTGTCCACTTTGAAGTAGGAGGAGGTTCTGGAGGTTTCCACCCGAGAGTTATTTGTAAGTCTTTTGAAGGAAGGTTTTGACCTGGCAAAAGGTTTATTTTGCCAGGTCAAAATGGCAGTTTAAAACTGCACACAGAGACTGCAATGGCAAGCCTGAGACATGTTTAAAGGGCTACTTAAATGGGCGGCACAATAACTACTGCAGGCCCACTAGTAGCATTTAATTTGCAGGCCCTGCATATATGTAGTACCACTGTACTTTTGGACTTACAAGTAAATTAAATGTGCCAATCAGGTGTAAGCCAATGTTTCCATGTTTCAGGGAGTCAGCACACACACTTTAGCACTCGTTAGCAGTGGTAAAGTGCACAGGCCAACAAAAATGAGATCAGCAAAAACAGAAGGATTGGAGGCAAAAGGGTGGGAGAAAACCATGCCAAGGATGTCAGTCCAACAGCGCCTCAGTGCTAAAATGTATCGAAGGCTATTGCACAAATACAACTTGTAAGAATTCTTAGAAAAATACCCATATTGGCTTCACTTCCACTGCCACAAACAAGTCAAATCCAGGCCAGGAGCCTTCAGTCAAGTATTACAAAGTATTCCCTTCTATTCCCATTTGCAGACATACAGGTTTAACATAGTCCACCTATCACTCGAAATAAATTAGCACCCCTTCCTTCTCTTTCGTCCCAGTCCTCATGTCATGATGGGGGCTCCTTGAGCAAGACACCCTGCTGCCTCCAATGAAGATCAACAAATAGCTTGGAATTGTGTCCCTTCACCAAAAGCAGCACAAGGGTTTTGTCACCCCTCCACGATTCCTGTTTTGGAAGCAGGGTGAAGACACAAGCCGGGAGGTGCGAGTACTCTAATTCCATACAAGCTGTCTCTTTTGGTACGAATTGTACTAACTAGCTCACACACCTCATTACATTCATATAAATACAAGGTAATTCCGAACTTGAAATAAACAAATACGTTTTGCAGATTGGTATGATTCGGTTCTCTGTGATGCCATCCTAGAGGCTTTGCTTTTTGTTACAATCCCACTCACACCTTTATTCATCTACTTCTCGTCTCAAAATAATATAGAACAGGTGTTAGTCTTAGACTGAATGTGGATTGATATTTGGTTATTTTGAGCTGGACATAGACATTGATGGGTGGTGACCCAGCCAGTCCTGTGGTCCAAGTTCAAGCCTTCAGTAGACTCCCTCTTCTATGTAAACCAAAGACATTGTCATCTTAGCCCAGCACATCTCTGGCATACTTCAAGATGGCAGCCAACACAGACTGTTCCTTAAAGAACACTCAGTCTATGAACAATATCAACAACCATAGTAGCTCATCTGGCACCAAGGCACATGATGCCCACAGCGCACAACGACTGCATTCTCAGGCTGCACAAGATCACATTTCCCACTCCAAGCTAGGTTACTAGAGCCCCTCATCAAGTACTTAATTACCACCTTTTGGTGCTTTGCAATTTAAAACAGGAATATATTGGCAAACCCAAGAATCTCTATACCTGTTCTGCACACTTAAACGGGTCCCATCTGCTCAACATCCTAGACATGTTACCACCAGGCAAATGTAGCCCTATCTAGAACTCATCTACATTCTGTGAAAAACGTACAGACGCTTCCAGCCAGCTGTAGTCATGGAAACCGGATCCACCCATGGAATTCAACATCACTGGCGCTTCTAAAGGAAAGCGCACCAGGAGCCTCCATCATCTCGACTATTGCCAGAAATGAGATCCAACCCACACCAAAATGATTCATTGTAATATATTAAAGAAGTTTCACTTCCAGCACTGGCCAGGGGTCTGTGGTGAGCTCCATGGTTCGGCAGCACCAGTTTCATTCTCTATTTAACTGCTTGACTAAATCCCTGGAAGCCATGCTGGTGCGCAAAGGATAGAATATATAGCGCCATACAGACCATGTCCATGGCATGATGTGGCGTGACTCACTGAAGCTCCCATTATACATGCTGCTCAGTGCATGAGGTAATCCACACCCACAAAGGCATGAGACATGTCAACAAACACACAATTGGGAGCTCAGTGCAAAAGTACTTCAAAAGTACTTCGACCAATGTGGGATTCCCAAAGTCAGCCTGTTCGCCATGCGTGAGAACGTGAAATGCTAAATTCAAATGACTACTTTTAACTACAGATTCCTGACCTTAGAACAGCAGTTCTCAACCTGGGATGTGTGACCAAAAGAGAACATTTTAAAATGCTCTATGAAACGGAAGGAATGTAAAAATTAAGTTGGTATCCTTTGCTTGATTCGAAGGAGCAGGGCAAGTACAGCAAAAAGAACCTAGTATGGATGATTGGTGCCCTCAACTGAAGTGCTGGTATGCGGCAACAAAAAGAGGGCATGCATTAGGAGACAAAAAAAAAAGTGACATGTTAGAGTATAGCATAGTGCTTCACCTTTAAGAAAGAAAACCAAATTTTGAAAAGCTCCAACTTTCCCTCAAAAGTTGAAATTTTTCTTTAGAGGCATGAATCTTTTCTGGCTTTACATGCAGTGCCGCATTCCACCATCTAGTGGTTGGGTCTGAAATTGTCTCTGTAGTCCTCTACCTTACTATTTGGTGTCCTGTCCATTCTTCTGTGACCTCCAACAACCACCCAGAAACCCCTCTGCGCAGTAGTCATCTTTGGATTCCTGTTTCCACAAACTGGGTCTGGAAGCAAAATCAGAACGCGAAAGAAGTCCAACAAAAATTCTATGTTTTTTGTCATCGAGGGATCATCACCCAAACACAGAGAATGGAAAGCCAAAGTAGGAGTGCTGCTGTAGAGGGAAGAGAGTTTTCACTGAGGTAACAAGCACTGGCAAAGCCAATAGCTCCCACCTATGTGAGTTCTATTGGGTTTTTGTTCGAGGGCAGTGGAGTGGAGAGGCATTGTAATTGTATTTATATAGCGCTTACTATCCTAGGCGAGGAGTTGAAGCGCTTTTCCGCGAGTAGCACACTACTCCGGAACTCAAAAGGATTAGTGGTGGATTAGCATCGGGAAATATGAGTTAATGTGAGTGGTGGACATGTGAGTCTGTTAGTTGGATTGAATATGATAATGAAGGAATAGAAGAGGGAAGAGTCTAGAGAGTGTTATTTGGGAGATCATAGTAGTAAGATGAGGTTTGGCATAAGTAAAAAGGAGAGATGGAGGAGGGAAGAATCTCTAGAAAGGGATTAAGGAGATCATAGTACTAAAATAAGGTTTGGGGTGAGCTGAAGAGGGATAGAGGAGAGAAAAGTCTAGAAAGGGTTATTTTGGAGATGATAGTAGTAGAGTGAGGTTCGGGAGGAGTCAGAGTGGAGTTAGAGGATATATTGAGAGAGGTATAGAGTGACAAAGTGTAGTGTATTGGGGAGAGTGAAAGTTTTTGTATTCTTTCTTTGCATATGGGCACGCCTTGTGTATAAGCAAAGGGGCAGCAGGGCAAAAGCGCCGGATACACCAGCATCAATTAGAGGTGGGCATAGATCAGACACTCACACACGACCACACCGCAGGACTGCAACATGCAGAGAAATAAAACACAACTGCAGCACCAGCGTGACACACATCTATTAGCTCAGACTGCAACGAAGATGCTGCAGGCTGCAACAACTGCACCACAGTCTCAGACAAACAGCACATACAATGACTGGCAAACATAACAACATGGAGTAAGAGACACCCAAAAAAATATACAGTGGCAGATGTCGCGTTGTGCCTCCTTTGACTAACAGAACAATATACTTTTTAACTGAAATGTTGTAGTAAGTGGTATGTTTATAAGTACAGTAAAGCTAGAACAGGTCGCAGGGTAGCTGGCACGAGGACCAGTGACCTGCAGCCTACACATTTATGGCTGCAGGCAGTATATTAACCACTGAACTATTTCACCAGGGTTAGTCAGAGGGCGGTAGGTTTAACACACTGTAGCTCACAAGGCTTCTGTGTTTTCCCTCTGTTTTCTTTTTATTTTCATTACTTTCACTTTTCTCCCCTTTTCTGCCCTTCATTTCATGCTGCTTCCTTTCGTCTGCAGCCTCTCCTTTGTTTTACCTTTCCCCTTGGTTGCTATGTTTTGATGATTTCTCTCAGTCCTTCCCGTAGGTATACTGTGATATATTATTTTCCTCCCATTTAGCATTGTCCACTATGTTCCCCATTAATTCTTTATCACACCTCACTCTGTATGTTTTTTCTGCTCTGGTATTTCTCTTCATTCCTCTCTTCTCTCCTTTTCTCCCCTTCTTTTTTACTCGGTTCTTTTCCTTTGTTTTTTTCTTTTTCATGTTTGCCCTCTCAATGTCTCCTTAAAATTGCTTGCTCTTTCACTTTTATCCTCCATCCTTGTTCCTGTTTCAGGCCTTCTTACATTTTTATTTCCTTTTCTCTCCACCTTCCTTTCTGTCTTCTGTGCATTGGGCACAGGTGCTAGTGAAGTGAAGAGAGCAACCGAATGACCTTCACGAATGGAGCAGTTGATTGTGAGCTTGTGGTGAAAGGGCTCACTTTACAAATTCAATGAACACTTTTGTTAGCAAATGGCTGCTGATTAGACTTCCCGAAGATCTGCCATTTTTGTAGATGCTGTGGGTGAGTAGGGGTGGAGCTGCAGGTTGAAGGGACCCTTTAGGTGAGGCCAAGCATTTGTCTACCTTAATCACACTTCAGTGCAGAGCCCTCACACCTCTTTGTGCCTCTGTTTTGGGTGCTCCAGGCTGGAGACAGTCCTTCTGTGAGGGGCATCACTACACAAAGCCATGTCTGGAGCACACCCTGAAAGACATTTGAAATGTAAACGTATTCAAATTTACCTTTCCTTATCAGGAAAGGTAGCTGCCGCGGTTGTCCTGTTTTTGCGGATATGGGTAGTTTTAAAGGCAGGATAACAGCTGTCAACCATCGCAAAGGAGACATCAAGGAGAGGGGATGCAGTGTCCATAAATAAGAGACAAGAGTGGGGAGAGGGAGAGAAGATTATCCGTCTTTGTATCAAGACAATAAATACCATTTCAGCACTTACTCCCTTGGCATGTTTGGCCACCAAACATGACCACAGGCAGGACCGCTTATTTCCAAGATGATAGCATACTGTCTCTGCCCACAATGTGGGGGACTCTACCAACACAAGTGTCAATCAGCACTGAAATAATACACAGCATTTTTACCCAAATCAACTATACTACTTTAATTGAAGAATTAAATGCTGAGATGGCTCAAAGAGATTCAGTCTGCGATGGGGTCGATACACAAGGGATCTCAGCAGCATGGAGCATTTTACCTTTCAATCAAATGAAGGACACTGGACAGCGTCCTTTTGTCTAATCTGTAGGATGGGCGATTGTCCCATCATACAATTGGTAATGACAGATTTTTCACGTTTACACCAGAACAAATTTCTTCACAGTACATATGCAGAAACATTTGCATCCCTGTGATAGTAAAAACGTAAACACGCCAGGCAGAAGCCCCGCAATCTTTTGCGTTGGCGCTTCACGCTGTAAAACAGCACAATTAGCGCCACTGTAAAAAAAAAAAAACCTTGTCTGTAAATAAAGCACTCCGAGGCATTCAAGGACCCCTCGTGCACTTTGCCCTGGTTAGTGGTCGCCAGTGGGGAATTCTTCATTGAACCCCGTCTGGCACTTTAAAGTTTTCGGCAACGCTTCTCGTGTGGGCTTCAGTGAAGACTTTGAGGTTCGTCGAACTGAAGACGGGACCATGGACCTTTCTAAACCCAGAGAAGTAAAGAGGGATCCCTCCATCCCCAACCCTGAGTGCCCCTCTCCCTTTCTGATGTGGCCCGCCAAAGTCAGACATGGGTGATTTCACTTTCCTAGTACTTTGCCAAGTATCAAATGCTACCATTTCCAAAAAGCCAACAGATTAGCTCTACAATTAGGACCTAAAGCAGAAAAAGACCTTTGTAAGTATAAGCATGTGTGCGTGTTAGCCAGATAGTGGAACCTATGCACATTGAGATAAATGACCTGGCCAGGGTCACACATTTAGTGAAACAAGAAATCCAAGAGCAGATGCTAGGTTTTTGAATTCACTGCTACTAGAAGCCATCTCAGTTCCTAAATTAAACCTAACTCTCTCTCACAAACCACGCTCTGTGCAGGCCCCTAAACCACCGCAGAGCCCACATCACACCCACCACATACCTGCCTGCTGTGGGGGGTCTGGGGAATGCGATCACAACGGAACCATAGACATGGCATCCGCAGTTAGAGTGTCTGCTAACTGAGGATTCAATTATTTTCAGTTTAATAAACACCCACGTTCTTATAGTTATTACTATATCTACAAATGATCATTCCATCGATGGAATTTGCATCACATGCAATATCCCAGTCAAAAAACAGAACATGTGTTGTGCATAGAACACACATCAGCGGGTGAAAATGTAAATATAAAGTTTACTCACAGCCACATCAGGACCCAAAGTGCCCAACCGCCACCAGTACCCAAGTACACAAATCACTGCAAAACCAGCAGTCTGGTTAGGATACTCGCAAAGTGAAGCATGTCGGCAAGAGAGTGAAAGATAAGTAAACATAACAAGCAAACAAACAAAAATGTAAGAGACCAGGCTCCACCACTGTCTTCCTCCATCCTCTCTCAATTCACTGAGTTAACCAACACTCAAAGCCAAGCACTTGCAGGAGAAAATTGAGGCAGCCACTAACTCCTCGAGAGAACTTTTCAAAATAGTAAAATCCCTTACAACATTAGCACCGGAGGCTCCTACGATACCCCCATCTATAGAAAGATGTAACGAACTAGCTACCTATTTCAAAAATAAGATTGACACCATCTACAATTCCATGTCAGAGAATGTCCACAGCCGAGACCTGCAGGGTAACTCAGTGGACTCAGAGACATGGAGGAAACCTACACTTGAGGCATTCCCTGAATTGGATTCAAACATTACATCCAAGATCCTACAAGGAATGAAATCTGGCTCCCCTCTGGATCCCATTCCCCCCCCACATACTGGCACAGGTGGGGGACACAGTCATAAAACCTGCTACAATCCTACTCAACCTCTCACTTAGCCAGGGTACAGTACCAAAAACCTGGAAACATACCATAGTACGTCCGTTAATTAAAAAATCACATTTAGATCCAACAGACCTTGCCAATTTTTGCCCTATCTCGCTTCTTCCCACGTTGGGTAAGATAGCCGAAAAGCATGTCAACTCCGCACTGTCCCGGTTTCTGGAGGAGAATGCGATCCTCCATCCGACCCAAATGGGCTTCAGACCCACTCATAGTACCGAATCCGCCCTACTGCTAGTAACAGAAAAATTGAAGGGCATTCTAGACATGGGGGCCAGGCTGCTATCCTGCTGCTAGACCTGAGCGCAGCGTTCGATACTGTGGACCACTCGACGCTCGCAATCAGGCTTGAAAGGGCAGGGATTCAAGGCCAGGCACTAAAATGGATCATATCTTTTCTGAATGACCGGTCCTTCCAAACCACCGAAGGAGGACTGTTATCAGATAACTTCAAAGTCACATGTGGGTTCCTCAGGGCTCTTCCCTGAGCCCCACACTGTTTAACTTGTACATGCAGCCACTGGCTGACATTGTCCAGGAATTTGGACTGTCAATAATCACCTACGCAGATGATACCCAACTGGTAATTTCTGTGGTAAAGGATGCCGAATCAAAAAATAACTCGGTAGCCCCGTGCTTGGAAAAATTAGCCAGCTGGATGACTTACAGCAGGCTAAAACTTAATGGGGACAAGACAGAACTTATGTTTTTTGTTAACAATATAAATCAACAAATTTCTGTGAACTGGCCAAAAGTACTAGGGCAGCCACCAGGACACAAAAACTCCATAAAAAACCTGGGAGTATGGTTAGACTGCCACCTCACGATGGAAACTCAAGCCAGTAAACTGGCGGGCACCTGTTTCGGAATCCTGAGGATGCTCCGAAAAATCTTGGACCTCATCCCAGAGAAAGCACGGAGAACCATGGTTCAGGCACTGGTGGTGTCCCGCCTGGACTATGGGAACATTCTCTTCCTGGGGTCACCTAAATACGTTCTTAACAGACTGCAGGTAATGCAGAATTCGGCAGTCAGACTTCTTCGAAAAATTCCTCGACATGAATCCACTAAGTCAGCTATGAAATCATTGCACTGGCTGCCCGTGCACGCAAGGATCAAGTTTAAAGCGCTATGTATAGCGCATAGGGCCTTGAAGGGAAAAGGCCCAACCTTACTGAAAACCTTGATCACTCCATACATACCAGACAGAACTCTGAGATCCTCCTCGGAACATCTTGCCACAACAACTAGAATAAGGAGATCCAGATGGGGGGAAGATCCTTCTCACATCTGGTGCCGAAATTATGGAACTCAATGCCATTAGAGCTAAGAATGACCACGGAGGAACGAACCTTCAGAAAGAAATTGAAGACCTGGCTTTTTCCAGGCTGAGAGGCATCCACACCCACTCCTGTTCCGTAGCGCTGGGAAGCCCATGGGCAGCCACGCACTCTATAAATCCATAAACACATAAACTCACCGGGTCAGCCACAACTCTGCTAAGTTGTGACAGACTGCTTTGCAACGTACGACCAGTCCTCCTCCTCCTCTCCTTCCGTCTCGTTTGCTTCGGCCAGGAGGAGACCAGGCCACCCCGTCGCGGTGGTGCAATATGATCCTCTCCACCTGGACCAAGTGTGGAGCAAGGACTGCTGGGGGACATAGCCCCACCAAGGGGCAGGTTCACTCTGGGCCTGGCCTGTAGTGCGTTGCCTTCTACCTGACGCAGTTTGTATTCCGCCTTGAAGCCCCTGCTCTCCGTCCCGTGCCATTAAGGGAAGCAGGCTCTAGCATGGCTGCAGGACTCTGGGTCTGTGCCCTCTGGTGCTGTCATTCATTCAATACCTTTGAAGACCGGGAAGCCTGCCAGGTACTGACGTCACTGACTTCACCTTCACCACACGAGGGATGGAGACTCCCTCTCTACATGGGGTTGCTTATGGTTTCACACCCCGGCAGCACCGCCTTCCGGCCGCCACATTGGCATCATGCGTCATATTTCTCATCACCCCAAAGTCAATCACCAGACAGAGAAAGCAGTGCCCTCCCCTCCATCCGGACACACGGCCCACACCAGACCTTGACACGACACCCGACCTACCTCTGTCTTCAGCTTCCGGTGCCTGGAGGTCAGTCAGGCGCTGGAAGACACTTCTAAGTACCTGGGTCTTTGGGTAACCAATGCTCAGCCCCAAACTACCAACGAGAGTGCCCCTACCTGGCACACGTCTACAAGTTTTCAGCACATCCTTTCCTGCTGTCAATTGCTGTTTACAATTACTCTTTACTAAGAATAGCGAGAGTACTTTAAAGAGGCCCCGGGAAATGACTCCTGGAAACTGATCGCGGGCCAGGAACACAGCCAGACCTGTGGAGGATAAACTCCCTGTCTGGCATGGAGTTGAGTGACATTGCGTGGTGTGAAGAGAACTTGCATGGAGTGGACTTGCACTGTGTGAGGTGGACTGGCAATGTGAGGCATGGATTGGCATTGTGTGGAGTGGAGTAGAGTAGAGTGGCATTATGTGGCGTGGAGTAGAGTACCATTTTGTGGTATGGGATGGCATTGTGTGGCATGGAGTGGAGTGGCATTGTGTGAAGTGGAGTGCCATTGTGTGGAGTGGAGTGCCAATGTGTGAAGTGGAGTGGCGTGTGGATTGGAGTGGCACTGTGTGGTGCAGCTTGGAGTGGCATTGAAAATCAACAAATAAAAAGGAACCTACGATCAAGAATGGCTCCCCGTCCCTTAATTCCTATTTACAAGAAAAAAATCATGGGTGGAACACCTTTCTCTGTTCAAGCAGCCAAACTATGGAATCCCCTACACTCATACATAAGAACCACAGACATCCATCTCCACTTCAGAAAATTAGTCAAGAGTACACTCACAAACCAAGAATATACCACAATAGTATACTCAGACATGACAAACTATATTTCTCACAGTATGGAAAAGAGCTGTTGCTATACAAGTACACATCATTGTACTTTGAACTATGCCTCCTGTTACAAGTAGACACATTTATATAAGGGGAAAACTATAGATCAAACCACAAGATGCATGTGTATATCAGACCTTGTCAAAATTGCTGCTTTTATATACATATAGGTGCATATATAGAGGGTTATGCCTGCTAATAATAACTACGATATGTGGAATGTTTATATTTATGTATATATAAGATAATAACAGATATATCAAAACATGAAAAATGTACCACAAGATAAATGTGGACAGCAAACCATGTAAATACTGCCACTTCAATGTACACATGGGAATTTATATAGAAGGGTTTAATCAAGCAAACATCACTTTACCAAGCATCATGTGTATGTATATTTTGTGTGTATATATATATATATATATATAACAATAACTCCGCACCCTGGAAGCGTCTTTTCTCTCCAAATCACGGACACGGACCCAATTCGGTGCTAGGATGTTTTATTCAACCGTCTCCATTACGCGTTTCGACTCCGTGGAGCCTTGATCACATGACATGGATACACAGGTTAGTGCAATATTTAAAGTGAAACGTACATCGCAATTGATCATCACGTGTTCATGGACAAAGAGAAAATACTTATGGTACCAACACTGTTTATGATGTTGCTAAGCATATTCCATCATTTTTGGGCTGTTTAAAACATAGTAATATTAGAAAATAGTTTATATTCTCATTTTTCCAATGCTTTTTAAATTTACACGTAAAATACTAAAAGCAGAAAAATACATTAATAATAGGTTCAATCCTATATTCATATATAATTACATGTTTCTTTTGTACCCTCATATGTCCCTGTTGCGATATGTACAAAATTCTATAAAGTGCATAAGTGAAAAGTGCAAAGTGATTGTGAAAATGTTAATAAGAATAAAATTAACTCTATGTGTGTCTCCCTGTTGTCCGACTTATATAATCATATTTTCATTGTGAGCAAATGCCTAAAATTCAGTTGTTAATCCTCACAGCCTGAGTACATAGATACAAGTATAATATTCATTATGACCAATGTAAATGAAATTTATTCCAAACCTATAGATACCGGAGCTTCAAGGAAGGAAGATATGGATATGGAATGTCTTAATATGTTCACGTCCTAAAGTTGTTACTTTGAGTACACAGAAGTATAGCAGCTAGTTAGTTTACACGTATAAATATATAAATATATAAATATACGTAAAGGCGTACATAAATACATATATATATACAAAGTAGATCCCTGCAGTCCGCGCAGGAAAAAACGAGCCACTCCAGTTTCAAAGTTCAAAGGTATTCCAGGTTTATTTACGGCAACAAAAGACGACGCGTTTCGATCTCTAGCGAGATCTTGGTCACATGACCTCTTAGTCAGTTCCACATCTATTTAAAGACATACTAACATACACGGCACAGCGTGCAGTGAGACATAAAGAAAATACTGCAGTGATTTCCAAAGTTGTTTAAAATTTAAGAAGTTGAAAACAAAAGGCATTGTTAATTAGCATAAATGCATTTTAAGGTATAAATTAAGGTGTATATCTAAATTGTACCTTAAACAACAAATCATCAATTGATGATATATAATTCATACCAAATCATAGACATCATATTGTGCTGTTGCTGAACATTTGAATAATGGGTCTAGTGCCCCTTGAAGTGTCTCAAACATTATTTATTGGGTATAGTACCCTTATGTTAATAAGTAGCTCACATAGACCTAATTATGATGACTGCTAAGTTATATATATACACACAAAATATACATACACATGATGCTTGGTAAAGTGATGTTTGCTTGATATATATATATATATATCCATATTACAAATGCCCCAAAGCTTTTGAAAAATGCACTCGACAGCCAACTACCACAACAGGCATTTATTCGACATGGAAACCAGTCAGTGTTCCGATTTAAAGTACTTCGCCAACGCGTTTCAAGGCTTCCGCCTCATATATATATATATATATGTTATAAGTATGTGTGTGTACATAACATAAATATATTATATATTTATAATATATATATATATATATATAGATAGATAGATAGATAGATAGATAGATAGATAGATGCAAAAAAGAAGCAGAGCACTCCCGGTAGTTCCCAAGTTTAAAGGGGGAAAGCTCCTCTATAGAGCACCCTCAACACCATCAAAACTCTAAATTTGCTCACCTCAAATGTCTGCTTTCCTATCAAAATCTTTTAGCATATGATTAGCACAGTGGCATCCATGCCAAGATAAAAAGGGTCAAAGTCTTTGCTATTTCTACAGCAAAGTTTTTAAGCATAGGATTAGCTCAGTGACATCCATGCCGAGCTCTAAAATGAGAAAAAGCCTTTACCTCCCCCCGGCACAGTATTACAGCTTTGAATTGGTAAAATGCCATCCAAGCCAACCTGAAATGAATAGAAGCAATCCCTGACACGAGTTTTGGTAGCATTATAGCTCTTCAGAGAGGTTTAACTTTGTCCAGATACAAGGGAGCACCCAACTGTCTCCGAGTGCGGCTTGAATGTTGGACAAACCCCACCGAGCGTGATATTTAGCGTCTGTCCTGCCGCTGAGCCTGCACCACCTCAGATCAAGGGGGCCACGGGGTTCCTGGAATGAGGAGCTCCACACGTGGGATGCAGTTTAGGATTAATGGCATTTACATTTTCCGGGGCTCATGGAGAGCCTGAATCAGCAACTATTTTAAAAGCGCATCCATTTGAGGATTTATTTCGGACTTCACATCCCAGTCTGTGTGGGTGTAACTCCCTGCATGGATGTGTGAGTGGGTGATTCACTGGGTGTATGGGTTCATGAGTGCGTCTGCGAGGGGCTGTATGGGTGAGTGTGTGTGCGTATGGCTGTGTTGGTCAGTGAATGGATGTTTCAGTTGTATATGTGTGAGTAACTACATATGTGAAAGGCAGTATATGTCAGTGTTGGAGTATATAACTGACTATATGTGAGAGTGAGTGATTGTGAGAATGGCTGTATGGATGAGTGTGTGCTTGTGTCAGTGATTGTATAAGAGAGTAAGTATGTGTTAGTATCTGTATGAATAAGTGATGTGGTGTGTGTATAACTGTATTGGTGAGTAAATGGCACTGTGATTGAGTCTTTGGGTGACTGACTAGGTGTGTGAGTAACTCTATGGGTGAGTGGCGGTGTGTGTCTGTATGGGTGTATGAGTGCATATATCAGCGGCTGTATTGATGAGTGACTTTGTGTATGAGTGACTATGGGTTAGTGAGTGGATGTGTGTTCATCTATGAATCAGTGAGTGGGTATGTACTAACTTGTATTGGTGTGTCTATGGTTTTGAGAATGGTAGTCTGTATTTTAGAGTGGGTGTATGAAAGGTTATATTAGGGCATGAGGAGGTGCATCAGATATTAAGTGGATGATGTAATCAGTGATGTCATCAGTGATGTCATTTGAGATGTCATCAGTGATGTCATCAGTGGTGTCACTGACCATGTCATGAGTGATGTAATATGTGACGTCATCAGTAGTGCATTGCGGGGGCATGAGTTATAGTTAGCTCAACTAACTATAACGGTTTTGTACGAGTGAAATGTCAGACTAACTATAACATCCCTGAAACCTGTGGTTTTTTCAGTGAATTTCTAAGGTTTTTTAAATGCTAATTTCTAACTATAACGTCCCTGAAACCTATGGTTTTTTCAGTGAATTTCAAAGGTTTCTTAAATGCTAATTACTAACTATAACGTCCCTGAAACCTATGGTTTTTTCAATGAATTTCTAAGGTTTTTTAAATGCTAATTTATAACTATAACGTAGTAGTCGCATTTTCAAAGTGGTGCAGAAAGGGGTCTGGGCCTCCAACCAACGCTCAGGAATTCCGCTGCGTAGGACTTACAGAAGGTACCAGGAGGGCTTCTTGGCCCCCAAAGTCCCTCAGGAGTAAAGTGGACTTCATCCCCCAACCCGTAGTGTGCCAGGAGGCGGGTTTGCAGAGTGGTGGCAAAGGGGGGCATGGCCTCCGAAGACCTCTTAGCAATACCACTGTGTGGAACTTACTGGAGGTAACAGGAGTGGTAGTTGGCCCCCAAGGACATCATTTGGGGGCCAACTACCCCTCCTATTACCTCCAGTAAGTCCCACACAGCAGCATTGGTAAATTCTCATAGCAGGCCATGCCCCCTTTGCTCACCATTCTGCAAACGCGCTCCCTGGCGCACTCTTGGATGGGGATTAAAGTCCCCTTCGATGCTGGGGGTCCTTAGGGACCAACTAGCCTACCTGACACCTCCAGTAAGCCCCAGATAGTGGGATTGCTGAGAGGTGGACACAAGCCACGCCCTCTTTCTGCACCACTCTGCAAACGCACCTCCTGGCGCGCTCTTGGTTGGGAGATGAAGTCTCCTTGCCTCCTGAGGGTCCCTGGGGGCCAACTAGCCCTCCTGTTATCTCTAGTAAGCCCCACACAGCTGGAATGCTGAGAGTGGTCCCAGGCCACGTCGCCTTTTACACCACTCTGCAAATGCGCCTCCTGGCGCACGGCTGCTCGGGGGATGAAGTCCACTTTAGTCCAGAGGTCCTCAGGACACAAGAGGACCTAATCGCCCCACCAGCAGTGCGCCAAGAGGCGCGTTTGCAGAGCGGTGTATAAAGGGGAGTGGCCTCGGACCACCTCTCAGCAATCCCTCTGTGTGGGGCTTACTGGAGGTACCTGGTGGGCTAGTTGGCTCCTAAGGACCCTTAAGATTCTAGGAAACTTAATCCCCCAACCCAGAAGGCTCCAGGAGGCGCGTTTGCAGAGTGGTGCAGGGAGGGGGCGGGGCCTCCGGCAAGATGCCAGCTTTTCTTTTTTTATTTGTTAGAAGGGGGGCTGTGTGGCCCCCCTTCTCTTAATATTTTGTGGGCCCTGGGGACCCCATACCCCAGGGCCTGAGACATTTTATGTTTTTTGTTTTTTTAAATGGGAATGGGCCGCGCGGCCCCCCTCCCGAGGCCGATTTCTGCCCCAGGGACCCCATCCCCTGAGCATGGCCACATATTTTTAGGTCTCGCCTGGCGTTAGCAGCGCGCATGCGCTGCTCTCGTCATGCGAGGGCTTCTTGGAATCAATACGATTCCAGAAGCTGTGTCTGAGCTCCGCCTGCAATTGTGATTGGTGTGCGTCGTTTGTCGTCAGTTATTATTCAGAACAGACTTCGTTGATTGTACCGGAGGGTTTTTAGTTCCTCCTGGTTGCCACCCTGTCCTTTTTAGGCCACGCCCAGCGGGATTGGATCTTTTACTGGCGGCGTGAGACGGTGGGTTTAATATTGACTTTCTGCACTTTTTTTGCACTATTGCATGCGTTTGCGTTTGGAATGCATTTAGAACTAGTGGCTTTAACTTAATGTTTTTTTTCTACGATATTTTGTTACTATATCTTGCGTGTGGGATGCATTGCTTTTACTATTGCGTGCATTCGCACAGTCGCGTGGCGGCGTCCACTTCAGGGACACCGCGCTCTGTTTGTGTTTGGTTTTTTTAACTTTGAAACTGAGCGCGGCGCCGCTTCACGGACACCGCGCTCGGTTTATTTATATATTTCTTAACTTTAACACTGAGCGCAGCGCCCGCTTCAAGGACACCACGCTCAGTGTTAAAGTTAAGAAATATATAAAGAAACCGAGCGCAATGTCCGTGAAGCGGCGCCGCGCTCAGTTTTAAACTTAAGCATTTGCAATGCAATCGGACCTATTGCATTGCAAATGCTTGTTCTTGGATGCGGATAATAAGTGCGGCCATTGTTGAGGGCCCGGATCACACTGGGACACTTATCTGCTGCAATTCATTTCCTTGCTGAATGCGGCAGAGCTGCCTCTATCAGGGGGCCCCTGAAAGGCTGGGGCCCTGGGCCAGAGCCCACTTTGCCCATGCCTTAAAACATCTCTGATCTTCCTCTTAAGCCAACTCCCCCCTCTCGCTCTCTCTGTCCGTCTATAGAATCTGCATCATTAGCTATTCGTCCTCTCTGTCACGCTCCCTCTCGCAGATGTCCTGTCTGTCTCTGTTCTGTTTTTATCGGCCGTTTTTAGCTACCGCCTCTGTCTCTTTTACCAAAGGCCACTAGAATGGGCGATTCTACGACCATGGTGTTTTCCGCCTAATTATGGGTTTGCCACATGTCACATGACGCACAATATGCTGCATAATTTGCACTTTTCAAAGTAAAATGTTTGTAGCGCAAAAGGATGAAAGCGCATGGTAGGGTTGGCTGCTCACCTTTCAACTGCGGATCCCTCTATTCAAGTGCTGACTGTAGGAGAGTAGGATCTGCTTCACATGGGTACCCCCACTTTTTGCTGATGCGTCACTGTTTTTCGACCTTAGTCTGGCTGGGGCCCTGCTAATCAGAACCCCAGCCTAGCTGCTTCCTCTTTAAAATGGTTTCCATGTGCATTAGGCACATCTCTGATTGGAATCTGGAGTGCCCTTATAAGTCCCTAGTATATGGTATACTATGTACCCAGGGCATAGGTACCTCAGAGGCCTACCAGGGGCTGCAGCATGTATTGTGCCACCCCTGGAAGGCCAGCCAAAAGGACACCACAGGTCTGCTACTGCAGCCTGGGTAAGGTGGTGCATGCACCCCTTACTGTGATATAGGCTACCTATATCACTACATACATACACACATATAAACCTATAAGTCACTCCTATGGCAGGCCTTATCAATCCTGAAGGCAGAGTGCGTGGTTCCTATGTGAGAGGGTGCCCCTGCATGAGCAGGGCCCTCTGCAGCATTCGGAGACCCTTCTCTGATGCTGTTTGTAGTGCAGCCTGACCATATACTCTTAAGCGCATTATAACCTCGTGTTAAATGCTAACTTTGGGATGGCTGCACGGAAACATGTCGTGTTTGGTGTCAAACATCTTGGAATACTACCCCCCTGCCAGTTCTGGTGGCGGGGGTAGCATTCCACCCTTCTAGAGGGAAAGACATGTACACACCGGTATACCCGGTACTGACTTTCCAGAGCCCTGGCATCACAAAATGAATGCCGCTGCCACAGACACGAGTCTGGCCTCCTGCTGCTGACCGAAACTCCGGCAGGGGAGGCCTAGACAATAGGTTTCCTGTCCCAGGGAGGTGTGACCACCTCCCCAGACAGGATAGTGTGTATTGGGTCTGGGCGGGAGCACTCTCGGGTGCTTTGAAATCCTGCACTGGGGGCACACTTGGTGTCCCTGTGCATACCCCAGTTCAAACCGGCTCAGGGGCTTCCAGCCCCTGCTCTGGCGCGAAACTGGACAAAGGGAAAGGGGTGTAACCACCCCTCTGCCCTGACCCTCCCATAGGTGGGGCCACAGAGTATGTCCAACCCCCTACCTTAGTATAAGTAGGGGACCCCAGTCCTTAGGACTTTAGATTAACCTGGATGAAACTCTGACACAGAATCCTGGACCTTCGACGCTCTACTTTAAGATTAGAGGACTGAAGAATCTCCCTTGGGGTCAAGGAGTGACTCCCCTGCTTGGCAGGCACCAAAGAAGGAATTGTCCGGTCTGCATCGCTGAAGCCCCTGTCGGACGCCGAAGTCTTTGCATCACCAGAGGTGGATTTCCAGACTTCCCCGAGGCTGCCCTGAGTCCCCAGCAAAGCTGAGGCCCGTAGCTGTCGTGGGTAATGTGGAACTGTGACCCCTGGACACTGATCACATTTGCAAGTGCATCCTCTTCTGGGTCTCCCACGAAGTCGTGCTTTGGGCTCCGAGTAGCCCCAGCCTCCAGCACCAACTGCACCGAAGATCACTGGCCTCCACTCCACGAGTGTCCTGTGAGCCAGCTCCACGTGCACCGTCTCGAGGCTCCTTCGCGGTCGCTAGTCCGTTGGCTAGTAGGCCCTCCCGAAGGCCAATCTTTTTCTGCTTGGGCTCCCTGGTTGCTCCAGGTGTGCCCTGACTTATCCTCGCTGGGTGAGTCCCTCAGACCTTGCTGGTCTGCAACATCGTCCTTCTTCTATTTCCACAAGACTTGCCGTTGCCAAGGCTTGTTGGGTCCAATCCGGTCGCCAACACCCCTGCAATCGACAAACGTCGTGGGACAGCTCGAATCCAGCTCCTGGTTGTCGTCGACGCCTCCTGGACCTCGTGGCTGAAGAGTCAAGACGACCATCAACCTACCTAAAGCACTCGACATCGGTGGGCATCTGCTCATCGCCTTCCTGGTCACTGGCTAGTGACCCAGACTCTGTCCCCTCTGCTTTCAGGTTCTTCAGATCTTCGATCCACCTTTGGATCCACCTGAACACTTTCGACTTGGCCGCCAGCAGCACTTTGCAGCAGATCGCCATTGAAAGCGACGACGAAACCCGACCCCGAAAGACACCTATGCACCCGGCTCCCTGGGTGAGGTAACTCAAGTACTCCGGTGCTCCCGTGGGTATTGACACTAGAACAGCCTAGTTCTCAAAGGGTTTGCTCCAAGTCCTCCTCTAAGTGTCCCTTTTCTTTAAATTCTAATCGCGACTTTCCCCATAGAAGTTAACGGTGGTTCGCGGCTGTGTTCATACACTGCACGCGTCCCCCGTGGGTCCCCTGTGTCACTGCCTTGGGTGGTTCCTTGTGGTCCAAGCACTTCTACAGGCTCTAGGCCTTGTGTCTAGCTCAGTCGTGGTTCTTATACCACTTTATTGGTATATGGTTTGGTACGCCCCTAGGGCTCAAACGTGTATTTGTGCTATTACTGTAGATAACTAACTTATAATTTATGTATTTCGAACTCTAGCCTCATAAAGAGACTAGAGGGGTGTGTTTAGTAATAAATACATATATTTTGAATATATACCTGGTGTGGTCCTCTTTCATTTGGTCACTCAAGAGATTATAGACTGGTAAAACAAGCTGCTTTACATTCCTTCAAGACTTAGCCTGAAGGCTGCTCTCCATAGCTACCACTAGGATAGCTTTCAATAAAGGTTGTCTTTAACCTATCTCCAATAAGGGGTTGTTTGGACTGGTGCAAGGTGCCCACTATAATTAGTGGACAGCATATGCCAGGCCAACTTCTCACATTGGTGTGCAGCGTGTGGGATTCCAGCTTGCTATTGTTTTGCCAGATAATCTCAATTGAATTGATCAACTGAAAACCACTAAGGGTACCTAAGGTACATATAAATCAAGCTTAGTAATACAGTAAGTTCTACTGAACTTAGAGTTGTGTGTTAAGGGACAGCACACCCTTTCTACAACTCAAGAGAGTTTAGTAGGCCACACTAGAGTAGGTAGTGCATACACCACACCTCACTAGTAATGTCTTCAAAGCCAGGACCCAGTGAGTCCTTGCCAGAAGCCAGTGGGCTTCTTCCCTCCAAGTATGATAAACTCCCATTCTTGGAATTGAGAGCATTATGCAATACTAGGAAGTTGAAGGCAGGCAAAAGTGCCAGCACCCAACACCTCAGGGAGGTGTTACTAGCTGATGATCTCAGCAGGCCCCTAGGGTCTGAAGGGGTAGGCAAAGAGGGTGGGGCAGAAGATGAGGAAGGGGCCAGGGGTGAAGAAACCCAGCCCCCCCTCTGAAACTGGCCAGGAAGGTGAAAATGACCTTGTCCTGGAAAACCCAATTCCTCCTGTGGAGGAGGAGGAGGGAGAGGATCAGAATGACCTCCCCTTTGTCCCCCCAGGAAGAGTTCTGAGTGTGCCCAGAAGGTCTAGGTCTCCTTCTCAGGAGTCTAACCACTCTGACACCTCAATAGGGACCTCTGTCTCCTCTCATAGGAGGGAATCCTCTCATGAGAGGAGAAAGAGACTGATTCAATATGAGCAAACTCAGCTTGAACTCAGGAAACAGCAATTGGCTATAGACAGGGAGTCCCTAGATCTCTATAGAGAGAGACAAAAGTTGGGACTAGAGTCCCATGGTGGCAGCAGTTTCCCCAAAGATAGGGAAAGGTCTTATGACCATAGAAACCTGAGCAAGATTGTCCCTCCCTACCAGAGTGGGGATGACATCCACAAATGGATAACTGCTCTAGAGAGGGCCTGTAAAGTACAGAGGGTCCCTCAGGAGCAGTGGGCAGCAATCTTGTGGCTCTCCTTTGCAGACAAAGGTAGAGACAAGCTCCTCACTGTTAGAGAGGAGGATGCTGATAATTACAAAGTCTTGAAGAGTGCTCTAATTGATGGGTTTGGCCTAACCACTGAACAATACAGGTTAAAGTTCAGGGATACCCAAAAAGCACAGACTCAAGACTGGGTGGACTTTGTTGATTGTTCTGCCAAGGCTCTGGAAGGTTGGTTATTGGGCAGTAAGGTATGTGACTTCACAGGATTGTACAATCTGATAATGAGGGAGCAGATTCTTAATAACTGTCAAAATCAGCTGTTGCATCAGCACCTGGTAGACTCTGATCTGACCTCTCCCCAAGAATTGGGAAAGAAGGCAGACAAATGGGTCGGAACCAGGGTGAAGCAGAAGGTACAGAACCAAGGTGGTGACCCTAAGAAGCAAGATTCGAAAACCTCTGATAAGGGTGGGGAGAAGGGTAAAGATCAAAAGTCTTCACAAGGCCCCCAAAAATCTTCTTCAGGTGGGGATTCACAGTCTACCAAAGGGAAAGGCCAAAGGAAACCATGGTGCAAGGTCTGTAAGCAAAAGACCCACTGGACCAGTGATTGCACCAAGTCCAAAGACTCGACTCCAGCCCCCACCAATGCCCCTAAGGCACCTGCTCCCCCTAGTGCAGTTACAGTTGGTGGTGGGACTACACAAGCCAAGGGTTTAGTAGGGTTGACCCTGGGTAAAGAGATGAGCTCTGACCTAGTCAGAGAACTCACTCAGGCTGTCCTAGTCTGTGATGGAGGCATGTATATGACCTCCTCTGTGAGTCCCAGTAATCTGGGCAAGTACAGACAACAGCCTTTAATCAATGGAAGAGAGGCTTTGGCATTTAGGGACACAGGGGCAAGTGTCACCATGGTGACACAAGACCTTGTGAATCCTGGGCAGATTATACTTGGTGAAATGTACCAAGTGACCAATGCTAGCAACGTCAGAACAGACCATACTCTGGCAGTTGTTAACTTCTCCTGGGGAGGGGTAACTGGCCTTAAGAAGGTTGTGGTAAGTGCAGACCTACCCGTGGAATGCTTGCTTGGCAATGACTTAGAAACTTCAGCTTGGGCAGAAGTGGAGCTCAGGACCCATGCAGAAATGCTGGGCATCCCTGCAAATGTGTTTGCTGTGACCAGGTCACAAGCCAAAATGTCTAGCACTGAACAGGCCTTGGATTCTGGAATAATGGACCAAGTGCCCTCCAAGAAGAAGAGTAGTAGGGTAAAGGCAGTGCCTTCCCCCTTGGCTCAGAAGGAAGATCAGTCCCTTGAGGGAGATGATCTCAGTCCTGAGGAAGGAACTGTCCCAGAGGAGCTTGAACCTGACCAGGTTGAGTTCTTGGGGACAGGGGGACCTTCCAGGGCAGATCTGAGCCAGGAGCAGCAGAGCTGCCCCTCTCTTGAACCCCTCAGACAGCAAGCTGCTGCTGAGGCTGCTGGGAAAGCTAGTGGTCCCCATACTGTGTATTGGGATGATGGACTCTTGTACTCAGAGTGTAGAGACCCCAAGCCTGGTGCTACCAGGAGGTTGGTTATACCTTTGAAGTTCAGGGGCTTCCTATTGACCCTAGCCCATGATATTCCCTTAGCAGGTCACCAGGGCCAGAACAAGACTTGGGACAGAATTGTCCCTCACTTTCACTGGCCCCACATGTCTGAAGACACCAAGGAGTTTTGTCGCTCCTGTGTAACCTGCCAGGCCAGTGGCAAGGCAGGTGGCACTACAAAGGCCCCCTGATACCACTACCTGTGGTGGGGGTTCCCTTTGAAAGGGTGGGGATTGACATTGTTGGTCCCATGGATCCCCAAACAGCATCTGGGCACAGGTTTATCCTGGTGGTAGTGGATCATGCCACCAGGTACCCAGAGGCTATTCCCCTTAGGACCACTACAGCACCTGTGGTGGCAAGGGCCCTCCTGGGAATTTTCTCAAGAGTGGGCTTCCCTAAGGAGGTTGTATCAGACAGGGGTGCAAACTTTATGTCTGGTTACTTAAAAGCAATGTGGAAGGAGTGTGGAGTGACTTACAAGTTCACCACACCCTATCACCCACAATGCAATGGTTTAGTTGAGAGATTCAACAAAACCTTGAAGGGCATGATTAAAGGGCTCCCAGAAAAGCTTAGGTGAAGATGGGACATACTCTTGCCCTGCCTTTTATTTGCGTACAAGGAGGTGCCTCAAAAGGGGGTTGGCTAAAGCCCTTTTGAACTTTTGTTTGGTCACCCTGTCAGGGGTCCATTGTGCTTGGTGAAGGAAGGATGGGAGTTACCTCTCAAGCCCCCAAAGCAAGACATAGTGGACTACGTACTTGGTCTCCGCTCCCGGATGGCTGAGTATATGAAAAAGGCAACTAAAAACCTTGAGGCTAGCCAGGAACTTCAAAAAGCCTGGCATGACCAAAGGCTGTACTGACTGTTTACCAGCCAGGACAGAAGGTGTGGGTGTTGGAGCCAGTGGCCCCAGCAGCTCTCCAAGACAAATGGAGTGGACCCCATACCATTGTTGAACAGAAGGGTGAGGTTACCTACTTAGTAGACCTAGGAACACCCAGGAGTCCCCACAGGGTTCTCCATGTCAACAGGTTAAAACCATATGTGGACAGGGCAGACATGGGCTTGCTCATGGCTACTGATGAGGGACAGGAGGAAGACAGTGACCCACTCCCTGACCTGCTCTCACAGAACCCTGGTGATGGGTCAGTGGATGGTGTAGCCTTGGCAGGCAGCCTCACTACCCAGCAGCAGACTGATTGCAGACAGGTGCTCAATCAGTTCAGACACATATTCTCACTGACACCCAGTCAGACTACCTGGTGCACTCATGAAGTGGACACTGGGGACAGTCTGCCTATTAAAAATAAGATTTATAGGCAACCTGACCATGTCAGGGACTGTATCAGGACAGAAGTCCAGAAGATGTTGGATTTGGGAGTTATTGAACCCTCAGATAGCCCTTGGACTAGTCCAGTGGTCCTTGTGCCAAAACCTCACACCAATGGTGGGAAAAGAGAGATGAGGTTTTGTGTGGACTACAGGGGTCTCAATGCAGTCACTAGGACTGATGCCCATCCAATACCAAGGGCAGATGAGCTAATAGACACTTTGGCCTCAGCCAAGTATCTAAGCACATTTGACCTGACAGCTGGCTACTGGCAGATCAGACTAGCTGATGATGCAAAGCCAAAGACAGCATTCTCAACCCCTAGTGGGCATTATCAATTTGTGGTGATGCCCTTTGGTCTGAAGAATGCACCTGCCACTTTTCAGAGGTTGGTGAATACAGTCCTTACAGGTCTGGAAGCCTATAGTGCAGCATATCTAGATGATATTGCTGTCTTAAGGTCCACCTGGGAGGATCACCTGGTCCACCTCAGAAATGTTTTACAGGCCCTGCAGAAAGCAGGCCTGACTATCAAGGCCACCAAGTGCCAGATAGGGCAGAGTCAGGTTGTGTACCTGGGCCACCTTGTGGGTGGAGGCCAGGTTCAACCACTGCAGAGCAAGATCCAGACCATCATGGACTGGACTGCTCCAACTACCCAGACCCAGGTGAGAGCCTTCTTAGGCCTGACTGGGTACTATAGGAGATTTGTCAAGGGGTATGGATCAATATTGACACCCCTGAATGACTTAACTTCCAAGAAAATGCCCAAAAAGGTTCAGTGGACAGTTAGCTGTCAAAAGGCATTTGATGACCTAAAGCAGGCCATGTGCACTGCTCCCATTCTACAGAGTCCTGATTACTCCAAGAAGTTCATTGTTCAAACTGATGCATCTGAATTGGGGGTAGGGGCTGTACTGTCACAATTGAATGATGAAGGTCAGGATCAGCCAGTAGCTTTTATTAGCAGAAGGCTGACCCCTAGAGAGAAACGTTGGTCAGCCATTGAGAGGGAGGCCTTTGCTGTGGTCTGGGCTCTGAAGAAGTTGAGGCCATACTTGTTTGGTACTCACTTCCTTGTTCAAACAGACCATAAGCCCTCTTATGGCTAAAACAAATGAAGGGTGAAAACCCCAAACTGCTTAGGTGGTCACATTTCCCTACAGGGGATGGACTTCACAGTGGAACATAGACCTGGGAGTAACCATGCCAATGCAGATGGACTCTCTAGGTACTTCCACTTAGAACATGAAGACTTAACTGGGCAAGGTTAGTTTAATGTCCCTACGTTTGGGGGGGTTGTGTAGGAGAGTAGGATCTGCTTCACATGGGTACCCCCACTTTTTGCTGATGCTTCACTGTTTTTCGACCTTAGTCTGGCTGGGGCCCTGCTAATCAGAACCCCAGCCTAGCTGCTTCCTCTTTAAAATGGTTTCCATGTGCCTTAGGCACATCTCTGATTGGAATCTGGAGTGCCCTTATAAGTCCCTAGTATATGGTATACTATGTACCCAGGGCATAGGTACCTCAGAGGCCTACCAGGGGCTGCAGCATGTATTGTGCCACCCCTGGAAGGCCAGCCAAACGGACACCACAGGTCTGCTACTGCAGCCTGGGTAAGGTGGTGCATGCACCCCTTACTGTGACATAGGCTACCTATATCACTACATACATACACACATATAAACCTATAAGTCACTCCTATGGCAGGCCTTATCAATCCTGAAGGCAGAGTGCGTGGTTCCTATGTGAGAGGGTGCCCCTGCATGAGCAGGGCCCCTCTGCAGCATTCGGAGACCCTTCTCTGATGCTGTTTGTAGTGCAGCCTGACCATATACTCTTAAGCGCATTATAACCTCGCGTTAAATGCTAACTTTGGGATGGCTGCACGGAAACATGTCGTGTTTGGTGTCAAACATCTTGGAATACTACCCCTCTGCCAGTTCTGGCGGCGGGGGTAGCATTCCACCCTTCTAGAGGGAAAGACATGTACACACCGGTATACCCGGTACTGACTTTCCAGAGCCCTGGCATCACAAAATGGATGCCGCTGCCACAGACACGAGTCTGGCCTCCTGCTGCTGACCGAAACTCCGGCAGGGGAGGCCTGGACAATAGGTTTCCTGTCCCAGGGAGGTGTGACCACCTCCCCAGACAGGATAGTGTGTATTGGGGCTGGGCGGGAGCACTCGGGTGCTTTGAAATCCTGCACAGGGGGCACACTTGGTGTCCCTGTGCATACCCCAGTTCAAACCGGCTCAGGGGCTTCCAGCCCCTGCTCTGGCGTGAAACTGGACAAAGGGAAAGGGGTGTAACCACCCCTCTGCCCTGACCCTCCCATAGGTGGGGCCACAGAGTATGTCCAACCCCCTACCTTAGTATAAGTAGGGGACCCCAGTCCTTAGGACTTTAGATTAACCTGGACGAAACTCTGACACAGAATCCTGGACCTTCGACGCTCTACTTTAAGATTAGAGGACTGAAGAATCTCCCTTGGGGTCAAGGAGTGACTCCCCTGCTTGGCAGGCACCAAAGAAGCAATTGTCCGGTCTGCATCGCTGAAGCTCCCGTCGGACGCCAAAGTCTTTGCATCACCAGAGGTGGATTTCCAGACTTCCCCGAGGCTGCCCTGAGTCCCCAGCAAAGCTGAGGCCCGTAGCTGTCGTGGGTAACGTGGAACCGTGACCCCTGGACACCGATCGCATTTGCAAGTGCATCCTCTTCTGGGTCTCCCACGAAGTCGTGCTTTGGGCTCCGAGTAGCCCTAGCCTCCAGCACCAACTGCACCGAAGATCACTGGCCTCCACTCCACGAGTGTCCTGTGAGCCAGCTCCACGTGCACCGTCTCAAGGCTCCTTCGCTGTCGCTAGTCCGTTGGCTAGTAGGCCCTCCCGAAGGCCAATCTTTTTCTGCTTGGGCTCCCTGGTTGCTCCAGGTGTGCCCTGACTTATCCTCGCTGGGTGAGTCCCCCAGACCTTGCTGGTCTGCAACATCGTCCTTCTTCTATTTCCACGAGACTTGCCGTTGCCAAGGCTTGTTGGGTCCAATCCGGTCGCCGACACCCCTGCAATCGACAGACGTCGTGGGACAGCTGGAATCCAGCTCCTGGTTGTCGTCGACGCCTCCTGGACCTCGTGGCTGAAGAGTCAAGACGACCGTCAACCTACCTGAAGCACTCGACATCGGTGGGCATCTGCTCATCGCCTTCCTGGTCACTGGCTAGTGACCCAGACTCTGTCCCCTCTGCTTTCAGGTTCTTCAGATCTTCGATCCACCTTTGGATCCACCCGAACACTTTCGACTTGGCCGCCAGCAGCACTTTGCAGCAGATCGCCATTGAAAGCGACGACGAAACCCGACCCCGAAAGACACCTATGCACCCGGCTCCCCTGGGTGAGGTAACTCGAGTACTCCGGTGCTCCCGTGGGTATTGACACTAGAACAGCCTAGTTCTCAAAGGGTTTGCTCCAAGTCCTCCTCTAAGTGTCCCTTTTCTTTTAAATTCTAATCGCGACTTTCCCCATAGAAGTTAACGGTGGTTCGCGGCTGTGTTCATACACTGCACGCGTCCCCCGTGGGTCCCCTGTGTCACTGCCTTGGGTGGTTCCTTGTGGTCCAAGCACTTCTACAGGCTCTAGGCCTTGTGTCTAGCTCAGTCGTGGTTCTTATACCACTTTATTGGTATATGGTTTGGTATGCCCCTGGGGCTCATACGTGTATTTGTGCTATTACTGTAGATAACTAACTTATAATTTATGTACTTCGAACTCTAGCCTCATAAAGAGACTAGAGGGGTGTGTTTAGTAATAAATACATATATTTTGAATATATACCTGGTGTGGTCCTCTTTCATTTGGTCACTCAAGAGATTATAGACTGGTAAAACAAGCTGCTTTACATTCCTTCAAGACTTAGCCTGAAGGCTGCTCTCCATAGCTACCACTAGGATAGCTTTCAATAAAGGTTGTCTTTAACCTATCTCCAATAAGGGGTTGTTTGGACTGGTGCAAGGTGCCCACTATAATTAGTGGACAGCATATGCCAGGCCAACTTCTCACACTGACCTGCTACCCATAAAGCGCGCCCTGTGCTCACATAGCATTACTGCCTTAAAATGGGAACATCTGTAAATAATACTGACATAGAACATGCCGCCTGTGGCATAGTTTGGTCATCTTTAGCCACATACTTGCAAGTGTCCCTGTTTATAGCCAACTAAACCCTATTTCTTGATTTGTTGTTCAGACTCTGTCTTGTCCTTTCCATCCGTCGCTCTCTCCATCTCCTTCTTCCCTCTCCATGTCTCTTTCTTTCATTGTTTAATTATCTCGCTCGTCCTGCTTGAGTTTCTTTATTTTTCCATATCTATCTCCCCCCTCCGCCCCTGTAGCTTTAGAACTCCTGTCTTTCGCTCTCTCTTTCTTCTTTTCTCCTTCTCTCTCTCTCGCACTGCCCTTCTCTATGGCTACCTCTTAATCTTCATTTAACTCGGCCTATGTATGTGTGCCTCCACTCCCAGCCGTCTGTCGCGTCTCTCTTATGAATAAATGAATGATGAAGGAATTTGCACTCGTATAGCGCTGCTCTTGGAACTGAATAGTTTCGAGCTGCTTTATGGCTCGGAGAAGTATGAACATCTTCACTGTCTCTCACTGTGAGCCAATTGGGCTCCCTTTGGTGAAAAGGTCATAGAATCGTCAACCATTGCCCCAGACTTTTGCTGGTGATAATTGCATTGGTGAAAATGCCCAAAAGTGAGCGATAGCAGCGCTAGTAATCCACCCCCCCCTTATGTTTTATCCCACTTCAAATCTCTAAATCTGAAATTAAAGTCCCGCGCAAAGACACTCACAGAGTCTGCTGCAGGAGTTTGCCTCTGGACTTCGCACAGAAGTCATCGGAGGGAGCTGCTCACGAGGGGTTCTGAGCTCTTTGTTGACTTCTGTCGGAATCTCTTTGTTTTCTCTGTGCAACATTTCTGAAATAGATTGCGCTTTTCTGATAACCTGTTCTCGAACTTTAAAAAGATGCTCAGCTGGCTTTAGCCGTAGTCATATAGTTTTTGCACCCAAGAGACCAAAGACATCTCCAGAGTGGAGCCAGTGGATTATTGAGTGTGCCATAAGACACGTGTAAATCCGAGTTGCACCAGTGCAAGTCTTGGTGAGTTTTCCATTAGATTCGTGCAAATATGAGGTGCTCCAGACAGTGCACCTCTTTGTCAGTGTGCCACAGGGTCCGTGCACTCTGGGGATGCCCCAGTGTAAATCTCTGTGAGGGTGCCATAAGATCCGTGCAAATTGGGGATGCCCCAGTGTAAATCTCCGTGAGGGTGCCATAAGATCAGTGCACATTGGGGATGCTCCAGTATAAGTCGTTGTGCCATGAGATGTGTGTAAATCTGAGGAGCCCCAATGCAAGTCGACATCAGTATGCCACAAGGCTGGTGTGAATGAGTTTTACCAGTGCAAACCCTGGTGAGTTCTCCATAAAATGCGTGTAAATTTGAGGTGCTCCAGTGCAAGTCTCTGCGAGTGTGCCATAATATCCGTGTGATTTCAAGATGATCCAGTGCAAGCCCCCCTGAGTGTGCCATAAGATTTGTGTATATCCGAGTGTGACGTGAGGCTTGGGAAATCTAAGATGCTCCAGAGCAAGCCGATGTGATTGTGCCATGACACCAGTTTACATCGAAGGGGCTGCAGTGAAAGCCACTGTGAGTACGTGTCATACGACTCGTGCAAGTCTTTGTGAGTGTGCTATAAGATGTGTGTGAATCCAAGATGCTCACATTGAAGTCGATGTGAGTGTGCCGTATGTCTTGTGTAAATCTGCGGCGCGCAAGTGCAAACTTTGTAGGTATGACATAAGATGTGTGTAGATCTGAGATGCTCCAATGAAGTCTTCGTAAGTGTGCCAGGAGAGGCTAGTAAATCGGTGTGCACACTCACAACTCCGCTGGGGCCCCTCTACAGATTCTTTCACAATCCCTGCTATTAAGACCATCACTCCGCTCTATTGAGTCATCTCACTCTTGACCTACAGACCTCTTCATCCCAGATCAGACACACGCACCTCTTCGAAGGAAACAGGCTCCACCTGCAGCTCTCCTTTCAACTGCACGACGAAGACCCCACATACATCTTCGACGGCATCTAAATGCGACCTTCAGCGCTTCCTGTTATTCCAGGTCAGTCTTCCACAGCGACGCAACCCTCCTGAAATTCTAGAACTAAGACCAACACGTAGCGCTATGCCTCAGTTACCCGGCACCCTTTGCTGTTTGCGCAATGGGGTCCTCACACCGCGCTGTCAACGCACCTCAATCTTTTCCTTTAGTATTTCTTGCTGTTCCAGTGCTGAAGTCCAGATAGAGCTCACCAACTGCGCCCCAGCTGTGACTCTAAAACACACCTGATATGAGTCTCGCACTCCGGTCTATCAATGCACCCCGGTCGTTGCCTGTAGGACGGACCCCTGCTTTCCCCGAACTAGACACTCTGCTCTCTAGATGCACTTTTCTGAAAACTGGCTGCTGGTCTTATAAGTGCATAGTGCTGCGCAGAATTAGCATCACTGTGTCCTCTGTGGCTTGGGCTGAGATCAGTCTGTCCCGAAAGGTGTCATTTTGTACTCTGAGTGACGTGACGTACAGAGATGTTTTGCACAGTGACTTGAAGTCCTGTGACACTGAACACCGAGTGCCCTGATGATGTCCAGGGATGTCGTGCACCGAGGTGAAGTGGCACCCAGTGACATAGAGTGATGTTGTGCACCGAGTGACCTAACATACAGTGATGTTGTGCACCCAGTGTGTCAACTGCAACAACACTGTGCCACTGGAACCAAGCTGTGCCCAACTGATGAGCCCTAATAAGGGTGAAATCAGTCTTGGCTACATGTGTTCCAGTTCAGGGAGGACCCGGCCTGACAGTTTTGGCTGGACTGCTCCCATTGGAGCAGGGTCAAGACTGATTTGCTTATAGCTGGGTCTAAACTGGGGTGTCATGGTGTGCAGAGTAACGATGGAATGGCATGTGGCCCAAGTAATTACCATTGGCTGAGATAAATTCAAGCATTCAATCACATCACATACATACACTCAATAACACATGGCTAAAATACTATACCATTAGCAAAGCCAAAAGCTCAAACTTAAACAAATGCGCGACCTATTGCATTTCCAATGCTTGTTTTTTTTTTATACTCCTTTTAAAGGAGAGGGGGCACGCAGCCCCCATCCAGAGGCCATTATTGGCCCTGGGGACCCTATACCCTGGGGTATTGCCTCTTTAAAAAAAAATTCAAAATATTATTATAAGAGGGGGGCCTCGTGGCCCCCCTTCGCTTGGCCACTTTTAATCTCTGCTCTTACCACGCACACTGGTAATTGATATTTTCAAATTTCCCAATTCTTTTTTATTTCCTACTCCCGAAGTTGGTCTGTCTGTTAAATCCATATTACTAAATTACCAGCAGAGGGTGCCTTCACCTTATTTTGGGAGGAAATGCAATTCTGGCCAGAAACAACACGAACATTAATAATAAACTATAATAATCTGGGCCAGGTACAGGGTTTGCATGACAATTGTTTTGCCTCTTCCTAAACTAATCATTTATGTTTAAAAACTATTACTTTTATTAGGTACTTCTCAGTGCAGTGCTATAATGCGACATATTAACGTCCAACCTTCACATGTTATAGAAATACACATTTTGAATGCTGAATCAACATTATCATATTTTACATAGCAAACATTTTCAGGGCTCTGCTCGTGCACGGGCTCTAAGATCTGAGCCAGCCAGGGTGAGCCTTCTGTTTTTTAACTCAATTAAACTCGACTTTTCATTCTTCTTGGAATCAATAGGTGTCCTTGTGGGTGCTAATTGGTGTCCTGAAGATCAACACTGTTAACTTAGTTCTTTTGATATGTTGTACCGAAGCACTACACTACAGTGCCTACACATTTTCATCTCTGTCAGGACTTTAAATAAAGGGAGCTTTGTGATGTCACCTGCTTACGTGGAAATTAATTGATTTGACTTAGGGGCCGATTCCGATCTCGGCCGGTAGGGCTCCGAATCGGATTCGGCTTTACCGGATCCGATTCGGAGCCGTGTTTCCCGACCGATTCGTACGTGCGTCCGGGCGAGCGAGTACGATGCAAAATCTCCGACCGACTCGTTCGCGAGACCCAACCGCACCGACCGACTCGTTCGCGAAAGCCGACCGCTCCGACCGACTCGCACGGACACGACTCGCACCGCGCAATGGAGACGTTCCCCGGCCGGGTAAGTACGATGCGCGCCTCGAGCAGTCCGACCGACTCGCGCCGTCCGGCTCAAAAGAGCAGTCGGAGCCGCACTTTGGGGGTCCGTGTCGGACCCCCCTGTACGCATAGCCGCGCGAGTCGCACACAGGGGGGACCCACGGGTCCCCCCTACCTGTGCATGTACGGCGCGACCCGCTTCGACGCGTACCCGCTGTAGGGGGCGCCCTTGTTCGCCTCGCACCCATTGAGTCAATGGGAGCCCGCGTACGTGTTGTACGACCGGCTCCCATTGACTTCAATGGGAGTCCAACCGAATCGAGTCCGATAGCATGCGTGCGCATCGTACTCATTCGGTCGTACTGCTAGGGTCCGATTCGGTCGGAAATCTCTCCGGGTCCGGCTCGGTCGGAGAGATTTCCGGCCCGAATCGGAATCGGCCCCTATATATTGTATTTCTGTTGTTTGACATGTGAAAAAAGTGATTTGTGCTATCGAAGCAAAAAATAATGCATTAATAATTGAAATTTAAAAAGGAGATTCCCTTAAAGAAATAAGCTGAACTCCCCTAGGTGTCTAGTTTTGAGAAATTCCTGGGTTTAGTATGTTTCCCTGGGTGGCATCTGAGCATGGGATCTTATTTTGCAGGCATTCAGCATGGCACATCAGAGGAAATTTGGACTTACCCCCACTTTTCTGGTCTATGGCAAATTTGCTCCCACAAGAATCAAAATTTCCTCTTGCTTGCCATGGGGATGAGGATGCTCTGCCCCCCAGGTCGGCAGAAATACTACTGAGGTTTCAGGGCTGGGGCCTCCCACACCCCATATTTTTCTCCTAAAAACAAAAAAAATCTATGGTGTCTAGCGGCCTTTTTACCATATCGCCCCCTCCCCACCTCACTGAGGGCAGAATAGTGATAAACCTCGAACCAACCCCCCAAGGGAGCAGTTAAACTGTTGAGTTCGTTCTAGGTTGGGGGCCCACCCTTATACCTCTGTAGGCACCCCCATCCCTTCTTTTTTATATCATTTTCCTCCTGTATCTAGTAGGCTCTCTACCCACCAAGGGTCAGCTGAAGGGTGAACCACCAATTGGGGCAAACCTCCTATCAACTTCCCAAGGGAGCTGAAAGACTCTATTTGCTCCTTCTGGGGTGGGTAAGTGGCCCAGTTCAAAGGTGGGCCACCCCATCTTTTTTGGGTGCAATTTTGAAATCCCTAGTATCTAATGAACTTTCTGCTCCCCGGGGGCCAAACTGGGGCAAACACTTTATCTGCCTTAGGGGGAGGTTATGGTGGGAGGGGGGGGGGGGCAGAAAGACTCTATTGTCCCTTCTGGGGTGGGGTTATGGCCCAGTTCCAGAATGGGTCACCATCAGTTGTTTTGGTGCCATTTCAAAATCCCTGGTGTCTAGTGGGCTTCCTACCCCCCATCGAGCAAATTTGAAGCAAACCCCATTTGGCTCTGGAGGAGGGCAGAAAGACTGTGTTGCCCCTTTTGGGGTGGAAGTACGTCCCAATGCCAGGGTGTGAAGCCCCTACTCCATTCTAATTAATTTCCCTTGTTTCTAGTGGGCTTTGTACTCCCCAAGGGCGGGGGCAGATTTGGGCAATCCCCCAAACTGGTTCCTGAGTGGGGGGGCAAAAACTCTGTATTGCACCGTTTTGGTTGGGAGTATAACCCTATACCACAGTGGGCTCCCCCCACCTCTTTCTTTTTTTCCAGAAACAATTTCCCTGCTGTCTGGCGAGTTTTCTACACCTACGGGGGGCCAGATTGGTGCCAAATCACACAATGTGCCCCCTGGGGGAGCGAAAGACTGTATTGCTCCCTTTGGAATAGGTGCATTGCCCTATGCCAGGATAGACTGCTCCCATTCCTTCCAATGACACATCTCTGGTGTTTAGTGGGCTTTCTCCCATCTTAGGGGGCAGATTGGTAGTATGTATGCCAGTCAGCCCTCTCCGTGGCAGAAAGGCTGTTAGTGCCCAAGGATGTGGGGGGAGCAAACACTCCTGCCATGCAGAGATGCTACCCCAGCCCAAAGATATCCATGGTGTCTAGTGAAGAGGATTCCTGCTTGGGCGAATTCCAAGCATGCATCTACCAGGGAGGGACAGTGGTGGGCTCGAGACATTCTCACCTTTCCGAAGCTGCCTCTCCCACACTGATCGGTGCAGGGGAGGCAGACCTATGCTCTCAGGCACAGATCCGGAAGTGAAACCATTAGGCACTAATGGCGCTCACTAGTTTCACTTTCCGATCTGTGATTTAGTCACCATGTATGGCGCATGGGTATCTCAGGTGGGCGGGGAGGCGTGGTGGCTGAAACAGAAGCAATTTTGCTTCGGCCCTCACAAAGCAGTAAGTAGAAGTAAGCGTTTGGTGCTTGCACTAAGGTTCTCCTTGGTACCTCCTTAGCAAGGGCCGCTGGTCACACTAGGGTGGGAGTGCAGCAATTGGTCGCACTGATGGGTTTAAGAAAATAATAGACTGGAGGTGAAATATGCTCTAAACATGCATAAGCAAATAGTTCCTACCAGCTACTTATATGTGCTGTGCCTCGAGCTTGGTATTGCTTGGGTGACGCCCTTGTGGGCATAACATATACTTTAGAAAAAGCAAAAAGGGATGTGATTTTAGTAATTGAGGAAGCACAACATTGGCATACTGAAAAAAGGCATTTTCTAGTGAGAAAAGGTTAAATGTGTTTGCTTTCATTCAAATGTGTTAGGAGTTAAAAAAAAAACAGATTATGAAGCCTGCCTTACAAAAGTTGTTTCTATGGTTTGAAAAATTAGCTGCTTTGCTGGCAACATGCAGTTACTATCAAACTGTTCCCAGATGCTCTGGAAAAGCAAAGCATTTAGGAATGGTGCTTCTGAAAACAGTGGTAAATACATTACAGACTTTACAATATTATATATACAACTCACTTCAAATAAACATTCTAAAACAATGGAAGTGCCCATGATCAGAATTTACAAAAAGCACTTCTCTGTTGTCAACAAATAATTTGAAGATAGTATCTCAGTGCAGTTACTTCAAAGCTCAAGAGGCCAGAAGTACTGGCTTTCTCTGCACCAGAGGTTCTGTCTCTGAGGACTTGAGAACACTGGGCCCATCGCTTGTAGAGGCCTCCTGACCTCTCCTCTTGCCTTCTAAAATCTACTGAGTAAAACCAATACGCTGCATACACAAACCAAAATACGAACAAGAATTAACTGTAGAGTCCATCCAAGGCAATGTTTCTAGTCATAAACCATTGATTTCGCCTGTGAAACTAAATGCTGTGTATGGGCCAGTTACATTAAGACATCAAAGCTCGTACATTGATACACTGTGTCTTTATGGGTGCAAACCAGTTTTTTATATATGCATAAGCAAACAGTAATTAATGCATAAACAGCATCCTCCAGGAAATCCACTAACATTATCAGAGCCATAAAATAGGGTCACATATATAACATGACATTACACATGCATATAATTTCTTATCTACAGCCTCGCTCATGATACTTTTCACTTTAATTGCAAACATTGTAAACATGGAAGATGATTTCTAAAACTTTCTGTGAATGCAATTGAAACTTAGTAAAAACGTGTATCTGCACCTACAAGTTGTAACTTTTGATTTGCAGAATCTCAGTCTGCACATGTGTGTGGGCACAGACATGATTCACTACTGTAGAATATCTTCATGCTACATAGATTTCCACTGGACATATGTGTGTCAAATTTGCATAATTAGCTTTTTTGTAATTGACAAAAGTCAGCATAAATTGTGCAAACTTAAGCAAAATGCAAAACTGGCATTCAGTAATAAATTTGTAGTGTGAAATGCTTCACTTTGTACATTTTGGACTGGACGACAGGGTCGGATTGGCCTATAAGGCAATGTGGCAGTGCCTATGGGCTGGTCTTACAGGTCAGTGCATTGGCTATTTTTTTGGGCTGTTCGTGGGCCTATTTTATGGTCTGGTGGGCCGGTTTTCTCACTTGATTTCCCTTCTATTACCACAAACATTGCCTGCAGCAAGCACAAATGCATGCATTCTTCCGTACTTTTCAAAACACTTACACAACTTGTCTGTAAAAGTTAAAAACTGCCCTGATTCGCAAATGTGGGCCACTTTTTTAGCTACCTAATTCGCTAATGGGGGCCACTTTATATTTTGGTACCCGGACCTATTTTCTCTCCCGATTCAACCCTGCTCAAGAATACATTTTGTGCTAAAAAAGCACAAAAACATAAGTGCCATCCATGTACAACAACACCTGGGTTCTCGGCACTCGCGTTGTTCTGGCACAAGCAGTAATTTGACCACATGGCATATTGGTGTAATTTTGTGAATTTCGGGCAAAAAGCATAACATGAAATTCACGAGATTATGCCAAAAGAATAGGAATTTCACCTGGTAAAATTATATTAAATGAAAAAGGCTTTTCACATGGGAGTTGCGTGCCAGTATAGTGAACAAACTCAAAGTTGTAGGTAATATCAAACATTGGTAGTGCATTTGTCAGTGCGTCTAATACTCTAAATGTACACCTTCGTAATGTAGGCAGATGTAATATAAAGAATTAAGCAACATTCGCTAAAGTGGAAGCGATTTCATGGAAACATGTTTTCTTTTACAGGAAACAACTATATTTACACATTTGCAGTAGCATTGTCTGTGTAATCGGCACTCTGTGGAGAATATACACTTGTAAGTTCATGGTTGACAGATATGTAAGGGGAACTATGAAAGTCAAACATTTCTCCAGTCATGCTTATTAGTTTGAAATTCAAACATGTTGTCTTGCAGTCCTATGGCAGGTGTTCAGCCCACTGAACTACCTTATCAAGCAACAATACATTGATTTGGCTTACACCTGCATGGATCTCTGACTCCTTGCACAATATTAGTGAGTTACTTCAATTTTAAAGAGCTGCTAAATTTGAGACCTTTTGCCAGTCATAGGTGTAGCTTTTTAGTCAGCATCATGTGCGCTTTGGGCAATTAAACTGGTAATCCATACAGTGAAAATACAATGCCTAGAATGCAACAGGATCTTGTATAAAAAGCCATAATATAATTTCTTACAATTTAAAGAGACACATGGAAGCCAAACATTGTATGACAGAGCACATTTTACATTTCAGGACATCGGAGCACCATATATGTAAAAGATTTTCCAGGAGTATGTGTGAGGCTAGTCAAAAGAAAAGGGGGGACAGGTTGAGAGGAGAGTGATAGGAAGAGAGAGACAAGGAGAAGGAGGTGTTTGAAAAAGTCAAAAGACACAAATGGAGCAGAGTGTGAGAGACAAAAAGGGAGATGGGTAAGAGAAGGGAGAGACAAAGGAGGGGAAGAAATGTAGACAATCAAGACATGAGGGAGAAAAGAAGAAGAGAAATACAGGAGTCAGGGGTGAAAAAACAAAGTAGATGGAGGAAAGAGGACAGTTAAAAAGAGTGATTAGAAAGGAAGTGGAACAATTGGGACAGGGTGAGTAAGTGGAGAGACAGGGTGAGAAAGTGGAGTATGCACAGGCTCCATCCAGAAATCATAGGATACTCCATAACCACTCACTTTTAAATTACCTAGACTGCTGTACCACAAGGAAACTAAGTTGATATCCAGGAGGCAATATCCACCCTTCTGTTGTTACACATCAGGAAACTCGTAGTACCCTCTTGTCTTCCTCTTCTTCCTTTGCCATTCACTAGTCTTTTTCTCATCTCCTTCCTCTGGACTTTTGGTTCACATCCTTCCATACTCATTCCATTGGTTGGAAAGATTTAGCTAAACTTGGTATTCATTTGAAACCAGGACATGCTGAACCTATTGTTTCAGGTGAATTGCCGATTGTAGCTATGGGGTCAGATTTCGATATGCTTCCTAGCAAAGTGTCAAATTTCCATTAGTCTTCAAAGATTAATTTGGTACTGTTTTGGGTTTTGAGCATGGGATTAACCTAAAAAAAAAAGTGATTCCTATTGTACACAAGGTAAGATCAGTCCCTATTAGTGTACGTAAGGACTTAAAAATGGTACTTGACAAACTCTGTGCTGAAGGAGTTATTACACCCACTAATTCATCTGAATGGATTTCACCTGTAGTTTTGACTAGAAAGAAAACAGGTGACCTTTGCCTGTGTGTAGATTTATGTTTCTTGAACAGGAACTTTTTAGTTGTCTGTCACCCATTACAAAATATACAGGAAATGATTGCTAATGTAGGGGAATCTAAATTCTTTCAACTATTGATCTTCATTCAGCATACCATTAGATTACTTTGAATGCTGACTCTCAAGACTTAAGTATTTGAGATTGTCTTTTGGTATCGCGTTTCCAGCAAGCGTAGAACTATGGATATTTTATTTGGTGATATTGCTAATGTTCAGGCCTTTCAGGATGATATCCTTCTATTTACAAATACTAAAGAGGAACATTTAAAAGTTCTTGAGAATATGCTGCAAATTCTCAAAGAGAAGACAGTAAAACCAGAGAAATGCAAGCTTTTAGTTCAGCAAGTTGATTACCTTGGTCATACTATTTCCACATAGGGTATTAGACCAAAGTTTTGTCATCTAGAGATTATACTTAATCCACCTCCTCCTGTGGATAAAGACTCTCTAAGATCATTTTTAGATCACTGTGACTATTTTGCAAGTTTTGTACCGGACTATGATTTAGTGGTACAAACTTTAAGATCATTATTGAAGAATAGAGCTAAATTTGATTGAAATTTGGATGTGAGTAATGCTTTTGATAAAGTTAAAGGTTTAGTAGTGAATGCTCCAGCTTTGAGTCTGTATGTGCTTGGGGGTAAATGTTTCATTACTGTGGATGCGATTATGAAAGGTGTTGGAGCTGTGTTTGCTCAACGTATTCATGGTTAGGAAATCACTATTCCATTTGCCTCCAGGACACTGCAGGAGGTGGAGACAGGAGTACAGTATACTATCATAAAGGGGAGACAAGAGGGGCGTTATGGGGCTCAAGCCTGCCCTTACTAACTCAAACAAACACAAAAATTGGCGTGATACCCTCAGAGAAATGCTGTTTGCTTAATCAGCAAGTCAGCAGGTTAGTACCAGAGACCCAATGAGTTCTCTGTATGCTGCTAGTTGTTTGTTACCTAAATTCGAGGCAATTCAAAGAATTGGACGAGGATGGCTCACTCACGTAATGTGACATGCTTCATCATTTCCCACCTCATCCCACCCTGGTAAGATGTTACTACCAAGGCGGACTCGACCTCAGAATGGGGCTTTTCTGAGGGAGTTCTTAGATATTTCTTCTCTCAGGGCAATGATTTAGGTCCAGTTTATGACTTAAAAAAACCATGGGATAATCCACTAAAGTATCCTTTAATTTGGTGGTATCCCTGGTTGATTAAAAGATTACCAAGGGGCAAATACAGGAGGCATACTTAGGTGTAATGACCTGTATGACCTCTCTGCACCAGACGGCTGTTCGATGGGGCAAGTTAGGTGACAAATGGGTTCTCGACCTTGATGAAAGTTTGACTACAGGAGAGACCCACCCCGAACAGATCATGAAGCACCTAGCTAAATGTTCTAGGTTATCACTAAGTATGATACCAGTTGAGAGGTAGATCCTCTGTTTATATCTAAGCCCACCCAGCACTTACTAATTGCAGTGTAGGGGGCATAGACACGGCGCTGATGAATGCTTTAGACCCATTACTGATTAGAGGCAGAAACATGTTAGCATAATTATTTAATTATCTAAGAACTCCCTCAGAAAAGCCCCATTCTGAGGTCGAGTCCGCCTTGGTAGTAACATCTTACCAGGGTGGGACGAGGTGGCAAAGGATGAAGCATGTCACAATATGTGAGTGAACCATCCTCGTCCAATTCTTGGAATTGCCTCGAATTTAGGTAACAAACAATTAGCAGCATACAGGCAACTCATTGGGTCTCTGGTACTAACCTGCTGATTTGCTGATTAAGCAAACAGCATTTCTCTGAGGGTATCACACCAATTTTTGTGTTTGTTTGACAGGAGTACAGTACCATTGAGCTGGAGGCCTAGGCGTGTGTCTAGGTGGTTCAGACGTTTAAGACATATTTGTGGGGAACATCCTTTGAGGTATTTTCTGACCATAAACCATTATTATATCTTTTTGAGTGCCAGTGGTTTTGGTAAAGCCTCTGTTCTTCTTGTCCATCTTTTTTCAAAATTGCAGGTTCACTAGTGATAATTGACATGGTTACTAAAAGTTCCATTTTGTTGCATGGCAGAGGATGGTGGAATAAACACTGTCTAGTTCCCATTTCTGATGTTCATGCTCAGTTTTATAATCACACTTATGTTACCCCAGGAGAAGTGAGTTTTGGTATTAGAGCCTCAACATCATTCTATGATATTGACAGACCTACTGTTGATGGATTTTCGTCTCATTTGTCTTGTACACCTAATTCTATCCCAATACCTCTGTTGAACTCCTTCATGGGACGGATGTTCCTGTTTCACAACCTGAGTCATTGGATAGAGACTCAAATGTTTTTTTGATGTATCTAAAGTGTTTTCTAGACAAATAATGACATGCAGTATGAGAGAAGTTAAACTTCCTGTCAAATTGTTGGATTATGATATTAATTTATTTATTTTCAATGGGCAAAGATGTTGTGGTATGCATTTACATTTGTGTATATATGTATGCTGTTATATCTCTCTATGTCTTGTTAGAATTTAGAATGTTCTTTGCTTGGAATGTTGAACGATGTTCTGTTGCTAGGTGTTGGGCAGTTGCCTGCTGTCCTTCGATCTGGCTGCACATGCTATCACTGTGCGTCTTTTCAATTCAAATAAACTTCCTGTGCATGACGTGAAAACTTGAAAACTCGCCTCTGCATCTTTAATAAAACTCTATGCCGTTACAACATCCTCTTATCCAACCATGGCAGCAACAACTTTTAAAACAAACTGCGGAACCATGGCCTGGGGATTTTCAGTCAGACATGCCTAGGTGATAAATGAGCTTCCACAAGGAGCCCAGAGCAGGTTAGCCATTTCCCTACTCCTGGCACATCACTTCATGCAACATCATCGGATTTGCAGTCTATATGTTGTCACTTCCTGTGAAGTCATCAATAATGCTCAGGGTCGGATTGGTAAGGCAAGCACTCGGGCAATGGGCGATGGGCCGGTATCTGAGCTGAAGCTGTGGGCCACTTTTCTGGGCAGCATGGAGGTCGGTTTAGGCTGTGCCTGTGCTCTTCAGATGTCGCCAGCGGCCCAGTGGGGGCCTGAGCGGCCTTACCGGAGGCAGATGAGCCTCTATTACCTCCCTATTACCAAGGGGGGAGAGGTGTCATTCCCAGTCTCTTGATGGGCCGGCCCATTAATGTATGCAGGTGGAACAAGGGCAGGGGGCCTGAGGAGAAGTGGCCTCACTTATATTCAAGTGTGGTTCACCAGTGTGAACTTATCCATACACAAAGAGTCCTGGACGCATTTGCATTTTTAATTATCTCAGTGAATTTAAGAAAACATGCCTCTTTTAGACAACCCTCCCCCTTCTTTTCATAATACTTAAAACACTGAAGCAGTGTTTTGCGAAAAGGCGCAATCCGCAAATGTGGGCCACTTTTTTTTAGGGTGACTGGGTCTACTTTGCATTCCAATCCAACCCTGATAATGCTACCTCATTTTGGGGATAATTGAGATGGGGAATAGTGCTAAACACCATGATGTGGGAGAAAGGATGCAAGCGGGATACACACTGGGGTGGTTTCTCCATTAAGGCTCTGAGGCTGCTCCCTTCTGTGCCCTTCTGAAATTCCTACATGTGCACCTCATAAAATATTAAATAGATCTATTTATTTAGAGATACGATCATATCTCTAAACAAATCGATGTATTTAAGTCTGGGCTGTCTGTCCCAGGTTGTCTGCCCCACCTCACTCTGAAGCAGGAGACAGGAGCCAGGCAGTGAATCAACTTTCTCCAACGCGACGCACAATGCAGGGCTTACTTTTCTAAAGCTTTTTATTGCCATTGTCGTCTATGGTGGTATCCATTGTAGGCCAGTGATGCTGTTAGCATCACGGTTTCGAGTGTCGGAGTTAGCATCTCTGACCAGATGTCGGTCATTCACAGGTATAGATCCCACCCTTTCCCATTTATCACACGGTAGGGCTGGATGAAAGCTCCTTGTCCTCGGTAATGGTAAGTGTTCTAATGCTAATCTTGTGTTATGTATATTGTGCTGAGGCCCCTGGTCATGCTAACTCGCCCCACTGTGACACTCCAGGCCCTGGCTGCAGGTTGCTGGCCCCTTTAGAAGTGGAGATGCATTATCTGTTCCCCCACAAAATTGATCCAAAAGATGAGCAGGGTTTTTTCTTTCCTTGTGAAGTTGATCCAATAATTTGAGTCAAGCGCAAAGATAGAAATATGTGCTTATAGTAAATACATTTACATGCTGTACTGCATTAAAACTGGCCCTACCTTCATGCCCTTAACATTAATACCAAAATCATGGTTTGATTTATGAACAATGAATGTTAAAAACCTTAAGGTAATGCATGTCAACGATTTCCTCATTTAATTCACGTTTTATTTGATCTTGCATTCATAGCATTAGCTATTTCATCATGTTGTGTTTCTGTATTTTTTTCATGCATTTTATTTCTCTTGTATAGTGCATACTTTGAGTTGTGCCAGGTGTTTATGGGGGGCTTTGATTGAGAGTTCTGGTGCTGAGTTTGAAGCCGGCAAAGCAAACTGCCTGTCAGTGTGTTGGCATCTCTGCAGAGCACACAGAACAATGATAATGTAACCCAGTTGCGATTAAGATTCTGTGTAAATGTGTGTGAAGGAGGTACATAGATGTCAAAATATTTACAAAGCAAAAGTAAAAGAAAATAAAGTGCCTAAATGTGACTGAATGCACTGTATGTTTGGGGATGGTGAAGTGAGGGAGATGCGAGGAAGTGCATCCAAGGAAGAGTTAAAAGAGGGTGCTGAAGAGGAAAGAGATGAGGTTGGAGATGTGCAGATGGGCGAGATGTAGAGAGAAAAAACACATACATAGCTAACTTAAAGTGCACATAATTGAAGGCCAATACTCCTTTAACAGACCGCAATAATATTTAAATACCAGTCAGCTGGTACACTATGGGAATTGTTGGACTGAAAATGCATCTGGCTGATCCCTTGTAGCACTGTGCGAGTTAAGTTAACATTTGCTGCACCATTTTGTATTCAGCCGCCATTTTGTACCATGATCGAAACTAAGCTTCTGTCTTACATTGCTTGCCTCAGCAGAAAGCAGCCTCGATTGTTTCTCTTTAGTGTTCAAGGTTGAACTTCGCTGCACTAATGAATAGATTGTTCTGTTTTGCATGCCTTTCTCAGTATGTAGGCCTGCTCCCACTCTCAGAAGAGACGGGCACGGGCAGAGTAAACTTGAAACTAAGATAGCGCGTACCCAGTCTCAGGATGGTAGCCCGTCCTTCTGTACCTCCTTTGTTCATCAGCACCCAGGCTGGAAAATTCCAGTCTGGGCGGGTCTTAGGGGTGTTGGAAATGTATATCTGACTTTACCATGTGAATGGGGGTCAGTCCCTCGGCAGCTATCTAAGGAGGCTGGTCAGACCGGACTCCGCTCGAGCGCATACTAATAAATAACTTTGGTTTGTATTCACTACTGTCTGACCGACTCTTCATTTGTCTGTAAGGCTGAGAGGTGGTCGCGAGTGACCCGGGTGGCCCTAATCGGGTCACTTCCTTCAGTTGGTGCCCAAACAGGGACTCCATCGGGTGACCCATCCTCACCCGTGGACGGGTGAGGAGGTCGGGGCCACGTCGGGTTGGATGGGCGGACCGGGGATCCCTGCACGAGAGAGTCTTGTACTCGCAGCTGCCCCGTCTGCCTCGTCCAGCGATCATCCCGACTGGGGTCCTGAACAGCGAAACCTTGGATCTGACCGTTTGGTCCGAAGAGTCGGCAGTGGAGAATAACTTTGCTTGACCTGTGTGCACCAGGTGAGTTTGCTTTGGTTCTTTGTGGTTATGGCGCCATTTTTGATTTGTATTTGACTCGGTCTGCGGACTGATTTGGATACAAAGTGTTTGTGAACACTTTGCCAGGTAACATAATGAATTTGGCTTACTTTTGAAAATGCCTGGGATTTGGCCGGCTTTTGGTTTGTGGTACCGACTTTGGTCTTTGGTACGGTCTGAGGACCGATTTTGGACAAGCGCTTGAATTTGTTTGAGTTTCTTTGTGAACAAGGTATTGTTCTGATCCGGATTTGGGAAGGTCTGCGGATCAACTTTGGTAAGATCTTGTAAATATCTGCTTGGAATAAATAGAGAAGAAAAAAAAAACGTTTTTGTTTCAAAATGCCTTGCTTCAGCAAGTTCTGTTGTGTGAGTTGTTGTTGTTGTTCTACTGATGCTCGACTGGAAGAGAGTCAGCCTGCACCCCCAGAAGGCACTCCAAACTTTGAGATGTATGTTAAGCATGGCCTTGGCCCTATTATGTTTAGTACATTATGGCACAAATATACGAGGGACAATGCCGAGTTGCAGTGGCCGTTGACAGGCACTTTTGATGAGCAAAAGCATAATTTCCTGCAGGATAAATTGTTTGCGAAAAGGAGTAGACAGTCAATGTTCGATTCCCTTAGAACATAGCAAAAGGAAGCTAAACAGAGACGAATGAAAGCGGAAAAGGAGGCCCGAAAGGGGAGGATGCAGACACTGACTCAGAAAGCTGTTGCATATAATAAGGAGAAGATTGAGATGGGGATAGAGTGTGCCGATAGGAAGTTTCGATTGCAGTGTGAAAAGTCTTATGTGGCTCGGGAAGACAATGATACATTTGTGGAGGAATTGTTAGACACCCGACCTCCGCCTCCATACGCCCCGCAGAGAATATACCGTGCTGTGCCACAGCCCCAGTCGTCTGTCTCTTCTGCCCCTGCTGTTTCTGTTTCTTCTGTTATTGACTCAGTTGCTTTAGCTGCTGCGCCTCCTGTCAATTCTGTGGCTTCGCCTTCCGCGCCTGCGGTGACTGCTAGTCTCCCTGCTATGCCTATCGTGTCAGTGTCTTCTTTTTCTCCAGCCCTTATGCCCACAACACAGCCATAAACGACATTGGTGCCTGCTTTTTCAGTTACTACTCCTTCTCTCTTCCCTCATTCCCCGGCAGTACTGGGTAGTGGAACGCCTGTACATGGATCAGGGGACGGGGACTGGGCAACTGCTAGGGGGCGATTGGGACGGATATTAATACGATCCGATGTGGGGGAGGAAGAGAAAAGGACGGTAGCAAATCAGGCCGCTCAGTGGGTCCGTCATCCCATTTATAGTACTGAAGATGTGTGGAGTGTGATGAGAGATTATGAGCCGTTTGTGCAGCAGCATGCCCTTAAGCACATGTCCGCTACACTGATTGGATTGTGGGAACAGTGCTTCAATGAAATAGCGCCCCAGATTATTTACGATATCTGAGATAATGTATACGCTGCTGGTATGGCGCCTGACGAGGTTTTCGGAACTGTTGCGACATTGGTAGCTTATCGAGGAAGGTTGTTTGAGAAGAGCCCGAAGACAGTGTCCCAGTTTCCGATGAGGGAAGTCCACCCCATATATCACCCAGAAATACCAGAGCGTAGGGATCAGCATGACGTTTTTACTGGACCGCGGGTAGAGGCCCGATTCCAAGAACAGTGGGTCTACACTCCATGGAAAAGGAGTGAGGTTTTATCCCTTAAGACTCAGTTGCCTGACCCTAGAAAAAACCCAACGGTATATTATAAGGAATTGACTGAGGCCGCTTCGTCAACAGTGATGACGCTTGGGGTGCCTGTTGATATTTGGAGACAGGTGCACACACAGGACCACGCTGTGGCATTGGGTGGTACGTGGGACCAGATTAAAGCATGGGATGAGGAAAGGAAGCCTAGGGAAAAACCTACGGCCGAGATACTAGCTTTACCAGGCCGAATTATTACCTATATGCACTCTCTTATTACACCGAGAAGGGTAGATTGGGACAAGTTAGCGGCATGTCGCAGAAGAAAGATGAAAGTGTGTCTGGTTTTTTCACACGGTTCGAGGGTGTGTTTTGGGATTTTAGTGGACAGGATTTGTCAGTAGAAGGGGGTGTCCGATTGTTCGTCAATAGATTTGTTACAAACCTGCTCCCAGAAATTGCGGCTCGGTTGCAGGCTTCAGCGAGCACTTGGACGACATCCTCCCCTTCCATTATATTGAGTATGGCACAGTATTATGAACACAGGGAAAATGAGGAGAAGGTGGAAAAGAAGCATAAGGAGTTGAAGACGAAGGTGTTGTTACAGCAGGCATCTAGGGGCAGCGGTAGAGGGCGTGGAGCTGGTCCGACCCGGCAGCTTCCCCGTACTAGTAAGAGCACTGCACCCGTGGGGCCGAATCAGTGTGCGTATTGTAAGGAGGAGGGACACTGGCGTAGCGAGTGTCCGGTATTATTGTAGAAAGTTGCGACACCCAGAGAGCGAAGTTCTCGTGGACGGGGCCGTGGAAAAAGTGATCATGCTGGGGTTCGGGAGGATGGGACATCGCAGGGTCGCACCGACCGGAACTATTTTGATGACCCCCGAGGGAGTCACTATTATCACGATGATTATGATCTGGATGAGGTGACAGGGATGTCTCACAGCTAGGACAGCCAGGGACAGGGTGAGGGATCAGTCCAGATACCTGTAGATCAACACGGTCCTTATGTCACCGCAGATTTGCAAGGCTCAGTTAAGAAATTCTTAGTGGACACAGGTGCAATGAATAGCTCTGTTTCTCGTTCGCTGGTCCCCGGGGCAGCTCTGTCTGGCCAACATAATGTTTCGGTAGGATTTTCTGGGGTACCGGTTGTAAGCCCCATTTCCAAACCTCTTGCTTTGACTATCGGTCCTTTTACTGTGGATTCGCCATTTTTGTTGACCTCTAATTGCGGAGAAAATCTGATGGGCTTAGATTTATTAAAGAAGTTGCATGCTACTATTTATTGTTCTCCGGACGGTGTTTACATGATGATGGGACCGAATGTGGTCAGTACTAAGCAATGTCTGTCCAAAGATGCGCCCCTCCCTGTTGAATTTAAGGACGTGCCGCCCACGTTGTGGGCAACGGGTGACACGGATGTAGGACTATTACAAATTCCCCCAATCTCCATTAAAGCTAAAGACAATGCCATTCTGCCCTGTATTCCTCAGTATAAAATACCACAAGCGGGGGAGCGAGCTTTGTTGCGGATTATACAGGACTTGATTGAGTCAGGAGTTGTTGAAGAGACGACTGCGAATGTGTGTAATAGCCCTATTCTTCCCATTCTGAAAAGGGCACCTTCAGGCTCCTCTGATGATCACCCAGATGTTTATCGTTTTGTGACTGATTTGCGCACAGTTAATAAAATAGTGGTCCCTCAGTTCCCGGTGGTCCCCGACATTACTGCTATTCTGACAATGATCCCCTCTCCTGCCAAATTCTTCTCTACCATTGATTTGAAAAATGCTTTCTTTAGTATACCAATTCACCCTGATAGCCGCTATCTGTTCGGTTTTACCCTGGCTGGGAGGAGTTTTAGATTCTGTCGTGCTCCTCAGGGCTATACTGAGAGCCCTAGTATATACAGCCAGGCTTTGAAGGCTCAATTGGACTCTCTCACGCTTTCCCAAGGTACTGTCTTGCTTCAGTATGTGGACGACATACTGATTGCTTCTGATACTGAACAGGGATGCAAAGACAGTATGGTTAAGTTGTTGCTACATTTGGCTACCCATGGACATAAAGTGTCCCTTTCTAAATTCCAATATTGTCGACAGGAGGTCACCTATTTCGGTCACCTACTGTCAAAGGAGGGCAGAAGATTGACTCCTGAGCGCATTAGCACCATTGTTAAAATGCCTATCCCTAAAACCCAGAGGGACGTGCGTGATTTTATTGGCATCACTTCCTACTGTCGCCATTGGATCCCTAACTATTCACTACTACTAAAGGCTTTGCTTTTATTAACCACTAAGGATGTGCATGAGCCCCTGCCTTGGACGCCTGAATGTCAGCAGTCTTTTGAGCAATTAAAAGTTGCGCTTTGCTCTGCTCCTGTGCTTGGCACCCCTGATTATGAGAAGCCGTTCATGCTGTATGTACATGAGACAGCTGGTTGTGCGCTCTCTGTTTTAACACAGGCCTTTGAAGGTAAGCAACGGCTGTGTGCTTATTTTTCTGCTTTGCTTGACCCAGTCGCCAGAGCCCTCCCGAGCGGTCACTGCTGTGGCCATCTCTATAAGGCAATCGGCTGGGCTCGTACTTGATACTGACCTCACAGTTATGGTCCCCCATGCTGTGGATACCCTTTTGAATAAAATCAAGACACAGCACCTTACCAGTGCACATCTGACCGTTTATGAGCTAACTCTCTTTGCCCCGCATATTACGATCAAAAGATGTGCCACTCTGAACCCTGCCACGTTACTGCCCCTCCCTTCTGAGAGTGAAGAAATAGACATACATGATTGTCTTTTTCGGACAGAAGAAGAGACGAAGGGACGGGTAGGCTGACTGACGTTCCCTTATCTGACCCCCAAGGGGAACTATATGTCGATGGCTCTTGTTTTAAGTTACCAGATGGCACCACCACTGCTGAATATGCGCTTACAACATTGCATACGGTAGTTGAGACATCACGAGTTCCCTATCAGTCAGCTCAGGCAGCTGAGTTAGTCGCCCTTATCAGAGCCTGAGAATTGAGCGAGGGACTGGCTGTTAATATTTATACTGACAGCCAGTATGCCTTCGGGGTCGCCCATAATTTTAGGCGGCTCTGGGCAGAGAGAGGGTTTCTCACCTCCCATGGGGCACGCATCCAGAATGGCCCCGTTATACAGAGGCTTCTGTCTGCCCTGACACTCCCTAAGAAATTGGCCATAATAAAGTGCAGCGCCCACAAGGCGATTAATGATGATGTTGGAAGAGGAAATGCATTTGCAGACCAGACAGCAAAGGAGACAGCTCGAACAAAAATGAGAAAGATGTTTCTAGCGGGTCCTGCCAGGTGGGTGCCCGAGGCCACTATGTTCGAGGATACTTTAGACAATGTGAAGGAGATTCAGAGCAAGGCAACAGTTGAGGAATTAGCAGTATGGCAGGAAACTACAGCACGTTTAGATGAGGATGGGTGTTGGACGGATAAGTCAGGAAAGCAAAGATGGATGTTACCAGATGCATATGTTCTTCCTGTGGTCACTATGGCGCACAGGCCAGCCACATTAGTGCGAAGGGTATTTGTAAATTGTTAGATCCTGTATGGCAGAATGACAATATTCCCAAGGTTGCTGCTCACTTGGTAAAGTACTGTATGGTATGCATGATGTACAACCCTGGAAAAGGCACCACCACACCTCCTGGTAATATTGCACCGCCTTCCTTCCCTTTTGAGGTCCTTCAGATGGATTTTATCAAAATGGAACGAGTCAACAATCTAAAATATGTGTTAGTAGTTGTTTGTGCATTCAGTAAATGGTTTGAGGCTTACCCCACTAAAGAGAACACAGCCATGGCGACGGCGAAGGCACTCCTAAAGGAGTTCTTCCCACGTTTTGGTTTGCCCAGTTTGATTTGGAGTGATAACAGAAGTCACTTCAATTCAAAGGTTATCCAACTGGTGTGCGACGGCTTGCACATCAAGCACAAAATTTCATGCTGCAAATCACCCCCAGTCAGCAGGTCTGGTTGAGAAGTACAATGGTACTCTCAAACTGAAATTGGCAAAGATTTGTGGAGAGCACAGGATTGCAGTGGCCAGATGCTTTACCATTAGCCCTTTTGCCTACAAGAACAACGGCTCACTCTAGGACAGGATTGTCACCGCATGAGGTCGTGTTTGGACGCCCGGCGAATGTCTGGGGTGTCAAAGTCCTCGCAAATTCTCCGAAATTGAATATCCTTTGTTAGTGGACTATTTTTATGAGTTGACTAAAAACTTGCGTTCTATTCACTAACAGACTCACAAGGTTCTCCCACCAGCTCCCGAGGGGCCAGGCCATGACTTCTGGCCTGGAGACTATGTATTGATGAAGCATTTCCAGAGGAAAGGCAGTTTGGAGCCGCGCTGGAAGGGGCCCACGCAGGTCCTCCTCGCTACCCGCTCAGCTGTAAAGGTGGCCGGCAAGAAGAATTGGATCCATTCACAGCATTGCAAAAAGGTGCCCCTCCCTTTGCCCTACGACCAATGGGTGCTTGAGGGAGTAGGCGACTCTGAAACAGAGCAAGTGACCCGTTTTGTTCCTTTCTCGGATGCCCAGCTGACGTGGGCACAAATGGAGGAGGAAAACAATGTAGTGCTGAACACGGCAGTGCCACCTGAGATCAAGGCCATCCAGGAGCCCCAGCCTGTTGGCCCATCTGTGCTTGAGCCCCAGTCCATTGGCCCCTCTGTGTCTGAGCCCCTGTTTGGAGACCCCTCTGTCCCTGGAGTAGCTAGGTACAATTTGCGCCCCAGACGGAGGAACAGTGCACCAAAGGAAAAGTCAGATTATCAGGGATGGACTCGAAAAGTTAGGCCACAGTAGAATAGGGAGAGGTGAAATTGGTGCATTGTTCAGACATTGGACAGGATTGCTTGAGTGTGCTCCCCTAAGGGGAGAGTGCCTCATCCTGTGCGACGTGGGATTTCTTCAAAGAGCTAGGATCGCCTAGCTCCACCGCCGGTGCTCAACAGCGCCAACAATTGATGAACAATAGGAGTCTACCAGCGAGGCTCTGACGGACGCTGGGGAAATTTGCCTCTCTTTTGTCTTCTCATCATTGGCTCCATTGCATGTCCTTTCCTCTGGTTACAATGTATTCATTTGGTCGCCCCATTATGGAGGAAGAACAACCCTTTGCAGCCCCGTGTTTTGGGCAGGGTGGGTCTGGTTTGTCTAGTTGGTCTACTAAGAGCAAAATAGTTTTCGTAGTAATTGTTTTGATCTCTCTGATACTTGGAATAGTGTGGTTCCTTGAGGAGAAATATCCTGTGCACTCTTTGATTGGTTCAACTCCTGTTCCCCATGAGCACGTTTGTTACCTTGGCCCCTCACAAGGGTGAGCACCGAAAAACATATGTAGATAATGTTTTCTTGCAAATGCTCCACCAGGCACATGATACATCTAATGTTACCAGTTGCTGGATTTGTGGACTACTTCCTTCCGTGACACAAAAGAACAACATATTACTGTCCATGCCATTTTCCTATCTCGGGAGCTGTGAGGCCTGGTTTCAATTGTTTACCATGGTATATACTAATTTCCACTCCGATGCCATGAATATGACATATGCTGATTATGATACTGTGTTAGAATACATACGTGTTCACCAAGGGTTTACTCTAGGAGAACAGGGGGCCCCTGATACCTTGTCCCCCACAGTCTGTATGAATGTATATGAGAACGAGAAAAATGTAACATGGCTTCGAAATGAAATGTTGGATTTTCAGGGGTTCAATGTCACTGAATATTTTAAGTCTTTTCAGAAACACAATATTACTCAAGATGAATCAAAGCCGGTGCCGGTAGTCAACACAACAGCTGGTTTTTGTGTTCGAGGCCTTGGAAATGTTAAAGTTGGAGAGAGTAACTGCAATTATACTTATGTGTTGAGCACAACAAGTAGCCCACCTTTGCTTCCCCCCCCCACAATGTTTATTTTGTTTGGGGGTCCCAGGCTTACGTGTGGCTTCCGAGGGGAATGGTTTGGCATATGTTAACTCTCTTTCCTCCTTCCCCCGGTGTATAAAGCACCGTCCAACTACCATAGAGATCACCGTTTGCAGCGTAGGGGTGTCCATCTATCCTGTGTTAGAAGGGTTATCAATACAGAAGACATAGATCAGACAGATACTACTCTACAGCAGTTCACTGATGCTATGAAGGGCATCGTCCCCTTTTGGGGCCCTATGTCCAATAGCCTTAATATCCGTCGCCTCACCAGGGTGGAATTCTGACAAATATTACAGCTGAGCTCCAGGCTACGAGGCTCATTGCTCTTCAGAACCGGATGGTGTTAGACGTCATCCTTGCTGATCGGGGAGGGGCCTGCCGCATCATCGGCAGCAGTTGCTGTGTATACATACCGGACCACGCTCCTAATGTATACGCTGCAATACAGAAGTTGCATAAGCTTGCATCTGACATTCACCAAGAGAATGGTACCTGGACACTTTCTTGTTGGTTCTGGGGTTTAATAGCATCCTGGGGTTGGAAGATTCTTATCTTTCTGGTAGTAATTGCAGGTGTCATTTTCACTTGTTGCCTGTGCATCCATTGCCTTCCTGCCTGCTGTGCTTACTGTGTTGGAAAGCTAACACCCACACCAAAGACACCAGTACATGATGCTAAGTCTTCGACAATGAAGATGCAGGCTGTCCACGACTTAATGTCTATTGACGAAGGTATTTTTGAATATTGATAATATGTGAATGAACATGTAACAGTAGTCGTTTTTCTTACTATGCGAGCAGTTATTAATTTCCTAGCATTAGACAAAATTGTTAGCAAATGCTAAAAGGAGGGTCTGAAAATGCGTCTGGCTGATTCCTTGTAGCATTGTGCCAGTTAAGTTAGCATTTGCGGCACCATTTTGAATTCAGCTGCCATTTTGTACCATGATCGAAACTAAGCTTCTGTCTTACATTGCTTGCCTCAGCAGAAAGAAGCCTCGATTGTTTCTCTTTAGTGTTCAAGGTTGAACTTCGCTGCACTAATGAATAGATTGTTCTGTTTTGCATGCCTTTCTCAGTATGTAGGCCTGCTCCCACTCTCAGAAGAGACGGGCAGAGTAACCTTGAATCTAAGATAGCGTGTACCCAGTCTCAGGATGTAGCCAGTCCTTCTGCACCTCCTTTGTTCATCAGCACCCAGGCTGGAAAATTCCAGTCTGGGCGGGTCTTAGGGGTGTTGGAAATGTATATCTGACTTTACCATGTGAACGGGGGTCAGTCCCTCGGCAGCTATCTAAGGAGGCTGGTCAGACTGGACTCCGCTCGAGCGCATACTAATAAATAACTTTGGTTTGTATTCTCTACTGTCTGACAGACTCTTCATTTGTATGGAAGGCTGAGAGGTGGTCGCGAGTGACCCGGGTGGCCCTAATCGGGTCCCTTCCTTCAGAATCACAGACATTTATTTTACATGTTCCCTTTTAGAGAGACAATACTTTTTTCATTCTACTTAAAGACCTGTCTGCACCTATTTCTATATGACTGACTGCAGCCAGCAGGTGTGGGTGCTTCCCGAACCCTGTTTAGAGCATTGTCTTCCAAAGTCAATGCTGCATGTAGTGCAAGACACTAGGCAAGCACACACATTAAAGGGCCTGAAGTTGTCACGCTGTACAATTTGCACATTACAGGAACTGTTGAACATATTAATGCAATAAGATATAGGGCAGCTTTTAATGTGTTTAATAGTTCAAGACTATATGTTCCCACTGCTTTATAAACCTTGCATTCTCACTAAATTCATTTGCTTTAAAATGCTCCATTTGCCAATCTTTTTTCAATTTTTTCTCGGGAGGAGGACCCTTCCTGACCCCACGTTTGTCCATTAAGACTGCTCGCTTCACTCGCTACGTAAAAGTCATGCCCAGCTTTTACGTCCCAGCACCTTCAAATGTCACCAGCCACCACTGGGTAAAAGCAATGGAATGGGAGATATGGGGCATAGAAGACAGAGAGAGTTCCATTCTTCCCCGCACCACTCAAAGCATTGATTCCGCTGCATGAGTTGCACCCCCATTCAAAGAACGAATGCTTCACTCTTATGAATTGCAAAGACAATACATTTTCTTTACACGTAATGTATGTGACAAAGCCCCTATCTACTGCCTTCTGATGGGTCCATTTAGTGAAAGAATATGCTCCAATAGTTCTGCCAAGTGACGTTTTGTACCCCTATATGAAAATGAAATTATGTTAGCTTTTATTTTTCAATAAAGTAAGCAACTTGACGATTTCTAACGATTAAACTTTTATTAGTATAGTGCACATTTATGGTTAATGCTGACTGTATTGTTGATGATTTTAATTGATCAAACAATAAAACATTGACTACTCGTACTTATGGTTAATACATTTAGAGACCATATAATTGCCAGGCACTAAACTTACTAATGAAAGAAATTCCTTTATAGGGAACAGAATGTTTATTTCATATTATAGAGTGTGTTAAGGAAATGCAAGTTTATTTATAACAGGGAATGTGGAAAAATATTTATGTTTGAATAGATTTTTTAAGAAATGGTGAATGAAAGGTAAATGGACATTTTTTGTCTTCCTCGCATTATAATTTACACCCTCCTCTTACGTGATGTAGTGAAGTCACATCATGTTCAGGTTACTCGGCCACGACTCCCGATTTCACCCCCTCACTTCCCAAAGGGCCAGGGTATCTGGAGGAGTGAGACTTTGGGTTTAGAGTTGTAGGTCTTCTTTGTAGGCTTTTGCATGCTCCTGGTGGAGGATGGCAAGTCTTACTGGTGTCAGAGGGGGAGATGGGACACCAAACAGGTGGAGGGAAAGTTTCAAGCTTGCAGGGAGGAGATGAATAGACGGGCGGATGATGACCGGATGGAGTGCATGGATCAGATGTAAATCGTCTCCACTTCTGGCCAGGCTGGTAGCGATCTTGGCCTTGCACCGAGGGACACATTTTTCATAGTGCTGCATCACCCTTGCACCCCGCAACGGGGTGCAAGGGCGACGCAACACTAAAATTAGATTCATCAAGCCACGCAAGGCCACCTTGCATGGCCCTGAGTGGCTTAATAAATCTATGAGTAACGCAATGCAGCGCAAATCCTACGCATCCACTCATTGATTTTGGTGAATTCCCAGATTAACCATTACTGGTAGACCTGGGAATGCCTCAAAATGCAACGTCTCCCCTGGTGAGGCATAACGAGGAGAAATATCTTTATTTCTCCTCGTTTTTTCTCTTTCTTCGTGTGCTGCCTTGTGCAGCACACATAAAATGAGGAAAATGCCTTAGATGAATGTTTTTGTGCAGGAAAATGCCCCTTCCTGCACAAAAACAATCCTGTCTGCAACGCAGGCACCCCTGCACCATGTTGCAAGGGTTCTTGCGTTGGCGCAAAGCAGCATATTGTGCGTCACCACAAGGAAAGGACAGGAATGCACTGCATAATGTTAAATACGGCACATTCCTGCCCTTTCACGCAGCGCAGCAAGGCGGTTTGCTGCATGCTCTGCATGCGCTGCATGAAAGTTTGATAAATATGCCCCTGATTTTCCCAGATATAGTGCCCAAAAGTTGCAAAGATCCTAGGCCCAGCAGGATGAGAATGATAATGGATAGGCAATCTTCATGGTGTGCCCCGTTAAGTGCCTCTCTTAGCCTTCCCACAGATATCACAGCTAAATCCCAAAAGGACATTTATTAACCATAATGCATAATGGGATAGTAAAAGTGACAAGTACCCTTTGAGCCAGATGTCACTTCTGTCGAAATCACCAGCAAATACACACGTAGTTCAATGCAGTGCTCCCTGCCTCCTTTTTAGGTCTCGCCTAGGTAGCTCATGCGGGCTGTCTCTTGGAGACATGCTGTATCTACAATGTGGGCTTCGAGCACTGCCCATCTTTTTTATTGGTTCCTCTTACTGCCCTTCGTAAATGCCTGCTTTTGTTTGGTGAATAAGCGTAATAGTCCCACCTTTGGGTCTTTTGGAACCTCCATGAGGACTGCCCCTGTTATATGTGCTCTTACTCTTTTTGTTATTTATGTTACTCCATTGCCACCTTTTTTTTGTTTGTTTTGCCTCTGCTAATGTTTTTGGATTGAACTTATATTGTGCTTCACGACTACACCGCGCACCGTACTTATGTGGTGGCAATTGTTCAGCTTCAGTGCCCTTTGCTGCTCCCAGCTGCTTGTGTCTTCGGTAATTGTTAATTCACTTAATCCCCCCTTGCCACCCGCTGTCCATGATCTCCCATCTGCCCCGTCGCTGCTTGTTATTTTCAGAGTTACCATGCCATTGTTCTGTGATCTCACCACCTCCCGGCTGAACAGCGCGCCTATCCTGATGCCTTATAGCATTTAGACCGCCCTCCGGCTCACAGGGCCATTACTAATTCATCTGCCTGATGAACAGCTGACCGATGTGCCCTTCACTGCCCTCTCATACCACACGTTCGAACATTAAGAAGCATCGGCTCCCTGTTATTAGCATTGTAGCATAGTCCAGTTACTTGTCTAATGTGTTTTTTATTTTTCGTTTTTAAACTGTTCCTTCGTGAGTTATGGCGTTTCTGAATGCGTGATGTTTATAAATCACCCTTTTAAAATGGCGACTACTTCGGTCATACGGCCCAACACCATGGCATCCTAGGTTTTTTTGCAGTGTGAACTTGACCCAAAGCTATTGGAGCACTATACATGAGTACCAGTTACATTACACAAGGACACATTCATTTTTGCTAGGCACTGGGATATTACGTGATTTGCCACGAATCACAGGATATTGAGTCGACACTGAGACTGGAACCTGGTTCCCCAGTTCCACAGTTGGCAGCTCTGGCAGTAGTGTTACATCCTCTCCCCATTTCCTATTATTGCCTCAGCTGTAGCTTAAGACAGCGCTGGGTCAATTTACTTCACCTCTTGTCAGCGGCAAATAATATAATTTAAAGCTACGTGTCGGCCAGTGGCGGACTTTAAAAAAACACTGATGAGAAAACTCTGTGCAGAAACAGGGTGCGAAAAGCCGACGCATCCCAGATGTTTTTCTTAACCGTGTAGTCTCTGAAACAAGCACACGGATGTGAGAAGTTGGCCTGGTATACGCTGTCCACTTATTATAGTGGGCACCTTGCACCAGTCCAAACAACCCCTTATTGGAGATAGGTTAAAGACAACCTTTATTGAAAGCTATCCTAGTGGTAGCTATGGAGAGCAGCCTTCAGGCTACGTCTTGAAGGAATGTAAAGCAGCTTGTTTTACCAGTCTATAATCTCTTGAGTGACCAAATGAAAGAGGACCACACCAGGTATATATATAAAATATATGTATTTAGTCTTAAACACACCCCTCTAGTCTCTTTATGAGGCTAGAGTTCGAAGTACATAAGTTACAAGTCAGTTATCAACAGTAATAGCACAAATACACGTTTGAGCCCTAGGGGCGTACCAAACCATATACCAATAAAGTGGTATAAGAACCACGACTGAGCTAGACACAAGGCCTAGAGCCTGTAGAAGTGCTTGGCCCTCAAGGAACCACCCAAGGTAGTGACACAGGGGACCCACGGGGGACGCGTGCAGTGTGAGAACACAGCCACGAGCCGCCGTTGACTTCTATGGGGAATGTCGCGGTTGGAGTTTTAAAGAAAAAGGACACTTAGAGGAGTACTTGGAGCAAACCCCTTTAGAACTAGGTTGTTCTAGAGTCTATACCCACGGGAGCACCGGAGTACTCGAGTTACCTCACCCAGGGAAGCCGGGTGCATAGGTGTCTTTCGGGGTCGGGTTTCGTTGTCGTTTTCAATGGCGATCTGCTGCAAAGTGCTGCTGGCGACCAAGTCGAAAGTGTTCGGGTGGATCCAAGGGTGGATCGAAGATCTGAAGAACCTGAAAGCAGAGGGGACAGAGTCTGGGTCACTAGCCAGTGACCAGGAAGGCGATGAGCAGATGCCCACCGATGTCGGGTGCTTCAGGTAGGTTGACGGTCGTCTTGACTCTTCAGCCACGAGGTCCAGGAGGCGTCGACGAAACCAGGAGCTGGATTCGAGCTGTCCCACGACGTCTGTCGATTGCAGGGGTGTCGGCGACCGGATTGGACCCAATAAGCCTTGGCAACGGCAAGTCTCGTAGAAACAAAGAAAGGACGTTGATGCAGACAAGCAAGGTCTGGGGGACTCACCCAGCAAGGGTAAGTCAGGGCACGTCTGGAGCAACCAGGAAAGCCCAAACAGAAGAAGAGTTGCCTTCAGGAGGGCCCACTAGCCAACAGACTAGCAACCTCGAAAGAGCCTCAAGTGGACGCACTTGGAGCTGGCTCACAGGACACTCGTGGAGTGGAGGCCAGTGATCTTCGATGCAGTTGGTGCTGGAGGCGGGGGCTACTCGGAGCCCAAAGCACAACTTCGTGGAAGACCAAGAAGAGGATGCACTTGCAAAAATACTCAGTGTCCAGGGGTCACGGTTCCATGTTACCCACGACAGCTACGGGCCTCAGCTTTGCTGGGGACTCAGGGCAGCCTCGGGGAAGTCTGGAAATCCAACTCTGGTGATGCAAAGACTTCGGCGTCCGGCGGGAGCTTCAGCGATGCAGACCAGACAATTGCTTCTTAGGTGCCTGCCAAGCAGGGGAGTCACTCCTTGACCCCAAGGGAGATTCTTCAGTCCTCTAATCTTGAAGTAGAGCATCAAAGGTCCAGGATTCAGTGTCAGAGTTTCGTCCAGGGTAATCTAAAGTCCTAAGGACTGGGGTCCCATACTTATACTAAGTTAGGGGTTGGACATACTCTGGGGACCCACCTATGGGAGGGTCAGGGAAGAGGGGTGGTTACACCCATTCCCTTTTCCAGTTTCGCGCCAGAGCAGGGGCAGGTAGCCCCTGCAACCGGTTTGAACTGGCATATGCACAGGGACACCAAATGTGCCCCCAGTGCAGGACTTCAAAGCACCAGAGGGTGCTCCCGGCCAGCCCCAATACACACTATCCTGTCTGGGGAGGTGGTTACACCTCCCTTCGACAGGAAACCTATTGTCCAGGCCTCCCCTGCCGGAGTTTCAGTCAGCAGCAGGAGGCCAGACCCGTGTCTGTGGCAGCGGCATCCATTTTGTGATGCCAGGGCTCTGGAAAGAAGTTACCGGGTAGCCCGGTGTGTACATGTCTCTCCCTCTAGAAGGGTGGAATGCTACCCCCGCCGCCAGGACTGGTGGGGGGGTAGTATTCCAAGATGTTTGACACCAAACACGACATGTTTTGGTGCAGCCAGTCCAAAGTTAGCATTGTACCGCGAGGATATAATGCACTTAAGAATATATGGTCAGGCTGTACCACAAACAGCATCAGAGGAGGGACTCCGAACGCTGTAGAGGGGCTCTGCTCATGCAGGGGCACCCTCTCACATAAAAACCAAGCACTCTGCCTTCAGGATTGGTAAGGCCTGCCATAGGAGTGACTTATAGGTTTATATGTGTGTGCAATGGTAGTGATATAGGTAGCCTATACCACTATAAGGGGTGCAGGCACCACCTTACCCAGGCTGCAGTAGCAGACCTGTGGTGTCATTTTGGATGGCCTTCCAGGGGTGGCACAATACATGCTGCAGCCCCTGGTAGGCCTCTGAGGTACCTGTGCCCTGGGTACATAGTATACCATATACTAGGGACTTATAAGGGCACTCCAGATTCCAATCAGAGATGTGCCTAGGGCACATGGAAACCATTTTAGAGAGGAAGCAGCTAGGCTGGGGTTCTGATTAGCAGGGCCCCAGCCAGACTAAAGTCGAAAAACAGTGAAGCATCAGCAAAAAGTGGGGGTACCCATGTGAAGCAGATCCTTCTCTCCTACAACGTACATCTATGTAAATTCAAACTATTTCCTACATACACAGTTTTCGTTTTTAACATACCACAAAAGCAATCGGTGCATTCGAAGGCATAGCGATGCAAGTTCAAACTATTATTTGGCAACATACACTGTTAACATTTTTACTTTATCACAAAACATTAATTGTTGTTTTTCTAAGGCGCTGCATTGATTTGTTATGTTTCAAGCACACTTTCCTATGGAATCTTCCATTTTTATGTCGAGCCCAGGCAGCGCGCATGTGCAGCCCGGCCCAGCTGGTGCTGCTGCTCATCCCCTCCCCCTGCCTCCGGCTCCCTCAGTACTCCTGTGTCCAGCTACTGCTCTGCTCTCCTCCTCCTGTCATGCTTCTCCCCCCACTTCACTCCCATCTTGTATCCAATTAAACATAACAAGTTGCGCTTAGACAAAACAAGGACCAGAAAATGATTTATGGATTTTTTGCAGTTTTATGTATAGTATATAGTTTATTATTATATATATAAATGCACACACAAAAAAGCTGTGTGTTTTTATAAATCTCATGAATCCACTGTCCAGGTCCAGAGTTATATACCCAGAGTCACAGGATGTTGAGCCGACGCAGAGACTCGAACCTGGTTCCCCAGTTCCAAAGTAAGCCATTTCTGGCTGTTACGCCACATCCTCTCCGTACACAACTTGCTGTACAAATGAATGATTGAGTGTGGGACAGTTATGCTAGTGCAGAATTTGAACATGCACTGTCGTAATGAAAGTAGTGTTTGAAGTGCAGCAGTGAATTTGAGATTTGAAGTCAGTCTGTTTGTGGCTGTTGTATGGAATTTGATAGAAACATGATTAAACATCCCCCATTAATACAGGAGCCCTTCTTGCTGGTCATGTCTAAAACCGCACGCGTTTTCAGTCTGTTTTGCAGACATGTATTCTTTCTGCCACATTTTTTTGCAATGCTCAAAATCCCACTATTCTAGTACAATGTTTTCATTACTGGTCGGGTCGTCTCATGACTTGGCTGCAACTCTCACAAAAGACAAGTGACTTTTTGAAGGCGTGTTTAAAACAGATCGGACATCATCCTGTAATAGTGGCATTTACTCACTTTCATACCAGTTGGTAATGCTAGAATGCGACCAAGCCGCCATAAGTCTTCTCAGCCTAGAATTACCTTTAGTGACTGGGTCCCTTGTAAGCAAGATAACCGTGTGACACAGGCACCGTTCTCTGCCAGCACCTCCACCTTAATTCCCAGAGACAGTTCCAATCAATCAAACAGCATTTGTAAAGCACAACACTGTCACCCCTAGGGGTATCTGGATGCTGTGTCTCTGTCGAAGAACCAGGTCTTGAGTCTCTTTCTGAAGTCTGCCAGCGAGGGGGCTGTACAGAGCTGGGGGAGAAGGTTGTTCCAGGTCTTTTGCAGCAATGTAGGAGAAGGAGCGACCACCGCTGTGACTGCGACGGATGCGGGGGGTGTGCCAGGGCAAGTGAAGAGGAGTGCAGGTGTCTAGCTGGTTGGTGGAAGTTCAATTGATGTTTGTGGTAGACAGGTCCTAGGTCGTGGAGGGCTTTGTAGGCGTGCGTGAGGATCTTAAACTGACATCTTTTCTGGATGGGGAGCCAGTGGAGGTCTCTCAGGTGGGGGTGATGCAAGCTCGTTTGGGGAGGTCCAGGATAAGTCTGGCTGCTGCGTTCGGTATGGTCTGAAGGCTTGTGAGGAGCTGTGTCGATATGCTGGCATAGAGGACGTTGCCGTAGTCAAGGTGGCTGGTGACAAGGGCCTGAGTGATGGTCTTTCTGGTGTTGCTTAGGGATCCATCTCAAGATTCTGCGGAGCATGCAAAGTGTTTGGAAGCAGGAGGAGGCGCCTGCGTTGACTTGTTTCATGGTCAGTTGGCTAGTGAGGCTGATGCCGAGGTTGTGTGCATGGTCGGTCGGTGTGAGCATGGGTCCGAGTTCTGCAGGCCACCAGCTGTGGTCCCATGCAGAGGTACTCTTCCTGAAGATCAGCACTTCAGTTTTGTCAGAGTTGAGTTGGAGGCAGTGTCTCTCATCCATTTGCCTACGTTGGTCATAGCATTGCAGAAGTTGGTTTTGTCGTTGGAGGGGTTCTTGGTGAGCGAGAGGATCAGTTGAGTGTCGTCTGTGTAGGAGATTATGTTGAGTCCGTGGGATCGGACTGTTGGGTCTGGTGGCTCAGTGGACTAATGCGTCCACTGCAGGGGCCTGTGTTCGACCTCATGGTCACAGGTTCAAATCCCAGCGGGTCCTCTCAGCCTTTCATCCATCTGAGGTCGATAAAATGCGTACCATTGAGTTGGGTAACAATGAACATCTGTTATTCAGCGCCAAGATGCCTACGGGTGAAGGTGTGCTTTACAAATACACATGTTATGTTATCTAACGACGTCTGCGAGGGGGGTCATGTAGATGTTGAACAGAGTGGGGCTGAGGGATGATCCTTGTGGCACGCCGCATATCATGTCTTTGGGTGCGGAGGTGAAGGGAGGCAGTCAGATGCTCTGTGTGCATCCTGTAAAGAAGGAGGCAATCCAGTTGAGAGCGTCGTGCTGTATGCCTATGTTGTAGAGTCTGTTGATGAGGGTGTTGTGGGAGACTATGACGAACACTGCGGAGAGGTCGAGGAGGATCAGGGTCACAGTTTCTCCACAGTCGAGGAGTGTTCTGACATCGTCTGTGGCGGCAATCAGCACAGTCTCAGTGCTGTGGTTGGCATGGAATCCTGATCCTGATTGATCCAGTAGGTGGTTTTGTTCCAAGAATTCGGCGAGCTGCTGGTTGATAGCTTTCTCGAGAACCTTGGTCGGGTAGGGGAGCAGAGAGATTGGACGATAATTTTTTAGACCATTGGGGTCAGCAGAGCCTTTCTTTAGGAGGGGTCTGACGTCTGTGTGTTTCCATCTGTCCGGGAAAGTTGCTCTGGAGATGGAGGTGTTGAGGATGCTGGTGAGTTGCCTGCTGATTGGGTTAGTTGCGACGATGTTGAGGTGGTGGGGGCAGGGGTCGGTGAGAGTCCCGGTGTGGATGGAAGACATGATGGCTGAGGTGGTCAGGGTGGTGAGCATTGACCAGGTGGTGACAGTTTGGCTGGTGTTCGCTGGTTGGTTGAGGTTGTTACAGTTGAGGGTACAGGGTTGAATGTTGTAGATGTTGGTGATCTTGCTGTGGAAGTAGTCTGAGACAGTTTCGCAGAGTTCTTGGGAGGGGTGGATGGTGTTCTCTATGGCTGTCAGGTTGGAGAATTATTTGAATTTTTTGAAGATTTCCTTTGTGTGGTTGGATGCGGAGTCGATGCGGGTGGCGGATGGCTGCTTTCTTGGCTTCTTTGATGTCCTGGTGATAGTTCCTGCGAGCTGTTTTGTGAGCTGCTGTGTCAGCAGGGTTCTTGGTGGTGCGCCATTGTTTCTCCAGTTGGTGGCAGTTGCGCTTTGTGGTCCTGAGTTCTGGGCTGTACCATCTGGCATGTTTGGAGCTCTTGTTGGGTTTTGTAGGCTTCAGTGGGGCAATTCTGTCAGCGCTGTCGGTGATCCAGGCGGCGAAGTTCTGGACTGCCTGATTAAGGTCTGTTGAGGCCTCAGGTTGGGAGGGCCTCTGACCACTGAGTTTCGGTGACCTTGCTCCAGCTGTGGTGGGAGGAGATCTGACGCCTGGTGAGGGTGTGCTGGGCATCAGTGATGGTGAAGTGTACGATGGTGTGGTCAGTCCAGGTGAGTTCTGTGGTGTGGCTCAATTTGATTCTGTTACTGGAGGTGAAAATGGGATCAAGTGTGTATTCAGCTTTGTGCGTGGGTTCGGTAACCAGTTGGGTGAGGCAGATGTTGTTTAGGTTCTCCAGGAGGGTGAGGGATTTGGAGTTGTTGGGGTCGTGGATGTGGAAGTTGAGGTTGCTGAGTAGGACATAGTGGTGAGAGTTGATTGCTTGGGGGCGATGAGGTTGGGGATGTTGTCGCAGAATCTTGCTGAGGGTCCTGGTGCTCTGTAGGTGAGGGTGCCTCTTATTGTGGTCTTCGCGTCAGTTAGTAGGAGGAAGTTGAGGTGTTCCATTAGAGGTGTGGGGGTCATCGTTGGTGATGGTGCATCTAATGGTTTCCCTGAAGATGATGGCGATGCTTCCGCCTTGTTTGTTGGCGCGGTCACGGTGTATTATCTTGTAGCCTTTTGGAGTGGTGGTGGTGATGTCGGGAATTGAGGAGGGATTGCGCCACATTTTGGTGATGAAGGCGACATCCGTGGAGAGGGTGGTGATGGTGTCCTATATTTTTGTGACATGTTTGCAGAGTGGGCATTGAGCAGGATACAATGGAGTGGTTGTGGGATGTTCTTGGTCTTGTGGGCAGGAGTGGTGTGGGATCGTTCGTAGGTTGTGTTGCAGGAGAAGTGGCAATGTCAGCAGGTGAAGGGTCCTTTGGTGGATCGTGGGGAGGTGGAGACGCAGCTGTTTCAGCGTCCAGGGTCCAGGAGTTCCTTGGCTGTGTACTGTCAGGTGGCGAAAGGGCCAGGGGCCCTGGCGCTGGGTGTTGTCCAACCAGCGGTGTGTTTACAGTGCACCCGCTGCACGCGTCCTCGGTGAGGTCGTGTGGCGGCCTCCATTAGTGATCCTGATGGGTGGTCCTAGTGGTCCTGGGCACCGGGCAGGGACCTGGATTGGGCAGCGCGAGGACAGGGACAACCGGCAGCGCAGGGACAGCAGAAAGCGCAGGGCAGCAGGCAGCGCAGGGGCAGCAGGCAGCGCTGGGACAGGGGCATCAGGCAGCGCAGGGATAGGGGCTTCAGGCAGCGCAGGCACATGGGCAGCAAGCAGTTTAGGGGCAGCACAGGGACAGGAGCAGCAGGCAGCGCACGGACAGGGGCAGGTGGGTACAGTACCTTGATCTAGGGGCCAGACAAAGAGGGGTGACCCAGTTTGGCCTCCTCTGGGCTCTGACAGGCACGGACAAGCCCGTCTGTGGCCCGGGCTTCACCCGGGCTACGCCTGCGCGCGTCCCACGATGCAGGAGCCACAGGTGAACTTTATCGTGCGCCGGAAGGTGTGAAAAAGAGACTACCAGCTGGTCCCACCTCTGGAGCGCCTAAGAAATGCAGTCGAGTCCGGCCAGGTACTTGGTGGTGGGAGGGGGTCTTGAGGCGCTCACTAGCACTGGTACAGGCAGGTAGGAAACAGGAGGGAAGACACCTCCTGCAAAGAGAGCGGAAGGCAGTTGAGCCATATGTGTACCTGCTTGTAGCATGCACCTGGGTTAGCGTAGATATACAGCGATGTTCAGAGTCAGAGGCATTAAATGCATCCCTTAATTTATTTGCATGTCTGCAGCGGTGGCAAAATGGTCACCTGCTCGTTGCCTAAGCAGGCATAGTGATTTCGAGCAAGGCGAGCAGTTACTAGAAGCTCCAGTACCTTCAAGTTGAAGTTGAAGTTGTTTAAAGTTGGTGGGCTGAACACAGTTCTCTTCTATCCATTATACTCAGACTACAGGATGGAAGGGCACCACTCGAGGAAAACTTTGAGTAGAGTCTCTGTTAAACATCCACATTGTTAGACCACTCTGTATGTCACTCTAGCGTGTATGCAGAGTTAATTTCGAACATGCTTACATTAGCATGAGGCTCTTCTTTAGAGTCAAAGGTAACTCTGCCTCCATCCTCTAAAAAGGTTGGACTGGCTTTTGGCGTCCTCAGATTTAGTTCAAATTTTCAAAAATCCAAGACCTCACTGACAGGTGGAGATAGTGCGAGCTTTTGTGACATTTACCTATTTTAATGACCTCGGGTGGCCACATGATCCTTCACAATACTAAACTTTCTTTCTGGGTTGCCTTTTGTCACAATCCTGTTAACAGGAGGTTTTCAAGTGGAAGGATACCACGTTTTATGACTAACTGATAATTTGTTGGATTATACAAACATAGCCTCTCCAAATTGGCGATTTACTGTAAATATACACTTCTCCTCCACCCTGCTACCCAGTTCTTTTTGGCTTGTGCCATTTTCTGCTACTTAGCCGAAGGGTCATTGCTTCATTCCTCTCTCCTTCACTCGTTTCACTTTTCCTTACCTCCTTCCCTTCTATCCATTACTTACATCACCTCAACCCCACTCTCTTCCTCTCATACTCCCTCATATTCTCATTCACTCATTCCTTCTTTTCTCTCACAAAGTCCTTTCATTTTCTTCCTTCCTTAAACCTCCTCTCTCCCTTCCTCCCTCCCTTTTCGTCTCCTACACTATCTCTTCCATCCTACCTCCTGCCCTCTGACCCACCCTAACCTCCTACCTTCTTTTATTCTCTTCCGACATCTCTTCCACCCTTCCTCCCTACATCCTTCCTTCAAACCCACCCTTCCTTCATTATAACTTGATGTTTCGTGTGACACACAATACCACACAATTCCACATCACACAATTCACCAGTGCACAATTCAAAACCATCCAGCATAATTACACTACACATAATACCACTCAACACAATTTAATTCAACTTCACATAATAACGCTCTACTCGCTACCACATAAATACACCCCACATAAAACCAATCTATACCACATTGCAACAATGCAGATAAATATACGCCACACCTTGCCACATAATTTGAATCAGCATAATTTCACTCAACACCACACAGTTCCATGCCACACAAATCAACTCAATATGTTTCCAATCCACACCACATAATTCAACAAGAAACCATATAATACAAACCAACAACACAATTACATAACACGCCACATACATACAATCCACACCACATAATTCCACATCAGACCACAAAATTCAACAACACACACACCACATAATTAAACTCTGCTACATAACACTCCACAACACAAAATACCATACCACATAATTACTCTCCAAAACACACAGTCCCACTCCACATAATTCCAATAAACTAAATACCATATAATTACTAACCACATAATTCCACTGCACACCATACCACATAATTCCACTACACACCACATACCTCCACTCCACTCCAAAGCACGTAAATTATAAACATTTACATTTACAACGCCAATAGCTCGAACTCTCACAAATGCGAGGCCTATTGCATTGCCAATGCTTATATTGTATTGTGTTGTATTGTAATAGCTTATACCTGGGAAGTTCTTGCTGTACTCTCTGGGATATCATCATTTATAAACTTAGCTAGTGTAACTCCCTTAGGGACTTGCTGACTCTGGACAAACATCGGTAGGGAACATTTTGTGGCTCTCTGGCTACATGACAGTCTTGAGGCTTGTAACATTTCCGATAGCAGTGCTGTAGTGGTATGTGTGGCATCTCTGGGCAGGGCAGGGATGCTGCTTGTCGTATCTCTGATTGTCAGGCTGTGTCAGTAGTTGTGGCAGCTCTGATGCCAGGTCAGTGTGGGTGCTTGCAGCATCTCTGATGACAGGGTATGTTGAAGGCCAGGGCCATCTCTGATCTTAAGTCAGTGGTATCTCTGAAATCAGGTTCAGTGCTTCAGGTATCTCCGATTGTAGGGCAATGTTGGCACATTTGGCATCTGGTGAGCATGGCAGGGCTGGCAGCAGGACCTCTATAGGGGCATGAAAGTGCTGATGCTTGTGGCACCTCTGATCTCAGGGGCAGCAGCAATTCCAGGAACAGGAATGTGGTGGAGCGTGTGGCATCATCGGGGAAATGGTCAACTGTGGTGTCCCCTACAGCAGTCAAGTGATTTGAGCTCAGCACTGAAGCTTATAAAAATAACCTTCTTTACATATCACTTCAAACTGCACTTCTGCCGTTTCTAAACCGCTGTACATAACAGATGTTAGTAGTACCCAGTTTCATGGTGCTTAATTTACTGACCTTGGAGATGGAAGGCTGAATTGGCCTTGCCTAAGTACAAATGTATGTCCTGCAGACCAGAGCAGATGCCATCAGAGAGCGTTTAATCAGTCAGCCATCTTGTCGTGTGTCTTTATGGCATTTGCAATGGCAGGACATTTTTTTAGGATTTTTCACATTATGGCAGGTTGTCAATGCTTGTGACATTTCTGAATGCAGGACATCTCTAAGTACAGTGCACAGTGATGCCTGTGACATGTCTGACTGCAGTGCACTGGTTGTACATGTGAGATCTCAGAGTGCAGTGCATTGGTGGTGAGTATGGGGTAGCATTAAAAAGCCTTGGAATGTGTCCATAAATGTTTCCTGAGGCAAGCATGTATTCCTGAGTCAATAGTGAGTAGTAATCGTATAGCTCTTCAATCCCTGGAGGCACAGCACCCAGGATAATGTGCTGCATGTCTAAACACTTATAAGGTCCCAAAGGCGAGACCTATTGGCTATGCCAATGCTTGTTAGCATTGCCCCCCACTTACCTGATGTCAGAACAACTCATGAGCTGCTCAGAGCCAGACTGCCCTCATAGATAACTGTGACAATTCATAGCAGGTCCACCAGCCCCGACGTCTGCAGCAGTATAGTGATGGCGCATCCATTAGTGGAAAGGGTTCCAGCGGCGCTAAAGCAAACAGGAAAAAAGTCCCCTCCCTGCTATTGGGTAGTAAATGATATCCATAACACGAGCTCATCATACGGCTCCGCCCCCTTGATACTGCACTGACTGCACTAATGATAGCCAAGGTCCTGTCTGCAGTCTAACACCCTTGATCAGTTCTTAATTTAAGCAGATGTTGGGGACGAGCACTCGTTTTTGAGGACTGGGACTTGTTTTTCATAATCAGACTTTAACCCAGAGCATGAGAGGGAAAAGCAGAAAATGAATTAAGATGAAGGAAGAAGTAGGTAGAAAATCAGTGACAAAGGGAGAAAGCAAGGATGAAAAAGAACCTGCAAGGCATGAGATAAAGAAACAGGAATTGTAGAGTGATGTAAGAAAGATGCATGAGGTGGAATCAAGACTAGCTAGCCTTGGTAATCAGCAATACAAGCATTTGGAAGAGCTGGTGGCAGGTTCCTAAGAAAAATATTGGATCCCAGCACTTATTTTCTTTATGAATTAAATGCTAACCTTGATATTGTGTTAGAAGTGCGAGTCAAGGAGCTGCAGCCTTGTCCTGGATCTGTGGCCACTGGCTAGCAACCACTGTTGGTAAACATCCATCACGGCAGCAGTTAAGCCCAGATCTTAGGTGCACTCCTACTAGCAGAGAGCAGGACTACAAGGTTAGATTCTTAATAATTATACTGTTTCCTGTATACTGTGGTCCGATGCATGTAATAAATGACACTTTCAGCCAGCCCAATTTGCTGCCAACAGCATGCACATTCAGCAAAATGTCATTTTGCTTTTAACACTTCCATGTAAGGGCTCAAAAAATCCTACTATACAAAGTGGAGGTAGATAAAATCTGGCTGGAAGGTCACACATATTATACTCAGAGTGTACTCATATTATGCTGCAGAAACATGTAATTGTTGTTTCATTGTAAAGCGCCCTAATACCACTTGGTGAAGTGGCACTATAGAAAAACATTGTCAAGAATAAGTACAAATAAATGACATGTATCTGCTCTGATGGGTGCCACTGGCCTTCGTCTCCATAGCCCAGGACAGATAGGAGCTGTGGGTCCTCATCTTAATAATGCGCTTTGAATGGAAAATACAGTGAGGGCTAGCGGAATTATGCAATTCTGCTAACCCCGTGATTATTTTTTTTAAATTTCTTTTTATTAAACATAAACAATTCGGCATTCAGTTTACACTCATGAGGCATCGGTTCAAAAAAGGCATGTACATCTTAGCGACACAGCTTTTTGGGACAACCACAGACATCAGGAGAGGGTTTCAGGGAGAGAGGGGCTCATCCTCCGAGGGGCCATTCGGAGCGGCGCATATATTCCCCCGGTATACATTCCACTTACACCAAACAGACGACCACTTTTTGGGACATCCCCGTGCTACGTAGACAGTTTTTTCCCTGAACATGCACCAGTCTAAGTTCCTTTTCCATGCTTCCAGGGTCGGTGCTGTTCCCGCTCCCCACATTTAAGCAGTGTTCCGTTTTGCCACCATCAAGCACAAGGTAGCCCAGAGTTTATCCATACAATTCAGATCAGTAGGTTCCCAAACATTAAGAAGACACCTTTTGGCCTCTGGGCGTATAGCCTTCTGTAATACATCCCGCATGACCTCATGAAGAACCCGCCAGTACCGTTGTATATGTTCACATTCCCAAATTATGTGCAGGAAAGTGCCCACTTGACCGCAGTTCCTTTTACAATCCCCCCCACCTCCCCTCTCCCCATATGAACCAGTTGGGGCCCCGTGACATATATACTGCGTAAGATTTTTAGCTGGACAAGTCGCAGCCGGGAGGAGATCGCCACTTACCGAGGAGAGGCCACCGCCTCCCGCCATTCCTCATCATCAAGTACTAGGCCATCTCTTTCCCAACACTCTCGTAATCGTTCGAGGGGATCCGGGGTGTTATTGAGCAATTTTTTATAAGTTAAGGAGATTACTTTCTGTGGGAGGTATCCATCGAGCAATCTGTCTTCTAGCGGTGAAGATTCGGGGGGGGGGGTGGAAGAGCCCTTCTGCAGGTTTGTTACGAGTGCATGGCGGACCTGGAGGTATCGAAAATACTCGGAGTCAGTCAACTCATACTCCTGCCGCAGTGTGTCAAATGTAATCATCTCGCCCTTTACCCAAAGGTCTCCAATCCGGGAGATGCCGATGAGGTCCCATTTGTCAAATCCCCTAGAGGATCGGAGATTTCCCAATTGTTCAGAATCCCACAAGGGAGTTGCCAAAGTAAGTTTCCGGTCCCATCCCAAGCTTTCATTTGCCGCGTGCCAGACCAGGACGGCGTGCTTGGTCGGACCAGTTAAAGGGAATTTCCTAGGGGTCGAGTATAGGGTCCTGGTGTAGTTCCCGCCAGGGAGTAGCCTTCGATCCATAGTGTACCCTGGATCATCCGGCTTACGGTAGGTGCCGTGGTTGATAGCGGCGAGCTGGGAAGCCCAATAATATTTCCTGACGTCAGGGAGACTTATTCCACCATCGTACCAGTTTAAGACCAGTTTAGTTAGAGCTATCCGGGGCCTTCCATCCCATAGCAACTCCCTTTGCAAGATCTCGATCTCCCTAAAGTATCTTGCAGGGACCAGGTCTGGCGAGTTTTGCAGGGCATATAGGAAATGGGGCAATGACATCATTTTAAATAAGGCTGCCCTGCCCAGCAGTGAGAGTGGGAGCGCCTTCCAACTGGCGATATCTCGCCTCAGTCTCAGCAAGGGCGGGAGCAGATTTCTCTCAAAACGAAGCTTAGTGTCCGCAGTGACAAATATCCCAAGGTAGCGAAAGCCATCCCCAACCGTTTGTATAGGGCAGTCCCTGGGGACAGCGGGGGGGTTTCCACTGAGAACATACATGAGAGATTTATTCCAATTAATCGAGTAGCCAGAGTATCTGCCAAAAGTCCTAAAGATGTCCAGTACACGCCTAGGTGACCTTGTGGGGGAGGCTAGATAGAGGAGAACATCATCTGCGTTTAGCGAGATGCGGTCTTCCCAATCAGCCGACAACCGCAGCCCTCGATTCACTGGGTCCCTTCTGATCCATGCCGCCAGTGGCTCCAGGGAAAGGGCAAAGAGCAGGGGCAACAGCGGACACCCCTGGCGGGTCCCACGACTCAGTTCGAAAGTGCCTGATAGTTTGTTGTTGACCACTACTTGTGCCAGGGGCCCTGAGTAGAGGAGTCTGATCCATGCTGTGAAAACAGGCCCAAATCCCATCTTGGCAAGGACAGCGAGAAGGTACGGCCATTCGATGGTGTTGAACACCATGGAGGCGTCTAGGGATACAATCACGGCCTCTTCCCGGATGGTGTCCACCCTACCCAGCACTCCATGCACTCTGCGTAGATTCAGGGCTGTATTTCGGTGGGGCATAAAGCCCGATTGGTCAGGGTGCACCAGACTAGTGATCACCCGAGCCAGTCGGGTAGCCAAGAGTTTGGCCAGTATTTTAGGTTCGGCGTTAAGGAGGGAAATGGGTCTATAGGAGGAACATTTATTTCTAGGTTTACCCTCTTTATGGATCACGACCAACGATGCACGTCGCTGGTCGGGCGGGAGCGACCCCACCCTCCTACTCTCTTCAAACATGGCTCTTAAATGCGGGGCAATTTTGTCTGGGCGCAGTTTATACAATTCAATCGGAAGGCCGTTAGGGCCAAGGGCTTTCCCTGGCCGGAGGTTCCTAATCGCCTGAGCTATCTCATCATTGGTGATGTTGCTTTCCAAGAAGCTCTTGTCCTCCTCAGAGAGAGCGGGGAGGCGGATATCTCGAAGCAGTTCTAGGGAATCCCCCTCAAGGAAGGTCGTACTTGATTGGTATACCGCACTGTAGTGTGCCGCAAACTCACTAGCAATTTTTAGGGGGTCAGTGATTTTCACGCCTGCTTCGTCTATCAGCTCCGGGACAAGTCTGTCGGCCCTTTCTTTTTTGTCCAGCCAGGCAAGTAGTTTTCCAGCTTTGTCTCCCCACTCATACACTCTGCCATCCCTCTCCATCCCCCATGTTTTGGCCCTATCGGTGGCAATACCGTTATATTCGTCTCTCTTCAATTGTAGGATGTGAAGCGTTTCTTGAGTCACTTCGTCACCCAGACTCCCCTCCAGCCGGAGGATTTTGTTCTCCACAGTCACCAGGTCTTTCTGTTTTTCTTTCCTGACCCCAGCAATCAGGGAGAGAGCCTGCCCCCTGATCACCGACTTGAACACCTCCCACAACGTTTGGGGGGACTCGACCGAACCCTGGTTTTCCTGAAAGTAGTGGTCTAGGGCTTGCAATAGCTCCTTTCGGACCACCGGGTTTCGAAGGAACCATGGATTGATAGGCGCGATCCTTCCCACCCGTTTATCTCCCAGGACCAACCTGACCCACACTGGGGAGTGATCAGAGATACCTCGCGCCATGTGTCTAATCTCCTGAATATGGGTGAGTTGAGACTCTGGTATAAGGAAGTAGTCGATTCGAGACAGGCTATTATCCGCCCCTGAGAAGAAAGTATGCTGGACGCTGTCCGGATGAAACGCCCTCCACATGTCCGCAAGGCCGAGGGCCTCCAGGAAGTCGGGAAGCCACCGACGCGAGGGGCCCATGTCACGAGGGGGGTAGCAGTCCTCCCACCAACAAGAGACTCTCGGGAAGTGAAAGCAGGAGGGCTCCTAGATCTGAGAACGTCTGGCCCTGTAGACCGGGCGGGACATAGACTGACATTAAAGTTAGTGTGTTCCCCTCCCACTGTCCCGTGATCGCGATGTATCTGCCCCACTCATCCGAGCGTGTAGACTGTATGGAGAAGGGGAAGGAGTTTTTAATCAAGATACCGACTCCCCTGGAGCCGGATGTGAAACCGGAGTGGGCCATCAGCTTATACCCCCATCTGTTCAGCGCTTTACAGGTGCTACCAACCAGGTGGGACTCCTGGATGAGCACCACATCTTGGGAGTGGCGTTTGAAGTACTGAAGGACTAAAGTGCGTTTCACCTTGTCTCCCAGCCCATTTACGTTCCAGCTCAGTAGCTTTATACTCTTATCCCAGTGTGTACCCATGAGAACTCCTCATTTGTAAGTATACCTGCATGTACATTAGAATAAACGTTGCCGATTTAACTAAAACAAATAATAAACCCCCCCAACCACGAACCCAATCACCCCCCTCCCTGCTTCCCTGCACTCTGGGCCTGAAACTGCCCATGAAATCAACTATGCAGAGTGCCTGTCGCCCAACTTACAAACTAACAGTAGCTAAATGTGGGGGAAGATGCTCCATTCCCTTGCCCAACAACCCGTTTCGTTAAGCAATATGTATTCCCCCGAACGGGGCAGGCACAAATGTCAATAGTGGCAGGAGATGTAAGACGACGTTACCAACCAAAGTTCGTTAGGGCTCTCTCAGTTGCCACCCACTACTTCATAGCATAGATCTGGCCAAGGGGCGAAGCAACAGCTATGGCTCACCAAGCCTGGGATAGCATCGCAGTCTGTGTTTCGAAAAGGTCGAGGTGTCAGCGAGCGTTGTGATCCTTCGCGTCCCTCCAGCCCTCCAGCCAGTCCGCCACTGCCTACGGATGATCAAAGAACCAAGCCTTGCCATCCGCTTCAACTCGGAGACGAGCCGGGAACAGCATAGCATACTTCAGCCCTTTATCCCTGAGTTTCCTCTTGACGACAAGAAAGGATTGCCTCTGTTTTTGCACGGCTTGAGTGAAGTCGGGGAAGAAAGATATGACTGCATTTTCATACTTGAGCGGTGGCGCAACTCTGGCACTTTGTAATATAACGTCCCGGTCACGGAAGTTGAGCAGTCTGGCCAGTATAGGGCGGGGAGGGGCGCCAGGATTCGGGCGCCCCCCCGGGACTCTGTGGGCTCGCTCAACTACAAAGAATTGGGAGAGACCCTTCGGATGCAGGTGGTTGAGTATGAAATCCTCGACAAAGAGGTCTGCTGCTTGTCCTTCCGCTTTCTTCGGTACCCCAATAATTTGTATGTTATTTCGTCTGGTGCGCCCCTCGTAATCGTCCAGCTTATCCTCAGCAAATTTTCTGAAGGTTTGCAGCTCGCGAACTTCGTTTTGAAGTTGGGAGACGTCATCAACGAGGCTAGTTGTAGTCACCTCCATTTGTTTGACTTTTTCACTCATTCTTGTGAGGTCCGCCCTGATTAGCGTCATCTCCACTGTAATTGCGTCTGTCCTTTGCTCCATCGAAGACTTCACCCCTGCGATCGCCTCCATGACATCTTTTAGGGTGAGCTCAGGGAGGTCTCCCTCTGACCCCCCGGCGGGCCTGTCCCGGGTGAGCTGCTCAGAAGTTGCAGCCTTCGAGCAAGTGTACCGATCCAATTTGTTCTGCTGCGTAGGTTTTGGGCCTCTCCCGCCCGACATCTTGATCCACCCCTGGGAGGTCTTCACTCTTTTCCTCGCCACTTGAAACACACTGGCATAGGCTGTGTCCCCTTTCGCTATGGAGTGTGGGGGTGGGGAAGAGGTGTCCAACCAACACGTCTCTAACTCAGATCAGAAGGCTCCAGAGGGTAATGCCTGTGTCTCCCCCCACCTCGGCGCTCCAGGACAAGCAAGCGCGTATTGCGCGCACAGGCGCAACTTCTCTCTCTAACCAGCTGGTGGGCTTCTCACGCTAGCGCCTCGGGGGAGGGTTCCCTATTCCATCCCCAGGGTATATCTTTACAGCTCTTCACTAAGTAATGTCACCTTTGGGGCACACCTCCAAGCCCGAGGTCTTACATGCGCTGGGCCCACCTTTACTGTCCAGGCCTCACAGGATGCAGACTGCGCAGGGCCTCACACCGCCCCGGGGTGGCCGACGGCATTGTTACTCCAGGTCACAGACTCTCAGTGGCCCGCGTGATCCTCCTGCGTTGCCGGGGGCGCGGCCGATTGTGCAGATAGCGATCTCCGCTTCTGGAGGCCCGGCCACGCTTCTGCGGGGACGCGCCCACTGCCCTCCTTCCAATCCCACCAGACCGGGGGATTCAACACAGCAGGGGCGGCAGGGGGCCTCACGCCATTCTCTGGTAATCGCTAAGGGGGGGGGCAATGCCCTCGAGCCAGGATTTCACCCTCCGACTCTCAGCAAGGCCTCAAACGGGGGCCCTGCGCAGCGTGCCGGCCGCACGTCAGCACCTCTCCCTCGGATCCGGCCATCACGGCAGGTCCCGGCTCAGCTCACCCGGGAGGCCGCTGGCACCGGAGCTCACAGCTTCTCCAATTCCGGTCGGGCGAACATCATTTCAGGCTCGGCTGGCTTTTGGTAACTTCTGGCGGCTCTGCCCCCGCTCAGGGCATGGATTATTTAGACGGATTGCTGATGTTAAGGCAAAAGGATGGGAGCTACTCTATTCCGCGGCCATTACGCATCGACGCGTAGCCACGCCCCCAACCCCGTGATTATTGATTTGCTGCCGATGCTGCATAATCCATCTGCTGCATAACATGCACGTTAAGATTCAAGATATCAGACCATAAAAAGAGATGCATACATTTTGAGATTCTTTTCAATTTTATGAGTGTCCTCTTGAAATAACTACTGGTTTAAAAACACGGCAATGGAAACGTGGATATATATGAATAATATATGCTATGTCTTTTTCGTATTGTACATTTATGAAAACTATACAGTAAATATATTTACGTGTAACTTTTGAGTTAGAGGAATTTTTGGAATCTGCAAGTCCTCCAGCAGGTGGTGTACCATGTGGTACGTGGCAATATAAACTTATTAGGAAAAGACAACAGAATCGCGTTAATTCCTAGGTTCTATTTACACTGCACAATACATATCCGTTGTGGCCGCTATACAATTCTGCACTACGGATAGCAGCGGTGGGGCATGCAGGTCTCTGCAGTGCAGTGCAGGTGGGATACCTGGCACAAAAGACTGGTGTAAAACTCTATGTGAGTGGCCTCTTTCACTACTTTTCCGACAGTGAATCCCATTTCACGCTCATAATTGAAACCCTTACACTAAGAAATGGTCGCATGATCCATCACATAGTTTGACAAACAGACAACACAATGTGTTACCTTTTCTCTTTTATTGTTCCCTAGCTATTACCAGTGTGACTGGCATGACATAAACACACACAAGGAGAGTAGTGGCCGTCCCAGTGCTGGTGGGCCATGGCAGTGCAGATGTGGTTCAGAGATCCCCCATTCTTTGGCACGTCATCAGTGTTTACACTTCTTCTTCTTTTCTCCCTGTGGATAAGAAGAAAGAAAAGAAAAGAGTTACCAGAAGGTGCCCTCGCTTTCAAGAGCTTCTACCCCACTCCTCCCCCGAGATGCCACATGTCACCGCAGCTCGATTACGGTAGGCCCGATTAACTGCGATAGGTCAGGCAAGATGTCGGAACTGGATCAGTTTACAGGGCAGGAACAAGTGACGACTTCCTTTCACGGGGCAGCTGGATCCCCTACAGTCGTCCCAACAGCAGAGGATGTCCCGCCTGCCATGTTGTCAGTGGCTTTCACATCAATGCATTCCTAATATAGTGGATGGGACCGTGCCACTTTTTGGCAGATGTCGCACTTCTGCCCAAATCAGCCTTAGTTTTTAGGTCGAGCCTGGGCAGCGCATGCGCTGCTCTGCGAGGCATGCTGTATTCAGGTAGGGACTTGAAGCTCCGCCCACTCTCTGCTCATATTTTTCATTGGCTTGTGTCATTGTCCACTGTAAACTGTGGCTATTCATTAGTCAATGGGCTTAGTAGTCCCTCCTTAGAACCGTCTTGTCTCATTTTGTAACCTCCCAGGGTGACACCCCCTGTTACGTGTGTTGTTACTCGGTAGGCTTTAATTACAGCCTCCGAGAACTATTTATTCGAATAGCTTTGTCAACATGCTCTCTCCTAACGCTTTTTTTTAATTATAGCATCGGGCGCCGAACGCATTTGTAATGCAATAGGACTCACATTTGCGAGAGTTTAAGCTATTGACATTGTAAATGACAATGCCTTTTATCTGTTTTAAAAACTACACATAAACAAAAGGCATTGTCATTTACAATGCCAATAGCTCAAAATCTCGTAAATGCTTGACCTATTGCATTGCAAATGCTTGTTGAAAATAATGTCTCCAAATTACTCCATGTCATCAGGGGCACGATGCTGCAATACACATTTCCCTTTAACTATTGTAATTTAAAACTATATTCCACAATTCGTTAAAGTGGTGTGAAAAAAGAAAAGTCACAGAACGAGTAATTCAATGAAAGCCAAATACTTCTTCCCATGTTAGAATGGAGGCATCAGGTAGCCTTATCCTAATAAAAATGTCCAGCAATAAAACACAATATAAATCATTTTGTGGCAGTGCACACAGACAACAGCCAGAGTAAAAGGAACACGTTGTTATGAGACAAAACAGGTCCCTAAAGAGGAAACATTTGATATACTCTTGGAAAAGAGCAGTATCCACACCTCGTTGAGTTAGACAGCCATGAGTTCTACACAGCGAGGAGATTACAGCAGTGGTTGTGAAAAATAGCAACAGTAAAGACATGCATTTCTTTATTAGGTAGCAATGATTAAAATAGCAATGCTGTGGTGCAACAGTAAAACTTCAAATCTCATGTATGACAACAAGTGTCAAAGTTTAAAAACTGCAAACCAAACTCTAAGGCAAATTTCTTTGTAGCTCACAGTAGATTGCCACAAATGAGCACCATCCAAAAAGCCAAGACTGAAAACAGAACAGACTCATGGGCTTTTTAGCTCTGAGTGGATTGCACTCCATTCCACCAGTGCTCCAGGGGGATTTACTCAGCTGCCAGACTGGACTGCGGCCTACTACATTTAGAGATGTCCACTTGCCCAGGGAAGATCTCTGTCCTTCCAGAGGAGCTCCCACCACAGCCACTCCAATGAGGTCACTGAAGCTTTGCTGTGCTGGCGCCATGGTCAGTGCTCCTGCACAGCAAACTTTTTTTTAAAACAAACTCCCAAAGAAGGAGTTTCTTTTTGAAAAATAAAAAATAAATGTGTCTGACGCGCTGGGAGTTTTCTCCAAGCGTGTGGTGGTCCTTTATTTGTTTTCTTGTTCAAGATCACTAGGCTTTCCCTGGCAGTACTAAACAGTGGGAAAAAGTATGTAGGAAGATCCACCCTAAACAGAGCAGGTGCTCTGAGATCCTTTGAAAGGCTATGTCAGTCGGGCCATCAGGAAAAAGGTTTCCACTGACCAATCCTTATGTGGTTCCGCTGGCAGAGACATGACGTTTTACCAAAGTCTAAATTGAGCGGGTGAACCACCACGTTTGAGCATAGTAACCTCTGCCTAAATAAAGCTCTCTGTCATTAAGCCTTAATTTCCAAAGGGGGGGGAGGGGGTCTTGTCTCTAGCATTCACTCCATGCGCTGCCTGGTGGCATATGCTCAATGCTTTACCTCAGAGTCACTGTCGGAGCTGCTGCTGCTGCTGTCATGTTTGTCTCCTTCCTAACAAAAAAAAGAAAGAGAAAAAAACCAGGGTTAGTGCCAGGCCGTGCTCTGGTTCACTGCCATCCGGCAAAGCAGGAAACAACATCCCTGCAGCAGTCAGCATCCTGCCCACAGCTCAGGGCTTCAGCACAAATGCAAAGAGCCAGGACCCAGTCTTAAGAATGCTGCAGATTGTTCAATGTAAGGACCACACTCCTCATCACTAGCGTACAGGGTTCATCACCTACAATGCAGGTGTTGCAAGGCTGGGCGTAATGCTCTGTAGTGCGATATGGTGCTATGGTGTAGGGGTGGCCACGTTGGTGGGAGTGAGGGTGTAAAGTAGGGTAGGGTTGAGGGAGGGTGTGACTGTCGATGCTTAGATTCTACAAGGCAGCATGGGCCAGAGTGGGGTGTGTTGTGGCAGATCTGTAGATGATAGGGCATGGCAGGGCAGATGCAATGCGGTATGGCAGAGCAGGGTATAACGGGCCAAGATGCTAGAGTGGTGTGAGATGGGTATGGCGGGCCCTGATGGTGTTTGACAAGGTATAGCAGGGCAAGATGGGTGTAACAGGGTACAACCGTACTGGGAGTGTGGGCAATGCTAGAGGGGATGTGATGGGGTATTATAGAGCCAGGCAGAGTGCTATGTGGTGTGGCAGGGTATGCTGATATTAGGTGGGATATGAAAGTTTCATGTTGGAATGGGTGATACTTGTACATCAGTGTAAGTGGAGTAGGGCAAAGTGAGGGGAAGCATTGAGAACTGCATCCCAGTAATAGTAGCAGAGACATAATAAACAGCTACTGGGGCTTGTTGTAATTTGTCATTTTTGCAATTGTATTTTAGTGATTCAAGAACAGTATCATTTCTCCAAGAAACACTGTGCATATTAATGAACAGTACGTATGGTTGTGATAAGGCTGAGTGAATAAATCAATCAATCAATCAATCAATCGGGATGTGTAGCGAGGCTAATCACCAGAGAGGGTATTCAGGTGCTAGGATCCTGGTGCGATCAGTCAAACAGCCAGGACTTGAGTCCCTTTCTGAATTCCGTAAGAGAGGATGCTGTTCGGAGGTGGATGCAAAGGTCATTCCACGACTTGGCGGCAACATAGGAGAAGGAGTGTCCTCCCTGTAGCTTCGGCGTCTGCAGGGTTTGTGAGTGAGGGAGGAAGAGCACAGGTGTCTGGAGAGTTGGTGGTAGTTCAGGCAGAGGTTAATGCATGCTGGTCCTTGGTCGTGGAGGACCTTGTAGGCGTTTATCAGCATCTTGTATTAGCATCTCTTCTGGACGGGGAGCCAATGGAGGTTCCTGAGGTGGGGGGTGATGAAGGTCCATTTGGAGAGGTTGAGGATGAGTCTGGCAGCTGAGTTCTGTATCATCTGGAGTCTCTTCAGGAGTTGGGAGGTAATTCCTGCATAGAGTTCATAGAGTGCATTGCCGTGGTCGAGTCGACTGGTGACTAGGGCTTGGGTGACGGATTTACTGGTCTTGCCGGGGAGCTATCTGAAGACCTTTTGGAGCATGCAAAGGGTGTCGAAGCAGGTGGAGGAGAATGCGTTGATCTGGTGTTTCATGGCATGGTCTGTCAGTGTGAGTCCGAGTTCAGAAGGCCACCAGGTGTCGTTCCACGGGGAGGGGCTGTTTCCAAAGATCAGCACTTCAGTCGTCTCCGTGTTGAGCTTCAGGCAGTTGGCCTTCATCCATTTGGTGACGCTAATAATCCAGTTGTGGCTGTATTAGACTCTGTTGCTGGCAGTGAAGATTGGGTCAAGCGCATGTCCTGTGCTGTTTGCGGTCGGTGAACCAGCTGCGTGAAGCCGATATTGGTCATGCTTTCCAGGACGTTGGCGGTGTTTGTATCTTTGAGTTCGTCGAAGTGGAAGTTGAGGTCACTGAGGAAGATGTAGTGTTTGGAGTCGATGACGAGTGGGGTGATTAATTCTGGAATGGGGTGCAGAAGACTGGGCGTGGGCCCCATATGGTCGCTCTGACGTCGGTTTGGAGTTGACATTTTTCTTTTTCATCAATCTTTTTTTTGAATTTTATAGGTAAACAGAGGCATAGACATTTTGTATTATTTTCATGTGTCATCACTGAGGTGGGGCCCCAATCCTTAATACATGTATAACATTTCGACTTCAGAATCTGATACATCGAGCACCATACAAAAACTAGTTATCACAATATCAGGGAGAATTCTCCTCATGGACATCGGACCCTTCACTGGACTCCTCACCCATTTCTTTATAGGAGCACCAACCTGACCATATTTTTTTAATTTGCGTGGACGCCCCCTGCCCAAATAGATTGTTTTTTCATTTGACATACACCAATCCATGTCCCGCACCCATCCCACCACAGTTGGAGCCTCTCTTGCACCCCACAAATGTGCTATGTAGCGTTTGGCCACTGCAAGCCCCAAAGATAACCATATTTTCCCATATCTCTGCGGTGGGTCCTCCCCCCTGAAGTTGAAAGTTGAGGTGTTCCATGATAGGTGTGGTTTCGTCTTTGGTGGTGGTGCAACGGATGGTTTCTTTGTGGATTATGGTGATGCAGCCTCCGTATTTGTTGGTGCAGTCCTGGTGTATCATCTTGTATCCGTTGGGTGTTGCAGTGATGATGTCTGGAGAGGAGGAGGGGTTGAGCCAGGTCTCAGTGATGAAGACAATGTCAGGGGTGAGGGTGGTGATGGTGTTCCAGATTTCCGTGGCGTGTTTGCAGAGTGATCGAACGTTAAGCAGGAGGCAGTGGAGTGGTTCTGTGGTGGTCGCAGCTGGTAAGGTGGGTGTGGTGAAGGATTCCGTGAGGGCGAAAGGTGCTGAGTTACAGGTGAAGAGGCAGTGGCGGCAGGAGAAAAGTCCTACCATTGATCGAGGAGATGCGAGGCAGCACTTGTTGTTGCGGCGTCCAGGTTTGTGGGATCTTTGCTGGTGCGCCATCGTCTCTCTAGACTTTTGCAGTTCCATTTCGTGGTCCTGTGTTCTGGTGTGTACCAGCTGACTTGTTTGATGGATCTACTGGACTTGGGGGGCTTGATAGGGGCGACTCTGTCAGTACATTTGGTGATCCAGGCGGAGAGGCTCTCGACTGTATGTTTGAGGTTGGTTGTGGGGTCGGGATGGGATTTGCTGAGGGCGTCCATCCATTTGGTCTCTGTCACTTTGTTCCAGTTGCAGTGGGAGAAGCTTGGGGTCTTGGTGGTGGTGTATGGTGCTCCTGCGATGGCAAAGTTGACAATGGCATGGTCGGTCCAGGTGAATTCGGTGACATGGCTGTACTTGACTCTGTTGCTGGCAGTGAAGATTGGGTCAAGCATGTTTCCTGCGCTGTGTGTGCGGTCGGTGAACCAGTTGGGTGAGGCCAATATTGCTCATGCTTTCCAGGAGGTTGGCGTGTTTGTGTCTTCGGGGTCTTCAAGGTGGAAGTTAAGGTCTTTGAGGAAGACGTAGTGTTTGGAGTCAATGTGGGGCGATGAATTCTGGAATAGGGTGCAGAAGCCTGGGCGTGGACTTGGGGGTCTGTACGCGAGGGTGCCCCTGATGGTTGTTCTGCAGTCGGTTTGGAAGTTTAGGTGCTCTATGATAGGTGTTGTTTCATATTCGGTGGACGTGCAACAGAAAGTTTCTCAGTGGATGATGGTGATGCCCATCCGTGTCTGTTGGTGTGGTCCCGGTGTATCATCTTGTATACGTTGGACGTAGTGGTAGCGATGTCGGAGGTGGTGGAGGGCTTGAGCCAGGTCTCAGTGAATAAGACAATCTTGGGGGTGACGGTGGTGATGGTGTCCTAGATTTCGGTGGCGTGTTTGCAGAGCAATCGGGCGTTGAACAGGAGGCAGTGGAGTAGTTCTGTGGCAGTTGCGGTCAGTGAGGTGGGTGTGGTGAAGGATTCCGTGAGGACAGAAGGTGGTGAGTTGCAGGTGAAGAGGTAGTGGAGGTAGGAGAAAGGTCCTACTGTTGATCGAGGCGATGAGAGGCAGCAATTGTTGTTTTGGCGTCCAGGGTCCAAGGCTCTGATCTAAGCACCGGTGTAGCTGCGGGTGATGGGAGATCCAGGGTTCCTGGTGCTGGGAGCAGTCCAGGTACCTTCGAAGCGCTGGTGGCGTGCTCGCTGCGCGCAGCTGCTGTGCGGCCACGCTGAGGCCTATTAAGTAGATCCTGGGAGGGGGTAAGGGATGCTGGAAAGCGGGAGGCAGGAGCAGCTGGAAAAACTAGCAGTAAGGTCAAAACAAGCAACAGGTAACAATAATAAAATAATGAAAGGCACAGGTATGGAATCAGGAAAAAACAAAGCACAAAGTAAATAAATAACGGGCACAGAATCGAGTAACAGCGGGATAACGGGCACAGAAAACAACAATGATGGGGCATGGAGAGCAGGCAAAGAAGGGCAGATAGCAGTAAAACAAACACAGAGTAAATAACAACCGAATCAACTTCAATAAGGATACCAGGCACAGAAAACAAGAGTGATGGGGCAGTGAGGGCAGACAAAGAAGGGCAGTGAGTAGTCAGATGGAGCACTAGGCTTACGGCAGCAAGGGGAGCTGGCACAGTGATAAATATAGCTGTTATCAGTTATACCATAATAACAGAGAATGAAAATATGCAAAAGCAAGCAAATTTCACACTGTATAAGAGCTTCAGTCCCTCCAGACAATGGAAAATGTAAGTGTGATTCGCACTCATTGGGGGCAAGTACAGGAATCGCATGGGGCAATGGGGGATGGGAGGTAGACTCCATAGTAGTACTGCCAATGTGGTGATGGGTGACTAGGTATGAGAAACAAAAAGATTACACTTATTCTGTCTCATGATTTGGAATGGAAATAGCACAGTGAACTGGAGTGGCAGAGAGAGAGAGCCACAAAGATTTCTGATAATTAATAAGGTTTACCCACCTATAAATAGTTTGCCTCTTTAGAAAACTAAGAACAGGTGGAACTACCAAAATATATACAGAGCAAACATCTTGGACGAGAATGTAAAATAAAACACATTCAACTACAATAGCTTTTCCAAACAAAAATACAATATTTCAACCTGTGTCAACAATGCATACTCCTAAAATGTAGTAGTGTATCCTATTGCGTATATTGTGTATCTAAGCCGTCTCAGTTCTGAGAACAGTAAGATGCTCGATTTCTCATTGTGTGATTGCTGTAAAATTGTTATTTCATTGTTTCAAGGGTAAAATATAAAACAGTAAAAACATTGTGCATCTGCTGGAAATACAATTTTTCCTTCTAAATCACAGTGTGTAGTTTCATGCAGTGTGACCACATCATGATCAGCTATTTCTGCATTATAGACTACAACGCTTCCACCTCAGACTACAGTGTATTAATCGCAAGGTTCACTGTATCCGCCACTGTGTTGTAGGCTGCCAAAGCTTTTCTCGAAGCGAGGGCTCCATTTTGATTGCTGGTCAGCCCATAATCACACGCTGAGAAAACACACACAATAGCTCATTTACAATGGATGTTGCCCAAAGTCCCACACATTGGGCCATTATATTGGCTCCCTTCACACAGTCACCCATCCAAGAGCCAATATCACACAGTGGAAGGGAAGTGGAGCTGGAATTCCCTGCACTCAACTCGTCCTTAGAGGCTTTGAGCAGTCGATATCCATTAAGGGGCTTCCAAAACACCCAGGACATCAGTGGCAGCCTCAGCAAGCCTTTGTTGTTTCTTGAGGGGGAAGGTGGAGGGGAGGGGCAGAACTGTCTCTCAATGAGTTCTTGGCATGAAGCCCCACCCACTCCTCACACTGTGAATTTGTTTAGGTTGGTAGGTCGGTTACAATGTGATGAAAATCAACCAGCATATTTCTTACACATAGGACATATAGAGCAATGGTCGGCTAATCAAGTATTCATGGAACACCGTTTTGTTGCTTATCATGCAGTTGGGGGAACACTCTGTGAGAGCTTGCACTGGAGGGCAATACACTTGGATTGGATACTCAGCGGATACATAAACTAGAAAGCGAAACCCCCGTGAGGTTGGAAAGGGAGCAGTTATTCTGAGACGGATAATGGGTGGGAATGGGTGTACCGAGAAGCACTGGAAAGTCTCATGGCCAAACAAACAAAAGGCAGAGAAATCAAGAGAAAATACAGGAAAGTGCTGCATGGAATGAAACCTGTGACATTTCAACCCTCCAGGAAGTGACCCAAGTGGTCTCTCACTTACCTTCTTCTCCTTCTTTTTCTTCTCCTTTTTGTCCTTCTTTCCTTCGTCTTTTTTCTTGTCTTTGTCATGATCTTTGTCTTTATGTTTGTCTTTGTCATGATCTTTGTCTTTATGTTTGTCTTTGTCTTTGTCATCATCTTTGCCAAAGACTAAGAAACACAAAACAGAAAAAGAATTAAGAAAGTCTTAGCTTCTGCTTCACTGTGTTCAAGCCCATCCTTTTCTACCTCGGTGGAGGGAGGAAGGGTAGAGGAGAAGGCAGCAGACAGAGAGGGGGATCCGAGTACATTTTGGAGCCTCCTTTAAGTATGTGGGATAATTGTGGTAAGCTCTGAACACTGGCTGCTATTGGAGTGATGGGCATGGGTGGCATCTCTAAACGGAACACACAAAGGTACTGACATTTTTTGACATAATAGATTTATATAAAGTCATGTGCCCAATGCAAACTGTGCCACACAACAAAACGGTGTACACAAAGTGAAAATACGAAGTAATAATGAATTCATGATTGAGAGCAGACGCACAGCTCAGTTACTAGAGATGCACACAGCTGCCAGAGGTCCTCACCTCCAAGAAACGGTTCCATTCCAAACTCGGGCAATTCATCATAGAAATCAACACCGTAAATAATCCGCTCCTGCCCCTCATGTTTCAAACTCTCACTGAGGTAAGTATTCACGGCGCTGCCGTGAAAAAGCAAGCATCTGTCATATTGAATGATCTGCGGCACTTGGCACCAACTCCATTGGAGTCATCGCCAGGAGAGTCATGTGAGAGGTTCCTCGCCACAATTTAACACCCTGCTAGTTATTGATCTTACGAACCTAGAGCTTTCTGATCATCATGTACTGAGAGCCGAGTCTGAACTACTGACGCCTGCAGTTGTGATGCATGAGATGAATTGTGAAGTGTACCTCTGCAAGGTCCACAACACAAAGAAGGTCAGAAGGAAGTGAAGTTATTAAGGTCCATGAACACACCCTACATACTTCCATGCTGGCTTCTTGTTGTGCAGTCACAACACACTTGCTTGGATGCGAGTTTCTGCTTCTCGGGTGTTGTGGCTTTAGCTTTATGCCAGAAAAGATGTTTCCTTGCAGCACAGGCTGTTATTTGCATCAATACAAAGGCATGGTGTTTTGTCAATATTTCACGTTTTATCATGCAGCAGGACTACACTCCTCTGATGAGCTTCAAACAGAATAAAGTATGTGTTAGTAGCTGCTGTCAATCACAATTCTGAGGAGATATATTACCACACTAATGACTACAATGGCCATAATATATTGGATCACAACATGACCTTGGGATTCAATTATTAGGGCATATCCCAAACATTTCCAACACAATGAAGCATTGCCCCTGACTAAGGAGCTTGCTGTTCTGAGAGGATATGCTCCTATTTGCTAACAAGATCTCAGGGGTGACCACAGACACTGTTGGCACCAGAATAACTGCCTGGTGAACACGGCCGGACTGGGAAAGCTAACCAGCCCAGGCAATGAACTTGGACCGGCCCCGGGGGGAGGAGGGGGGTGTTCTGGCGGAATCACTGCTGCTGCTTTTGTTACAGGGGGCAATATTGCAGTGCTGCTGAAAAACTGACCCCTGTAACAAAAACGGCCCCCACCAGTCCAAAACCGGCCCCCACCCTTCCGGTCCCCAGGGAAAACGCCCGGTGCCCGTTACGGCTAGTCCGGCCCTGCTGGTGAAAGCAATCAGGGGTTTCCAAGTGTGAACTTAGAGCTGGCTCTGTACTAATCCATCTCTATACAGTCCTCTGGTGCTCGTAGGTCACCAGTAGAAACGCTCCACTCAGCTTCTTTACGCCTTAGCAAATAGAGCACACCGCACTTTGTCAAGAGTATTTCATAGATCAATGAATACAACAGACAGGTTACCTCACCTTCAACCACAAGACTTGTTGAGAAGATAAAGCACATGAGACCTGGGGATGAAGACTGCGAGCTTTTCTAACTCCAGCTTGCCCTGAAGGTAAGGTGTTACACTCATCTAACTAATCTCACGTCAGCCAAAACAAACACAAACTTACATTTTAAAACCCCAGACATCTTGGATCCTTCCTTTGTGCCTTCTGTTTGCGTAATCTGTAAAGTAAACAGTTATAAGATTATTGTGGTCAACTTCACATGACAAACTCACGTGTTTCTTGCTGGGTTAATAGCTGATGTTACTAATTTCATCCAACTCACAAGAAAGAAAGGTTGAGACAGCTTTCCAAGGACTGAAGCCACCTTTTATACAAACATCACACATATATATCTTCAGCAGATGTTGCGTCCTCTGCGCTATTCTACCAGGTTAAATGCACAGATAGGACTCATCAAACAACAAAACACAATTTCAAAGAGTGATTCCTTGTTAACCAGAGAGGTGCTCCAGTTGCAAACCTTTCCACGCTCTCTTGGGAAGGCCAAGGGAGCTTTGGTTGCATAACGCAAGCTGATATTGGTCTGGTGATCACCCATTTTCCCTTACTTCTGCTTTTCCCAGTTAGTCTCTGTGCTATCCAGCAGATTGCCGACAGACTTGCAGGGGTCACGGTGTCATACCAGACATCTTTTTTTCATTGGCAGCCTGCCTCCTTTTTAGGTCAAGCCTACTAGACAGCGCATGCGTTGTCTGTTGAGAGGCATATTTTGGCTTACCAAGCACAAAGAGGGCCTTGGAGCCGGCCCATTGCTTACCCTTGGTTGGCTTTCCTTATCACTCTCATTTGACTGCTCCTTATTCATGTCCTAGCTTGTCAACTTCTGTTTGTCCCTCCCAAGGGGCATTGCCACTTTAAAATCTCTTTGACTGGCAGGCATCGCTGCTTCCGTTGCTTACTTTTCAAGCACTACTTTTTTCTTTTGTGTGACGCACTCCATTAGAGTGAATGTGTTTTTGAGCCGTCTCCCTCATGTACGTGTCTCCCCTGTAAACCGTGTTACTCTCTGTTGCTTGACTACTTCTACCCACCCTCCTACCTCTGCTTCTGGCCCATCTGCCCCCCCCAATATTTCCACCACCCTCGTCCTCCATGTTGCTTCCCCCAACACACATGCTGCCTTTGGTCCTACTCTCCACCCCTGTTGCTTTCACGTCCCCTCCCGCCTTTCCCCCTGTTGCTTTCACATCCCCTCCTTGGTTGCTTTGACGTTTCCCCCACACCCTCCCCTGTGTTGCTTCACCGTTCACCCCCCATCCTATGCCGTTTTGCTCAGCTGTTCCCCCTATCTCCCTTGTGATGCTTCCGCTCAACCCACCCGTTTAAAAACAAAAAACAACGCAGACCGGTAACTAAAAAGAAAAAAAAACACCCACGTCTTTTTGTAGGTGTGTACGTGTGTGTGTAGCCACGGCAAAGGATTTTGTTTTTTCTTTATCTTTAGCCATGCTGCACAGCATCGCGGATGCTGTGCAGCATGGCTAAAAGCCATTGGCAAAGCCAATATGTCACAAAAGGCAAGAACTATTGGCTTCGAAAAAGCTTGTTTCTCCTGTTACAGTCTTTTTGGTACCACAGATGCCATGTTGCGGATATTGTGGGTTGTTTTGCTTGCACACCTGCCTCCCCATCTCCTTTTATTTGTCACCTGTACAGTACAAACTCACATAGGATGTGCCTGCCCTTTGTTGCACACCATAGCTGTTGTGTTGTAGGGGTGGTCACAGGTTTAAATTTTTTCCGCGTCCCCTGTTATTGAGCCACATTTTATCAGTCTTCCACTATATTGCACACTCTCCTATTACCACCTTGTCCATCTTTCTCGTTCCAGTACTTACTTCTTGAGGTCTGCCTCGATGCGAGACATGATGTGCCAATCCTGTACTACAAAACTCACGCTCCTATTCCTTTAATTACTCGGAATAGAAGGGAGATTTTACCCCACCTCCCAATTTAATACCTGAAAAGGAAACTTACACCTAACCACATCCTTTATTTTCCTGTCTGAACTTAGACATAGTGCCTGTGCCTTCACACAATATGTATTAAATATTTATCTTTAAAGAACTGTTGGTCCTGCAGCTTTGTTCTAGCCAGTGCAGGACCCTTTAATGAAGTATAGAGCTTTTTAATTGTTTTCATTCCAGACCTGCCTTAGCGCCCTTCTGTCTGTTCCTTCATGGTTATCTTCTTCCTGGCTTGTTGTTGGCTCCTATCCAAGATGCCTAGGATTTGGGTTTAATTAATATTCATTCGCCCTTTCGCCTAATTATAGATTGCGTCTCATTCATTTCAAGTTCCTTCACAGGCTTCATCGTACACCCCTACAACTGCAAGACATGGGTTTGAGCGAGAGATGCAAGGCACCTCGGGCCTCGTTTTTACACTTAGCTTGGGAATCTCCTGGGATAACAAAATACTAGCAAGAAGTACACTCCACTCTTCTACAGATCATTGGCCATCCTCTACCGCAAACTCACCTGGGCAGTCTACTAGGGTACGTTAAAGAGCTACCACCAGCACACCAGTGCCTAACAGCTATGCTCCGACTCCTAGCCAAACGTCAAATAGCCAAACACTGAGGGAAGAAATCTGCACCCAGGACCACGCTTTGGCTGTGGGGCGCAATGTACTGCCAGGAAAAATTGGCCACTTACTGTGAGTTGATGCCCCCGACGGCTCGGCCCAAGGACATTTGGGAGCCCCTCTTAACATATCTGAGATTGCGAGATACCCCCTCCCCTCAAATACACACTACATAATACCTACAATTGATGGCCTGAAGTTAACATGTAATAGGGGGAGGTATTTATAAAGGGACCCGTGATCGTGATGAACTGTCCACCCCTCGTCCATGATACATGCTCTGCGGGTCACGCCTCTCCTGTACCACCCCTTACAATGCCGATGTCTGTGTCTCTCGGATTCGGGCTTTGGAGCGACAATATTAATGTGTAGTCCACAACTGTGCGCCAATATGTTGCGATTTTGATATCTTTACATGCTGGCTATGTCTTCCCCTCTCCTCCCCCCCCGTCCCTCATTTCCTTACCTGCCTGTTGTTAACTTTTTTAAGGTAATGTCTTGTATTGCATTATAACACTAAATGGCAATAAAAAGAATTAAAAATAATAACAATAATATACATTCTGGGGGCGTGGCCTAGGAGCCGAACATGGCGGACGCGTCTCCGTAGAGCTCCGCAGTTCGCTCCTTCCAGGGACATCCTCCGCCACTATCCTGGTCCCAGACACTTGGCTTGTGTGAGCGGACTGCTCACGGGCCTGCGGCAGTCGCGCTGAGATACTTTGGAGGCGGCAGGGAGCCCGATTCGGCCGCCGCGGCCGCGGCTTGCCGGACCGGCGGAGACCACGCACGCATCGGCGGGCGGCTGCGGCTGAGTTGCGGCGGCCGCGTTTCACTGGTGGCGCGGCTGGGGCTGTTATTATCCTGCCCGGCGGCCCCCCATGAAAGCTGCTGATCGGGCCCCGGTCCTGAGGGGCAGCAGGGAGTGCATTACGATCACGGTGCCCCTCTGCCGGCTGCGCCTACCTCCGGTCCCCTGCTGGAGGGGCTTTGGATCTGTGAGGCCTACCCTGGGCCTGGATTTTGCCGGTGGGGCCCGGCGGGCCCCTGGACAGACGTAGACTGCCGCCCTGCCTGAAGACTCCTGTGCCATACGGAATTGCGGTGAGCTGGGCGGGGGACCTGTCGGGCTGGACTCTGCTGCTGCCCACGCGCCTGACCCCTGACGGAGGGCTCCGCCGGTCCCTCCCCCGGCCTGCCCGGGCGGCCACACAGACAGTCCTGACTGCCCCATATATTGGAGACCCCGGGGGCTCTTGACGGAGATACCTGTCGGCGCCGCCTGGGATCGGGCGCCTGCGCTGGGGACGCGGTCGTAGTGATCCGCCCCGCCCTGAGGTGGGTGGTGTACTCTACCGCTCCCCCTTCTATCACTCTCTTTGGCTGTGGCACTGACTGCTCTGGAGCGGACCCTCCACGCCATCATGGGTAAGGGCAACCCCGGTGCGGCGGCACCCAAACAACCTACCATGGACCAATACACCACAGCCACCCCAGCGAATAAAGGTGCCGCAGAGGGCGTCTCGTCAGATACGGCGACACTCCTGGAGGCCATCAATCAATCACGGACCGCCCTTGAGGCCCAGATCGGTGCGGTGGGGTCCGAAGTGTCGTTCCTCCGCCAGGACCTCCGGAAGGCAGTCGACCGAATCACCGAGGCTGAGACGAGGGTCTCCGCGGTTGAGGATACTGTCTCCACCCTCCAGAAGAAGGTCGATAAGCTGGCCATGGTATCTAAAGAGCTGGAGGCTAGGGCCGAAGACGCGGAGGGCGGGCCCGCCGCAACAACATCCGCCTGGTGGGTTTTCCAGAGGGTTGCGAGGGATCCTCGATGGGTGGCTTCCTCTCAGAATGGCTCAAGGCGCGGCTACCCGCAGACGACATCTCTTCCTGCTTCATGATCGAGAGGGCCCATCGCGCCCTGACCAAGAAGCCGCCGCCGGGGGAGCGCCCACGCCCGGTTATTGCTCGCCTTCTAAATTATGCTGACTTCGATGCCATTCTTCGCTTTGCCAGGACACATAAGGATGAAATGATCTTTGAGTCCCATCCCATCATGGCCTTCCCGGACTATACCCGGACGGTTCAGCAGCAACGCCAATCCTTTGTTGCGGCCAAGCGGCGGCTGCGGGATCTGAACCTATCGTATGCGCTCATGTTCCCGGCCCGTCTGAAGGTCATTTATAATTCAAAAACGTATTTCTTTGATACTCCAGAGGAAGTATTTGCGTGGACAGATGAGCGACGCCACCTGAAGCCGCATTCCCCACCCCCTTTAGACTCTGACTCTTCTCAAAGCTTGCATCGGGGTGGACGGCAGGGAGGCGACGCTACTCATCGACGACATCGATCCCGCTCTAACTGGCGCTCCCAGAACAAGAAGGACTCTGCAGACTGAGGCAGCCCGAGGCTGGGACATGCGCTGGTGTATTGACTCTTCCCGGTCTCATGCGACTGCGGAGCCCGTTGGCTGCTGCTACTGGCCGGGATATCCTGCCACTAAGAGCCAGGGACTTTTGCTCTTTCCCTGGAGGGAGTGGGTTATACACGCCTTCCCTGTTTTGAGTTTTCATGGGTAATGTTGGGTGGGGGGGGATCCTTTGGAGGGTCCGCCGGGGCCTCCACGTTTGGGGGCCAGGACGAGATTCCGCCGCGACAGGTACTCCGTGTTCTAGGATGTATATGGGTTGGGGGGGCGGTGGGAGGGGTTGGGAGGGCGATTTGTTGTTAGTTATACAGTTGTTTTTTACGATACACGCACCACGATGTCCCATATGTCCACAATGTCCGCAGCTCTACACCTTACCGATAGCTCATGACACACACAGCTAATGGCACTCCCTAGGAGATCTCAATATCGTGTCTTGGAATGTACGGGGCCTGTTGAATAAGATTAAAAGAGGGGCTGTACTACACCTGGCAAAACGCTACTCAGCAGATGTCTTGCTGCTGCAAGAAACTCACATGCTAGGCAACAAGGCCCCGTGTCTTTCTCGCTATGGATATGCCACGGTGTACCATTCTGGCTTCTCAAGGGGGCACGGGGTACAGCCATCCTTATTCACCGCAGGGTCCCATTTCAAGTTACTCAGCATTGGTTCGACCCGGGTGGCCGTTTTACGGCCGTTTCCGGCACCCTGGCTGGGGAACAGATTACAATTGGGAGCATATACGCACCACTTCCTCTCGGTCGGACGTTCATTGACAGACTGACGCAACTCTGGGGGGAATTCCCTGATGGCTTGACTATCCTGGGTGGGGACTGGAACGACGTAATGGCTCCCCCGGATAGGTGGCGGGCACGACCGGCGACCACCCCTCCTCCTAGGTCTAAACTCAACATCTTGGCCCATACATTGGGTTGGGCGGACACATGGCGGGCTTATCATCCTTCTGAAACTGGATTTACATATGCATCATCCGTACACCCCACCCTCTCACGTCTGGATTACATGTTCCTCCCAGGCAGCTACCTGCATCGGGTGTCACATACCTCTATCCTCCCACGTGGCCTGTCTGATCACTCACCCATTCAGCTCAAACTCCGTCTGCAGACCAGTCGTCCCTCCTATCACTGGCGCATGTCTCCTTGGTTGCTTAGAGATCCCGAATATCAGGAGATGCTCCATCGAGCCACGGCAGATTATTTTGCTTTCAACACCGGGTCCACTCAATCCCAGATAATATTGTGGGAGGCCTTTAAGCCTACGATTCGGGGGGCTGATATTAGCTATCGCACTGGGGAAAAGCGGCGCCGCCTGGCACAGATCCAAGCTCTAGAAGATAGACAGCTCGTTCTCCAGGCCTCGGTAGTGGAAAGCTCCGACGCCGGTGCCCGCCGTAACCTGCTCCATGTCCAACAGCAGCTGCACCAGCTGCTCACGGACAATGCCAGGGATGCCTGGCTGGCAACCCAGCACCGGATATATCAATGGGGCGATAAGTCTAGCCAGATGCTCCACCGACTATGTCAGGCAAGGGCCTCCCCGACGCAAGTCCCTCTATTGAGGTCCCCTGCCGGTGACATGTGCGTCACCCCGGGGGCGGTGGTGCAGGCCTTTGCCGATTTTTATACTGCCCTGTACTGTGATCGTGAGGAACTCGCTGCACCGCTTATTGATGCCTTTCTTGTAGATATCCCTCCAAAACGCCTCTCTGATGTGCAGCGAGCTGTTCTCGACAAGCCTATCTCGGTGGAGGAGCTGCAGGCGGCCCTCACCAGTACCCACCCAGGCCGTGCACCGGGCCCCAACGGGTTCCCCTGTGACTTTTTGCGCCCCCATATGGGGACCGTTGGTCCCCACCTTCTTGCGCGCTGCACCAGGCGTTGGAGCAGAAGATCTTGCCCCTGGACTGGCGCCATGCCGAAATTGTGGTTTTTCTCAAACCGGGTCGCCCTCCGGAGGCCCCGGGCTCATACCGTCCCATATCCCTATTAAATTTCGAGCCGAAACTACTGGGGAAGGTGTTGGCTGAACGCCTCCGCACCTGCATTCTGGACCTCGTCCACCCGGACCAGTCAGGCTTTATGCCCCAACGCTCCACTAGGCATAACATACGGCGAGCGCACAACGCTGTTGCCGAGGCCCACCGTCTGGAACGCCCTGCGGCTGTCCTGCTAGCTGACATCGACAAGGCGTTCGACTCCTTGAGCTGGACCTACCTTTTAAACTTTTGGAAGCTGTCAACCTGGGGCCCCGGTTCCGCGCGTATGTTAAATTGCTGTACACAGATCTTACGGCCTCGATCCGTATGGCTGGCCACCGTTCTCCCTCCTTCCCCATCCGCAGAGGGACCAGACAGGGTTGCCCCCTCTCTCCGCTTCTGTTCGCTTTAGCGATAGAGCCACTGGCTGAGTGGGTACGCAGGGATGCGGTTTATCGGGGATTGGTCTGGTCACCCGAGTGTTCGGACAGGATAGCACTATATGCTGATGACGCGCTATTTTTCTTTTCTGACCCTTGGGTCACCGGACCGAGGGTGCTTCAGATCTTGCGGGTGTTCGGTGAGACGACAGGACTACATGCCAACCCGTCCAAGTCGATCCTCTTTCCCATATGCGGCGCACAGGGAAGTCAAACCTGGGCCTCACAGCTGGTCATTGCGGACGAGGGGTTTAGATACCTCGGCGTCCATATCACTAGATGCCCCGTCATGGCGTGGTCGCGCAACATAGCCCCCCTGCTTCCGGCGGTACGTGAGGAGACGACGGTATGGTCCCACCTTCCCTTATCCTTATACGGCCGGTCTGCAATATTCAAAATGGTATCACTGCCACGCTTGCTTTATAAGTTGCAGAATTTCCCATTACCGATCCCTCCGTCGTGGTTTCTTCAAATCAATGCGCTCCTAAATAGATTCCTCTGGGGGGGAGGGGCGGTCCGGGTGGCTCTTGCGACCTGTATCCAATCCACCTATTGCGGTGGCATTGCAGTGGCAGACGTCCGGGCGTATTATTGGGCGTCCCAGCTCTTAGTCATCAATGAATGGTGGTACAATCCTCAGACTGATCCGGCCTATGCGGTGGACCGGCTCTTCCTGGCGGAACATCCACTATTAGATCTCTTATACAGCAATTCGCCCTTGGAGGCTCTTCCCCCGCCTGCAGTACCGTAGTCCAGATCTGGAGACGAGTATCCCGGTCCATGGGTTGGTGGGATACGCTGACAGGCGCAACTCCCCTTTGGCGAGGCACGCGCCTTCGGCCCGTCTCCACTCTAACCGGGTTCCGGGGATGGGATACTATTGGAATCTCTACATTGGGTGATGTGATGCGAGGGACCACGCTTAAATCCTTTCAGAGGCTGCAGGAGGAGTTTGATCTACACAAGTCCCAGTTTCATAGGTATCTTCAGCTTCGCCATGCCCTGTCCCCCCTGATAAAGCACCTAACGTCCTTACCCGAATTCCACCCACTAGAGGGCAGACTGTTGATGGGGGATCTGGGAGGGCACAAAATCCGTCAAATATATCAGACCCTGACAACGCACTCCAAGACACGCATTCACCGGACTAGGGCAGCATGGGAGGCGGATTTACCGGCCCTCACGGACGATGATTGGACTGAGGCCCTTGCCAGCCCCAGGTATGCCGCCGTCTCCTCTAGGTACAGGTTGATACAGTTTAAGTACCTTCACAGGGTATATTATACCCGCCTTCGCCTTTGGAAGATGGGGGCTATTCAGTCCCCAACCTGCCTCCGTTGTAATTCTGATGACGGGTCCTTCCTTCACACGGTCTGGAGTTGCACGGCGCTACAACACTTTTGGTCGGGGGTGCTGTCCTGTCTGGGGCGGGTGCTATGCTGGGACCTCCCGGAGGATCCTCGATTGATACTTCTTCATGGCACGGAGGACATCAGGGGAAACAGATATAAGAGGCACCTTCTATTCCTCGGTCTCACCTTAGCCAAGCGAGACATAGCGCAGCATTGGAAGTCTCTCTCTCCCCCCGGGGTGGCGGCCTGGAAGACAGCCCTAGATACATGTATGTCGGCGGAAGTGGCGGTGTTTCAGGCACGGGGTTGCCCGCAGAAACATGGGAAGATCTGGTCCAAGTGGGCTAAATACCGGGGCATTGACCTATCTATCCATACACAGTCAGCGAATCAATCAATCAATCAATCAATGCATTTATAGAGCGCGCTACTCACCCGGGAGGGTCTCAAGGCGCTGGGGGAGGGGGGAGTTACTGCTCGAACAGCCAGGTCTTGAGCTGCTTCCTGAAGGAGAAATGGTCCTGGGTTCGCCGAAGGTGAGTGGGGAGGGAGTTCCAGGTCTTGGCTGCCAGGTAGGAGAAGGATCTTCCTCCGGCGGTGGCTCTGCGGATGCGTGGTACGGTGGCGAGGGCGTGGCTGGTTGATCGTAGCTGGCGGGTGGGCGTGTAGAAGGTCATGCGGTCGTTGAGGTACTTGGGGCCCAGGTCGTGGAGGGCCTTGTGTGCGTGGGTGAGGAGTCTGAACGTGATTCTCTTGCTGACGGGGAGCCAGTGCAGGTCTTTCAGGTGTCCGGTGATGTGGCTGTGTCGGGGGATGTCCAGGATGAGTCGTGCGGAGGCGTTCTGGATGCGCTGGAGTCTTTTTGAAGTTTGGCTGTGGTTCCGGCGTAGAGGGTGTTCCCATAGTCCAGTCGGCTGGTGACGAGTGCCTGGGTGACGGTCTTCCTGGTTTCAGTGGGGATCCATCTGAAGATCTTGCGGAGCATGCGCAGGGTGTTGAAGCACGAAGATGAGACGGCGTTGACTTGTCTGGTCATCGACAAGGAGGAGTCCAGGATGAAGCCCAGGTTGCGTGCGTGGTCCGTTGGCTTGGGCGCGGTGCCCAGGGCCGGGGGCCACCAAGAGTCGTCCCAGGCGGAGGGTGATGAACCCAGGATGAGGACTTCCGTCTTGTCTGAGTTCAGTTTAAGGCGGCTGATCCTCATCCAGTCGGCGACGTCTCTCATCCCGTCGTGTAGGTTGGCTCTGGCGGTGGTGGGGTCGTTGGTGAGGGAGAGGATCAGCTGGGTGTCGTCGGCGTAGGAGATGATGTTGAGGTTGTGTTGGCGTGCGATGGCTGCGAGGGGGCTCATGTAGACGTTGAAGAGGGTAGGACTGAGTGAAGATCCTTGTGGAACGCCGCAGATGACTTCAGTGGCCTCGGATCTGAACGGGGGAGGCGGACTCTCTGGGTTCTTCCGGCGAGGAACGAGATGATCCATTCCAGTGCTTTCTCTCGGATTCCGATGTTGCTGAGGCGCTTCACTAGGGTGCGGTGGCAGACGGTGTCGAACGCCGCGGAGAGGTCCAAGAGGATGAGGGCTGCTGTTTCCCCGTTGTCGGTTAGGGTTCTGATGTCGTCGGTGGCTGCGATTAGGGCGGTCTCGGTGCTGTGGTTGGCCCGAAACCCGGACTGCGAGGGGTCGAGGGATCCATTCGTCTCGAGGAAGGCGGCAAGCTGTCTGTTGACGGTCTTCTCGATGACTTTGGCCGGAAACGGAAGGAGCGAGATGGGACGGTAGTTCTTGAGGTCGGTGGGGTCCGCCGTTGGTTTCTTCAGGAGGGCGGTAAGCTCGGCGTGCTTCCAGCTCTCCGGGAAGGTGGCGGTGTGGAAGGAGGAGTTGATGATGTCCCGGAGATGGGGTGCGATGGTGGCGTCGGCTTTGTTGAAGACGTGGTGTGGGCAGGGGTCGGTTGGTGATCCGGAGTGGATGGAGTTCATCGTGCGGGTGGTGTCTTCGGTGCTGATCGGGGTCCAGTTGCAGAGGGTGGTGGTGGCGGGCGTTGGTTCGGCGGTAGGGTGCGTGGTCTGTGCGTCGAAGCTGTTATGTATGTCGGTGATCTTGCGGTGGAAGAACGCGGCGAGTGAGTTGCAGAGGTCTTGCGAGGGGTGATGTCGTTGTTTCCGGCGCTGGGGTTGGAGAACTCTTTGACGATGCTGAAAAGTTCCTTGCTGTCGTGGGCGTTGTTGTCCAGTCGTTCTTTGAGTGCCGACTTCTTGGTGGCACGGATCAGCTGGTGGTGTTTGCGGGTGGCGTGCTTGAGGGCGGTCCTGTTGTCTGTGGTCTGGTCGAGTCGCCAGGCTTTCTCGAGAGTGCGGCAGTTCTTCTTGGATTCCTTGAGTTCGTTGGTGAACCAAGGGGTTTTCTTGCTTCCGGGTCTGCTGGGAGGGTTTTTAGTGGTGCGAGGTCGTCGGCGCAGGCGGTCAGCCACTTGGCGAGGTTGCTGGCTGCTTCGTTTGGGTCCGTTGTGTTAGTGGGTGTGTTCTGGCTGAGGGAGGCGGTGAGCTGCTCGGCGGTGATCTTGCTCCAGCTCCGGCGGGGAACCTGTTGCGGGTGGTGGTGGGTCGCAGTCTTTCTGAAGCTGAAGTGGACGCAGCTGTGGTCGGTCCAGTGGAGTCCGGTGGCGTGGCTGAAGGAGATGTGCTTGCTGGAAGAGAAGACGGGGTCAAGCGTGTGGCCGGCGTAGTGGGTGGGCGTGTTCACCAGTTGCTTGAGTCCGAGGTTGGCGAGGTTGTCCAGCAGGGCGGTGGTGTTTCTGTCGTTGTTGTTCTCCAGGTGGAAGTTGAGGTCCCCTAGGAAGATGTAGTCGGCGGAGGGCATGGCGTGCGGGCTGATGAAGTCTGCGATGTCTTCGCTGAATAGTGTGCGTGGTCCCGGGGGTCTGTAGATGAGGGTGCCTCGGAGGGTGGTCTTGGGGTCAGTGTGTATCTGGAAGTGTAGGTGCTCGGCGGCGGTGAAGGTCTCGTCGGAGTTAGTCGAGATGCGGATGGTGTTCTTGTGTACGATGGCGATGCCTCCTCCCGTCTGGTTGACGCGGTCCTTCCGGGTGATCTTGTATCCGTCCGGGATGGCTATGGCGATGTCGGGCGCTGAGGAGGCGTTCATCCAGGTTTCGGTGAGGAAGGCGACGTCCGGTGCTGTTGCGTCGAGCAGGTCCCAGAGTTCCACGGCGTGCCTGTGGACGGAGCGGGTGTTCAACAGGATGCATTTCAGGTGGTTGCTGCTGGTGCTCGACTTGGCGGGGGTGGTGCAGGTCCCTATTGCAAGGTGACCCTATTGCAAGGCTCATCATCAATGATTCCCCAATCTAATGTGCTCATTGGCTGGGGCATTGGACACAGTGTTATGATCATGTACGTCTTTCTCATTTCAGGTGGGAAGAGTGGTGCAGGGGTGGGGGGAGGGGGGAGGGGTGGGATGTTGGACTGCAGGTTTCGCAGATCCTTTGGTGAAACCCTCGTCGGTATCTGTTGTATATGCATATTGACATGTGTCTATATACTGACTACAGGGGTTCGCCCACTGGGTGTTGTAAACTCAATAAAATTTGTTGTTAAAAAAAAATAATATACATTCTGGTGCCCTTCTTGTTGGCGGTGTTCATCAGCGGAAAAACTAGGTGAGGATGTTCATCAGTTGAGTGAAGTCTCTCCTTTCATGGTGAAGGGAAGACACGGGATTCTTAGTGGGTGAAGCCTTCCCAGTTGTCGGAGACTGACGGAGTCTGATACAACGATGGCAGGGGTCTTGCAAGAATTGCAGAGGTCACATGTTTTTGCTACCTGGGCAACAAGAGAAGTGTTTCTCAGTTTCAGGTGGTTGTGCAACGAACAACACCATATTCACACACTGCCATTATGGAGGGCAGCAAGCAATCAAAGAAGAGACACAATTGTGAGTGTTCTCCTAATACTTCTAAAGGGGAGATATCTTAGGACATGACAATCATTCCTTCTTTGCCCCTTTCGAGGTTCTACAGGCCTTGATCACTAGTGCTGTAGAAGCAGCCCTTGCTGCCCGGGATGGTTCCCCCCCTTAATAAATAGCCGATATGGGAGGGTTCAGCGGACCCTGAGGCAGGATTTTCAGAAGAGGTACCTCAGCAGAGGGGGTGTTTAAACTTTCAGGCAACTTCTGAACTCCTGGGGCCTGAACTTTCAGAAGTTGTTACTCAGCTATGGAAAAATCGGAACTTTCCCGAGATGGCTTCCCAGGGGATGAAGAAGATTTCTCCCCTCAATACCCGTGTAAAGAGCTGGAAAGCCTGTCATAACATGGAGCCATTAACAAAGTTCAAAACAGAGAATGGAAGGAGGAGGGTAGACCAATCTTTGCAAGATACACTCTTATACACTTGTAAGAGGAATTAACATACACAGTTGGAGTAGGCTCTTTGATGGTAGGGTTTGCATCTTAGGGAGATGCTACACCTTCTGATGCAGTTGATATGCTGTTGATATGAAGGTAGAAGTGGCAGTAAAATGTAATTTTCTATATCTAATTTTTCAATCAGGGCCAATAGATATGCTATGCATACGATTCAGTCCCTTATACAAGATTACCAGGCACTACCTGAGAACACACAACAAAGGGAAAACTGCTCAGCCCTTATCGATGATGGAACAGTAAGTCAAATTGCTTTCTGAAATCTCTTTGGATGGGCTATGTGCTGCTGCTGCTTCAGAAGCATCTGCAGAAGCTAAGCATCACCAAGGCATGCTTGAATAGGCATGTTGATTGCTTGAATAGAATATCTCCACCCTCTTTGAGTCTGATTCTATGTCCTCTCATTTTTCAGTCAACTGTGGATCTATTTGGCCTACCTTGGCGGGACCTTTTGGCTTCTCCCCAAAGCAATCATTTTCCACTCTTTTGCTTTCCTCTTCCCTCTGCAGGATCATAAGCAGTCAATGTGATTGAAAGGTTTCTTTAGTCCTTTCCTCCCTTCCCATTGCCAGGCAGTGTTCTTCAAAAGATCAAGAACAATAAGGCAGAAGTCTTATGGTTCCTTATTAGCCCCGCAGGATTTGGCTTCCTCTTCTCTTCCAACTGTCTGTGAGCCCCATTTGGATTTTTCCAACATCCCTTCTCTTCTATGAGCTGCTCTCCAACCAGGGACCTCTCTTCTTCACCTCCGATTGAGGGTATGCAACTTGAAAGGTTACATCTTCAGGTTATGGGTTGTTTGTCCTAAATTATGCTCCGTATTCAACAGTCTAGACGACTAGGTACCCTTACGGTTTATACTATTACTAGAAGCAATCTGAATCGTGCTCCTGCTAGTCTAGGGGATGTGTTTACTTTGCTGCTGGCTTCCAGAATGTGATCCTGGCTGGTGACTTCTAGGCTTGTGGGCACCTGTCTCTGCATATTTCAATTCCATTTGGAAGCATTAACATGTTGGTGTTGAGGATTCTCATTCCCTCGCTCTTTTACCCTACCATCTATTTTCATTCTCAGCCCTTCCGTTTTCCCCCTACAATGTTCAGTCTCAGCCCATTTTCCCCCTCCGCCTCTGTTCCTTCTTTTTCCCTCTATGTCACCCCACACTCCGTCTCTCTTCATTCTCTTATCCGGTTGTAGTTTAGCTTTTGCATCTCGCATCCGGTTAGTGAGGCTGTACCACTCTCCATCGCCTCCCCCATCCCCCACATGCTCCCTGCCATCCCTCATCCCATCGCTTTGGCATGTTGCCCAAAGGTAGGTGCAGTTTTGCACTGTGCCCACTCATCACCTGGCCCCGTCTACAGCTTTCAATTCAGACAGAATTCTACTTCCGGGCGTAGGGCTGGAGGGCACAGGGAATTATGTTCGCGGGTAAGGGTATCTTGCATTCAGGGGAGTTACGGAGGCCAGCGTAGTCTCCACAGTAGGGTGGGGGCACCCACACATTACATTTCAGAGGGGATCCCTCAGACCCTGCTGGCTGGCTGCAAAAAACAAGCATTTGCAATGCAATAGGTCTTGCATTAATGAGAGTTTGAGCTATTGGCATTGTAAATGGTAATGCCTTTTATTTATGTGATGTTTTTGAAACAGATAAATAAAAGGCATTGTAATTTACAGTGCCAATAGCTTAAACTCTTGCAAATGCGAGACCTATTGCATTGCAAGTGCATGCTATAAAAAAAATGTTAAGCGTTAGGAGAGACGTGTCCATTTGAGAAAGTAGTGCTTGGAGGCTGTAAATAAAGCCTACCGAGCAACAACAAACGTAACAGGGGGTGTCGCCATGGGAGGTTACAAAATGAGACAAGGCGATATTAAGGAGGGACTACTAAGCCTTTTGACCAATGAACTGCCACAATTTACAGTGGACAATGACACAAGCCAATGAAAAATGTGGGCGGAGAGCAGACGGAGCGTCAAGTCCCTACCTCAATACAGCATGCCTAGCAGAGCAGCGCATGCGCTACCCAGGCTCGACCTAATGAAATGGCAAAAGCAACTTAGAAGTCTGCCGCAGGTCACCTGGGGGTTATATTAACACATTTGTGCCCTATGTTCACATGATCACGAACCAGATGATAAAACACCCATTTTTGTAATGTTTTTTTTTTTTTTTGCCGAATCTGCAGCCCAGAAGAAGGTGTTTTGCAATCACCCAGTGTCCCATGAAAACGTGTTCTTTGCACTTTCGAAGGAAATAGGTTGGAGCAGTTCCCCTCACAGCCATCTCTGCTCTTATGCTGTGACAGGCGCCAGGCAGTTCACGAACAGAACCAGTAATGGCAGCAGACCGGCATGGACACACCATGGACACACCATGGATACCTGCCTTCTGTGTGTGGCGGAGGCGTCTGCTTGAGTCCACTCAGAAGCACTCAGGGCAGACACGTAATGTCAGACTGGAGCCAGCCATTTTGTTTAAGTAATTGAGCTGTCTGCTTCTATTTCCATATAGCTTAATTTGATAAGACAGAGGCACAGACTACCTTGGGCTGGGTTTTTTTTGTGTTATTGGGAGTAGAAAGCCATGGGCCTTGATCGACTAGGAGAAAGTAAAGCAGGAATTTACCTTTTCTTTGCACTGTCAAAAGGGAAAAAGACATTCACTTCTATGGCCAGACTGCCAAGTAGCCACATGCTATGCGTGGCTCTGAGTTACTCCTTGCGCTTTAATCAGCACCACTATTCATCACGGGATTTCAAGTTTCATTTGAATCATTTTAAGAATGAAACCTAAAATCCGAACTTGCAGTTGGCTAAAATATATATGGAACCACATGCCATCCTTTACTGAGGCTGCCTGGTCCTGTTTTTAGGTCTCGCCTAGCGACGCAGCGAAGCTGCTCGCTAGCGAGATATATTGTCGTCGACTTAGTTTGAAAGGGGGACAGGAGATGTGCACTTTCCCAGACAGCCGATGTGCACGCTCACGGCGTGTCTTTCAGCTTGCGCCCGGACAGCCGATGTGCACGCTCGCACGCTCACGGCGTCTCTTGTAGGTTGCGGCTGGACAGCCAATGTGCACGCTCATGGCGCACTGTGGCGAGTGACATTTATGCACGGAGAGAGATCCCAGCTTCAGTTAACAGCTCGCCTGGATCAGGGTAATCGGCTGCAGCAGCGACGGAGGCGCAAACATGCTTCTGAGGAACTTGTGCAAATATTAAGACAAAAGCCACGTCTGCCAACTGTTTGCACCAACTAGCAGCGAGTGAAGGCAGCTTCGAAAGCTGCTGCTGTGCGAGCAAAAGCAGGAAGTCCACGGATGCCACACAGGAGCTGCATTCCGAGGACTCGGGCTCTGCAGGGCGCTGCCTCTGGGGCTTCGGCTAAATGTTACACGCAAGGGGCAGTCTGTTTTGGTGGACGTTGGTCTGATTGCCTTCCAGATCTCCGGGGTCGATATTGATTGAGTGACTTGGGAAGCGGTCTCAATATTCCGCAGCAGTGCGTGTTCGTTTGGAAGGAGTGATTTGTGGCCACCTCTCCCGGGCGCTGTGTGTGGACGGAGGGCTTCGCGGCGCACGCACACGCAGCCCACTCACAGAGGCATGTCCGACCAACTCGCATTCATCTTTTTGACGTGTTGTCAAATGAGCGCAAAGTCATGTGATCTGCATGTTAAATACGGTCGTGCGAATGGAGGTGTTGCCAGAGTTTTACTGTCGTGTTGCTTAACAGTGTACCGTGATTAATGTAACCGAGTACTACATTTCCGTGGGAAAGGTTCTAATTTACAGAAGGAAATGCCAGTCCTATCTGAACTTTTAGTTTCAAAGCAGTGGGAGAATCATTTATATTAAACTGCAGCGAAATTGGTATTTTTTTTCATAAAAATTAGTGCGCGTCTTCGCAAAGCTGTCTTAGCATATATATTAACTATCGTCCCTAGTGTTTACTTTTCCGGTAGAGATGGAGGGTCCGGTACTGCGCTTGCGTGAAGCCGAGACGTTTTTGCACGTTTCGTAGGGTCCTACCACCCTCGTGTTTCTGGCAGCCGGTAACCCTCCTTCTGTGTGTTCGCTGTTGGCGGCTCCCCAACGTGCACCGCAGCGTCTGCAAACTCCTGTGTGCGGCATGAAGCACTTGCTGCAGTTCATGAAGCTGGTGGGACAGCTGAAGGTAAAGCGGCAGGTTGAACGGGGGCTAGTGCTGCTCTTTCTATGCCTAACCAACCGGCATCTACTTGTATAGAAAGCAGACTACAAAGCTGGGGTGACGCAGCCCACGGTGATAGTGTATGTAGGAATTTTAGGTTTTACCTGTTTCGTTTAAGCAGTGGTTTTTTATTTCATTGTATCTTTCTTGGTGTTTTTCTTTCTTTGCTGACTTATGGTTCATCTTTCATAGGTTTCTGCTGTCTGAAAAGCTAAACTCTAATGTATCTCTGTCGACCAAAGATTAAAAGAGCTTGTGGAACTAGTTTACACAATTCTCTTTTCATAGTAAATATGAACAAGCATTTGCAATGCAATAGGTCTCACATTTGCGAGAGTTTAAGCTATTGGCATTATGAATGACAATGCCTTTTATTTATCTGTTTTGAAAATCAACACATAAATAAAGGCATTGTCATTTGCAATGCCAATAGCTCAAACTCTCGCAAATGCGAGACCTATTGCATTGCAAATGCTTGTTTATGTTGTCAGGAGCAGTGTACAAAAGTGTCCCTGAAAACATTTACAATTTCGTCTTAAAATTCACAGCAAAGGTCATTTCAAAGTGAAAAGATACCTTTTCCTACAATCATTACGATTTTGATTGTGAGGGGCCCTCCCAGTACCTGGCAGGGGGCTGTCAAGGTTTCGTTACGCTACTACTTGCATCTCCCCCTTATGTCAGTCCTTCTGTGCTATCCTGCCATAACCTTTGGCCCTACAAGGCATGCACTCCATATAGTTATGCTTTGTGTTCTTATTCACCCACATACCACAGCGGGTACCAAGAGTAACAGAGAGCTTTTCATATACACACAGCACCTGGGTTACAGGAAGCGTTTACCATGGGGCAGGGCACATGAAGGTTTACTCAAGGTATTAAGCATTCAGGAAATAACCACTTTTGGCATTTTACATAAAATAAATTAAAAAATACATACAAACGTGGCAATCTTAGAATGCGATTTTGGTCTAGCTCTTAAACCATCGATTGTGCAACTAGAAGAGTTGTCGTTAAATCCCGGCTTGTTTACTTGGACCCATTGTGTGATCCTGGTGAATTGATTTATCTTGGCCTCACTTCACTTTCCTTAGTGACCAAAAATGCAATCCCTTAAAAATGAGTGATTCTGACCGTGATGTGATATAGTAGGGACTACGGGTTCTGAAACTGATGCTCTTATCGGCCACAGGCAAGTACATTGTTATCAAAAGCCCTGCAAGAAGCAGGCTACACTCATACATATGCACATTATTATTATTATACACCCTTACTCTGCACAGATTACACTACCGAGGCCTACGCAACTACAGACAACCCGTGGATTATCGGAATTTCTACAGAAGGGCTCTTAACAGGGAAGGGCGAGCAGGTGGAACCATGGGAGGGGACTCAGGGGAGGAGATGCGGACTCTGTGGTTACATTATTGCCTATCCTACCAGGGGACCCGATTTCAAGAGCTTCAAAAAGGCACATTTGCCCACAAAAAAAGCGCAGAAACGAGGCGAGGTCAAATGAACAGTTATGGACGAGGAGAGCAGTTACCTCACCTGTGTGTCGGCTGCTCCCTGTTGCTTCCACTGGTTTCTGCGTGTGCTGCTGCCCGGGGTTTCTGTCCTCAGACCTGAAAAGCTGGTCTGTCGTGGTCCCGGGGCCTGAACTAACACCCGGCCCTGCCCACACAGCTCCTATTTCCCTCCACGCCAAGAATGCTACAACAAGGCGAACAGGGTGTTGGCGGCCTAGCCTAGGGCCTCTTCAAAGAAACCCGCCCTTTCCGATTACAGATGTACTGTGGAAAGCCACGGAATGCAGAGCAAAGGGTGTGGTACCAGAGTGCACCTAGAGACAATAAAAAACATTAAGGACTCATAGTGCGGCGCCACATACATGCAAATAGACCCGGTTCGGGCGGGAGACAGCCGATTTTGTACCAAAAATGGCTTTATTTAGCTGTTCTCCGCCTGAAATTGAATCTGCTTCAATAGAAGTAAATGGGAAAAATCCATTCCCTCGGTTTGTTTTTAAAAATCTCTCACTTACCTTTTCTAAAATGTTGGCATTTATGGCACCAGACCAAGGCGGGAAGCAGGGGGCCTGGGGGTATGGGGTGGCACCGTGGCAGGTAGACACTGGTCGGGTTTACTTTGGCTGATTCTCCCTGCTACTCACCAATATGTGCTCAACATATGTAGGATATAGAGGCGCTCGTCTCAGGACTTAGGGTTAATTCAGACACCAGTTTGGTTGCCTTTGCCTCTGGATTGTCTCAATTCAGTTTTTATTCCCCTTGAAACAATACATGCAACATTATGTGATTTCTACAAAAAGTTTTTCCTTTTCTGCAACTGGAGTAATTGAAATAAAACTACTTTGAGTGATAAGACTAACAATGGTAATCATCCGGAAACCTGGGCAAGAGTTACCAGTTCCCCTGGTATCAGTTAAGGACGGAGTTAACAAGGATTATGGAGGCACTTGTAATGAGGGCGTTCCTGCCTAAGGGATTTGATAAGCGAGAGAAGGGCACGTTGCCCTTTGCTATTGATGATGTTGCCACATGCAATTGGATTGTGGGTGAGTAGATGGACAACACAATCCCAGGGCTACAGCACTGCTTCCTTGGTGAAATGAACTCATGAGGTAACCCTACACCCACAGTAAAAGATAGATCTCATCTCCTACTCCATGTAAGGATGGCAAAAGCAATTATAGAGTAGGTTAACAACTGGAACTTGAATGATATTTGGCATATATATATCACACCCAGAAGATAGAGAATACTCACCCCATTCACAGTTCCAGTGAGACTGGATAGACTATGTAACAATGCACAGCTACATGCCACAGTTTTGTAAAACCATTGGATGATAATCCACTATTGCAGAGTTACTGATGGGATATGCAGAGGGCCACTATCTAGATATGGTGTCTACAGGCAGCGGCCTTACAGGATACCACACTTCAGGAGGAATTAACCACAGTAATTCAACATTATTTTAAAGATAATGAAGGCACTCCTTCGAGCGACTTGGTTGAACGGTAAACGTTCAAGGTGGTGATAAGGGGGCCTTGTATGATGACGGAGTATGGAGCTTGAATGGACATAATTCAGGAACTAGTCACCCTTGAAGAGCAGCTAAGGACATCAGAGAATATAAAGGATCAAGGTGAGGTGGAAAGCAACTACCTCGCCGCCCTAAGAGAAAGGTAGGACTCATCTTAGGAATTGAGATGCCACCAATATGGAATGTACATGTTCCAGAAACATGATTGAGGAGATAAAGCACAGAGACTACTCGCCTGACTACTCCATTCGGAGACCAGGGGTGGCCAGACTGAAAGTATGCAAAATGAAGAAGGAGAAGTTAAATACATGCTGTAAGAAATAGATTATATATTTTTGACTATTATTTGAAATAATATGCCGCACAGGATTATGCCATACATGAAGAGGTGGTTGATTATTTGAAAGTCAAGACCGTTGACTGTCACCAGAAATGTTACAAGACTTACACACGCCGTTGACAGTTCAGGAGGTAAAGAAGGTGATAGTCAATTTGGCAAAGAGAAAGAATCTCCAGCTCGTCCATCAAGTTCTATGCTATGTACGTGGACTTGTTGGCACCAAGATTTACTGAGATGTATAAGGTGGCATATGCTGAGGTTGCAATTCCTCCTTCTTTAAGGAAGGTGCTGATAGTGTCCTTTCCTAAGCTGGGCAGAGATCCACAGGCAGTCGCTTCATAAAGGCCTTTATCCTAAAACATAATAAAATATTCAGTAAGGACATCACAAAACCCAGAGTAGAGAGGGTTTGCTCCTGGTTGCAATACTGATGTGAATATATAGTGACTGTTTCATTTACTTGGGAATACCCCTGACTCTGCAGCTATGCCAGCTGTGGTAGCTATAGACTTCGAGAAAGCATTTGACACAGCAATACAGTTTTATGATGCTGTGCAAGTTTGGGAATTGTGCCCGATTGACAAATTGGCAGTTGCAACTTTTCTCTCAGATTGAGGCCAGCCAATCACGGCATTGCTTTTGGAAGGTGGATCTGTGTCTCTAGATATACATAAATCTTTTTTCTTCAATAACTCAAAAACTACTAAACAGATTTACACCAAATTACAGAAAGCACTCTTTCTGGACCAAGATCTAGCTTTCAGACAAATTTGGTGTAATTCCGTTCAGCAGTTCGGGCTGTAGTTGTGTCTAAAATCCCTATGGGAAATTGCATGGGGAGAATGCATTTTGGGACCCCCCCTTTTCTCGGCCCCTGCTTGACGAATCACCCCAAAACTTTCCAGGCCGCAGCTGGAGTGAGTCAATCAATCAATCAGTGAATTTTAAAGTGCACTACTCACCCATGAGGGTCTCAAGGCGCTGGGGGGGAGCAGCTCTGGTCAGTCGAAGAGCCAGGTCTTGAGTGTCTTCCTGAAGGTGTGCAGGGTGGGGGCGCGTCTGATGTCGATCGGGAGATCGTTCCATGTCTTGGCCGGGATGTAGAAGGTTCTTCCACCCGTTTTTGTTCTGTGGATGCGCGGGGGTTCGGCGAGGGCGAGGTTGGCGTATCGGAGGTTCCTCTTGGGTACGTGGAAGGAGATTCTATCTTTGAGATATTGGGGTCCGGTGTTGTGGAGGCATTTGTAGGCGTGGGTGAGTATCTTGAAAGTTATTCTCTTCTCAGCGGGGAGCCAGTGGAGGTTACGCAGATGCTGGGTGATGTGTTTGTGTCGAGGGATGCCGAGGACGAGGCTGCGTGTTCTGTATGGTCTGGAGTTGGCGGAGCAGAGACTTGTTGATCCCGGCGCAGAGGGTTTTTTCTGTAGTCCAGTCTGCTGGTTATGAGTGCGTGGGTGACGGTCTTCCTTGATTCGGGGGGATCCATTTGAAGGTTTTTCGGAGGATGCGGAGGGTGTTGAAGCATGTGGAGACGACGGCGTTGACCTGTCGGGTCATGGAGAGGGGGGAGTCGAGTACGATGCCAAGGTTTCAGGCGTGGTCCGTGGTGGTGGAGGGGGCTACCGAGGGCGGTGGGCCACCAGGTGTTGTCCCATGCAGAGGGGGAGGGTCCGAGGACGAGGACCTCTGTCTTCTCCAAGTTGAGCTTCAGGCAGCTGCTGCTTTTCCAGGATGCAACGTCCCTCATTCCTTCTGGAAGTTGAGTCTGGCGGTGATGGGGTCCTTGGTGAGGGAGAGGATGAGCTGGGTGTCGTCGGCGTAGGATACTATGCTGAGTCCATGCTGTCTGATGATGGCGGCGACGGGGGGCCATGTAGATGTTGAAGAGTGTGGGGCTGAGCGACGATCCTTGGGGTACTCCACAGTTGATTTTCCGTGGGTTCAGAGAAGAAGGGTGGCAGCCTGATTCTTTGGGTTCTGCCGATGAGGAAGGAGCGGAGCCAGGTGAGAGCAGTTCCCTGTATGCCGGCGTCGTGGAGTCTGGCGGTGAGTGTGCAGTGGGAGACGGTGTCGAAGGCTGCAGAGAGGGCGAGTAGGATCAGGTCTGCAGTGTGTCCTTGGTCGAGGAGTGTGCGGATGTTGTCTGTGGCGGCAAGTAGAACGGTCTCTGTGCTGTGGTTGCTGCGGGATCTGGATTGGGAGGGGTCGAGGATGGAGTTTTCTTCGATGAATTTCATTAGTTGGACGTTGACTGTCTTTTCAGTGACTTTGGCCACAAAGGGGAGGAGGGAGATGGGTCAGTAGTTCTTGAGGTCCGTGGGATCTGCTGAGGGCTTCTTGAGTAGGGGTCTGACTTCTGCGCATTTCCAGTCGTCGGGAAAGATGCCGGTTTCGAAGGTGGCGTTGATTGTGCGTTGTAGTTCCGGAGCGATGGCGGCGGTGGCTCTGTGGAAGATGTGCCGGGAGCAGGGGTCCATGGGGGCTCCTGAGTGGATGCCTTTCATGGTCGATGCGGTGTCTTCGGTGGTGACTGGGGTCCAGGAGGAGATGGTGGGCTGGCTGGCGTTGCTGGAGGAGGGAGTGGTTTCGGAGTCAGGTGTCTGGTCATTGATTTTCAGATGGAAGTAGGAGCCGAGCTTGTTGCAGAGTTCCTGGGAGAGGGTGATGTCCGTGGTTTCGCTGCGGGGTTTGGTGAATTCCTGGATGATGCTGAAGAGTTCCTTGGAGTTGCTAGAGTTGGCGAGGATTTTGTTCTGGATGAAGGTCTTTTTGGTAATCTGATGCGTTGGTGGTATTCTGTCATGGCGTTCTTGTAGGTGGTGTGGTCTTGCGAGGATTTGCTGTTTCTCCAGTTCTTCTCGAGATGTTTGCAGGTGCGTCTGGATTCTTGGAGGTCGGCGGTGAACCGGGTGGCCTTTCTGGGGCGCTGTTTGTCGAGGTTACCTAGGGGTGCGAGCTCGTCTGCGCAGTTGGTGATCCATCTGTGGAGTTCTTTGGCTGCGAGGTTGGCATCGGTCGAGGTGGTAGGGGCATTGCGGTTGAGGGTGGAGTTGAGTGAGTGGCAAACTAGTTTTGAAAAGTTTGTGAAGATTTGTCAAACTGCGCCAAAATTATTAGCAAAACAAAAACGTTTTTCCTATGGAAACTAAGTCCTAACTATAACTACATACTAGCGACGGCTAGTAGGTAATATAAATACACACACATTTAACTGTTATGGACGCGGTAGGAGTATAGAGTGGTAAGAGTATTTTTAGGGTTTAGGGTAGGGTAAGGGTATTGGATTCTCTAGACACGGGTGGTGATTTCATAGGGTTATGGCGCTCCTGAGGGAAATTCACAAATCATTGAGTTCTACACCTTGTCATAGAAAGCGGTGCTGAAGGATAGCGAGAACCACCCTTCTCACTGTTGTGTGGCACTGGCCAAAGAGAAGTAGGTGATATGAGGCAATGGAGTCACTTGCATTTCTCCATGATTTCTTTGAGTGGATCTCATTACCACATATAGATTGTTTTTATCTTGACTTTTGATACTAGGCTCGGAATACAGAAAATTAAGGTATTTTCACCGAAGGGGTTTTAGAATTTATGCATGACCACCGTTTTGTGTGCCTAGTGTGTATTGCACTCTCGCTGTTGACCTTTGGCTCACTTCATCCATACTGATTGTTATGATGGTTATAACTGGGATTGAATACTGTACACTTAGGATGAGATTATTATATATGTGGTGACTGACTGTGACCATATAAGATGAACGTTTTCATTTGGAGTGATCAATTCCGTGCAAATGACCAAAAATTGCTGATGAGTATTGAGAATGCATGGGTTTCCACACCACACTGGGAGTTGTTTGAATTTTTCGATTTCTCACGGTCTGCACTGTGATGTGATGTTGCATTATAATTTTAGTACTATGCGATGCTTTGATAAGATGGGTTGCTTTTCTCGTATATCATTTACTTAGCCTTGAAGAAGTCGCGGGACAGAGTGCCCAATAGGCGACGAAACACGTGTTGGCTAAGGAATTATCACAACTGAATAAAAGATAAAGAAATAAAAAGAAAAAAAGAACAGAAAGAACAATAAAGAAAAGAATTTGTTTGTCAATGACTGACCTTTGATTTTATGTTAATTATTATTGCGCGTGTGCTGGGGATTGTATTTGTTAAAGGTATTGGATGGTAAGGGTATTTTTAGGGTTTAGTTATGGATAAGGGTATTGGGTTGTAAGGGTGTTTTTAATGTTTAGGTGTAGGTAAGGGTATTGGGTTGTAAGGGTATTTTTAAGATTTAGGCAGGGTAAGTGTATTGGGTAATAAGGGTATTTTTAGGTTTTAGGGGTGGATAAGGGTATTGGAGTGTAAGGGTATTTTTAGGGTTTAGGGTGGGTAAGGGTAAAGGGTGGCAAGGGTATTTTTAGGGCTTAGGGGTGGGTAAGGAATTGGGTGGTAAGAGTGTATTTGGGGTTTAGGGGTGGGTAAAGGTATTGGGTTGTTAGGATGTTTTTAGGGTTTAGGGGTGGATAACGGTATAGGATGGTAAAGGTATTTTAGGGTTTAGGGTTGGGTAAGGGTATGGGGTGGTAAATGTATTTTAGAGTTTAGTGATGGGTAGGGGCATAGGGTGATAAAGATATTTTTAGGGTTGGGGTGATTAGGGGTATAGGGTGGGAAGGGTATTTTTGGGTGGGTATGAGTACAAGGTGGTAAGGGTATTTTAGGGTTTTGGGGTGGGTAGAGGCATAGGGTGGTAAGGGTAATTAATAAAGAGGGGGTTGCAGGGGATGCACCCCAATAAAAATAAAATTAGTTTATTTAAAAAAACAAGATAAAAATGTGTGGGTATATGTATATATATATATATATATACCCCTACATTTTTAATCTTGTTTTTATATTATTTATTTTATATATATATACAAATATACATATATATATATTCACTGAAAAAACCATAGGTTTTAGGGACGTTATAGTTACAAATTAGCATTTAAAAAACCTTTGAAATTCACTGAAAAAACCATAGGTTTTAGGGACAGTTATAGTTAGTTGGACATTGCACTCGTACAAAACCCGTGAAATTCCCCCGTTATAGTTAGTTCAGCTAACTATAACTCGCGCCCCGCAATGCACTGCTGATGACGTCACATATTACATCACTCATGACATGGTCAGTGACATCACTGATGACATCACTGATGACATCTCAAATGACATCACTGATGACATCATCCAGTGACTGTGTGTTTCTGTAAAGTTTAAATATTTTTTATATATATAGGGAAAGGCGTATTGAAGAATGAGTGGGTGTATAAGTGTCTGTATGGATGATTTAGTAGGTGCGTGACTAATTCTATAAGTGAGTGATTAAACGTATCTTACTGAATGCATGGGTTAGTGACTAAACTGGGTGAATGTCTGTATCTGTCTGTTGCTGTGTAAGTGGCTGCATGGGTTTGTGAATAGCTACATGAGTGTCTATAAGAGTTATTGATTTGTTGTCTGAGTATCTGTATGGGTGCCTGAGTGTTTGTGTGGATGGGGTGTGTGCGACTGTGCATAGATGTGTGAGTGGGTGATTCACTGGGTGGATGGTTTCAAGAGTGCATCTGTGATAGACTGTATGGGTGGGTAAGTGTGTGTAAGAGTGTGTTAGTGAGTGAATGTATGTCCCAGTGGTACATGTGTGAGTAACTACATATGTGAAAGGCAGTATATATGTGTGTTGGAGTATATAAATAGCTATAAGCGAGAGTGAGTGATTGTGATAGTGGCTGTATGGATGAGTGTGTGCTTGTATCAGTGATTGTATAAGAGCGTAACAATGTGCTAGTATTTGTATGATTAAGTGAGCTGGTGTGTGTATAACTGTATAGGTGAGTAAATGGCAGTGTGTTTAATTATTTGCATGACTGACTAGGTGTGTGAGTACCTCTATGGATGAGTGGCGGTGTTTGAGTGTCTATATAGGAGTAAGAGTGCATATGATAGTCCTGTATTGAGTGACCATAAGTATGAGTGACTGTACGGGTGAGTGAGTGGATGTGTGTGTGTAGACCTAAGAATCAGTGAGTGGGTATGTAGTTATTGGTGTTGGAGTGTCTATGGTTTTGCGAATGGCAGTCTGTAATTTAGATTGGGTGTATCAAAGGTTATATTAGGGTGTGAAGAGCTGCATCAGATTATCACGTGGATGATGTCATCAGTGATGTCATTTGAGATGTCATCAGTGATGTCATCAGTGATGTCACTGACCATGTCATGAGTGATGTAATATGTGACGTCATCAGCAGTGCATTGCGGGGCGCGAGTTATAGTTAGCTGAACTAACTATAACGGGGGAATTTCACGGGTTTTGTACGAGTGCAATGTCCAACTAACTATAACTGTCCCTAAAACCTATGGTTTTTTCAGTGAATTTCAAAGGTTTTTAAATGCTAATTTGTAACTATAACGTCCCTAAATCCTATGGTTTTTCAGTGAATTTCAAAGGTTTTTAAATGCTAATTTGTAACTATAACATGTCTGAAACCTACGGTTTTTTCAGTGAATTTCAAAGGTTTTGTAAATGACAATTTTTAAATGTATTAATTGTTATATAAATTTTTTCATACTGATTTCGAAATTTTTTAGAAAACATTTTTTTAAATATTTTATTTTTTAAATTACATTGTAATTATATTATACATTACAAAAATACTTTCTCAGAATGAATTACTTTAGTTTAAATACTTTGCACATAGGCAATAGACTTTTAAGTACAGTAGTTACAGTTGTTGCAATGGGCAACACATTTTCAAACACAATGCAACATTCAGCTCAATGTGAATTTCTAGTTAAATGCAATTAGTTACTTTATGGATTACTTTTCTAACCACAGGACTGGATCCTAGATTCAGTCCTGGGACATCTCCTGTAAACAGTTGAGTAAAAGCGTTTTGGTTACAGTCGTGATTTTTAAGGAATATTATTGTACTTTAAAAGTTGACAGAAACTTTTTCTCATAGAATGACCAATGTTATCCTATGGAAGGAAATTCACTTAGGAGGTAAAAACTGTTATCGTTACTTTTTGTTACTCAGTGTTGGATCCTGGATCCAGCACTGGTGCATCTCCTGTAAACAGTTGAAAGAATGCGTTTAAGTCATACAGGCGATTTTTAAGGAATATTTGTAGTTTGTGAAAATCGACACTTTGAAACTTTTCTGCTGAAAACCAGACAAAGGATTCCTATGGAAGAAAATATAAGTTACTGGTAAGTACGGTTAAAATTACTTTTCAGGGTCAGTGCTGGGCTAAAAGATGCAGCACTGGGTTCTCTCCTGATAACAGGTGAGTAAATTGGAATTCGTACTTTGGTTGATTTTAGAGGAATATTATAAAGTTCCAAAACTCCACACTTAGAAGAATTTCCAAGTGAAACCAGTCAATGTTAGCCTATGAAGGAAATTCAAGTTACCGGTAAGTACGGTTAAAATTAATTTTGAGGATCAGTACTGGGCTGAAAGATGCAGCACTGAGGTCTCTCCTGATAACAGGTGAGTAAATCAGAATTCGGATTTCGGCTGATTTTAGAGGAATATTTTAAAGTTCCAAAAATCAACACTTAGAAACTTTTTCAGCAAAAAGCAGGCAATGATATCCTATGGAAGGAAATTCAAGTTACCGGTAAGTACGGTTAAAATTACTTTTGAGGATCAGTACTGGGCTGAAACATGCAGCACTGAGGTCTCTCCTGATAACAGGTGAGTAAATCGGAATTCGTATTTCGGCTGATTTTAGAGGAATATTTTAAAGTTCCAAAACTCCACACTTAGAAGAATTTCCAAGTGAAACCAGTCAATGTTAGCCTATGGAAGGAAATTCAAGTTACTGGTAAGTACGGTTAAAATTACTTTTCAGGACCAGTACTGGGCTGAAAGATGCAGCACTGAGGTCTCTCCTGATAACAGGTGAGTAAATCAGAATTCGGATTTCGGCTGATTTTAGAGGAATATTTGTATGTTTCAAAACTCCACACTTAGAAGAATTTCCAAGTGAAACCAGTCAATGTTAGCCTATGAAGGAAATTCAAGTTACCGGTAAGTACGGTTAAAATTACTTTTCAGGATCAGTACTGGGCTGAAAGATGCAGCACTGAGGTCTCTCCTGATAACAGGTGAGTAAATCGGAATTCGTATTTCGGCTGATTTTAGAGGAATATTTTAAAGTTCCAAAACTCCACACTTAGAAGAATTTCCAAGTGAAACCAGTCAATGTTAGCCTATGAAGGAAATTCAAGTTACCGGTAAATACGGTTAAAATTACTTTTCAGGACCAGTACTGGGCTGAAAGATGCATCACTGAGGTCTCTCCTGATAACAGGTGAGTAAATCGGAATTCGTATTTCGGCTGATTTTACAGGAATATTTTAAAGTTCCAAAACTCCACACTTAGAAGAATTTCCAATTGAAACCAGTCAATGTTAGCCTATGGAAGGAAATTCAAGTTACTGGTAAGTATGGTTAAAATTACTTTTCAGGACCAGTACTGGGCTGAAAGATACAGCACTGAGGTCTCTCCTTATAACAGGTGAGTAAATCGGAATTCGTATTTCGGCTGATTTTAGAGGAATATTTGCACAATGGTGAAGGGAGGGGCGGGGCCTGAGCTGACATCTGTGCAAACGCGCCCCGTGGCGCGTTTTAAGTTGGGGGATTAAGTCCCCTTGAATCCTGAGGGTCCCTAGGGGCCAACTAGCCCACCAGGAACCTCCAATATGCGCCAGGGGCTGCGTTGCAGAGACGTGTAGAGAGGCCACAGCCCTTTTACACCTCTCTGCAACGCAGCTCTGTGGCGCTTTCTGGATGTACCTGTTGGGCTAGTTGGCCCCCAGGACCCTCAGGATGAAGGGATTTAATTCCCCATCTTAAAACCCGCCACGGGGCCTGTTTGCACACATGTCACCTGAAGCCCCGCCCCCTCCCTTCACCACTGTGCAAACGCGCCCGTGGCGCGTTTTAAGTTGGGGGATTAAGTCCCCTTGAATCCTGAGGGTCCCCGGAGTCCAACTAGCCCACCATATACCTCCAAAAGCGCCACAGAGCTGCGTTGCAGAGAGGTGTAAAAGGGGTGTGGCCTCTCTACACGTCTCTGCAAGGCAGCCCCCTGGCGCATACTGGAGGTTCCTGGTGGGCTAGTTGGCCCCAGGGACCCCCAGTATTCAAGGGGAATTTGTTCCCCCTCTGCAAACGCGCCAGGGCGCGTTTGCAGAGTGGTGAAGGAAGGGGCGGGGCCTGCGGGCCCGATCGGTTTTTCTTTTTTTGTCCCCTGAAGGGGGCTGTGTGGCCCCCTTCCTTTTTCTCTTTTTGGGCCCTGGGGACCCCATCCCCCAGGGCCTTACCCTTTTTTAAATTACAAAAAAAAAAAAAACGGGAAGGGGGCCGCGTGGCCCCCTTCCCTGGGCCTGTATTGGCCCCGGGGACCCCATCCCCGGGGCATGGCCTCTATATTTATTATTTTGAGGGGGCAGCGTGGCCCCCTCCTCTGGCCATTTTAAGGCCCCGGGGACCCCATCCCCGGGGCCGGCCTTTCCATTTTTTTTTCTCCATTTTTTTCTTCTTTTTTTTGGAGAGGGGGCCGCGTGGCCCCCTCCCGAGCCACTACTTGCCCCGGGGACCCCATCCCCCGGGGCTGGCCCTCTCCGTTGGGGACTGTGGGGGGTCCCCAATCCCCCACAGTCCCGCCGGCTCCCCACGTCCCTTGGGAGCCGGCATTGCTGTTCCACATGGGGAGCAGCTGACATGCTGCTCCCCATGTGGAAAAGCAATCGCTTTGGATATTGGAAGAGAGAGCAGGTTTCCCTGCTCTCTCTTCCAATATCCAAAGCAGTCTGCTATGGCAGGACGGGAGCCGCGAGGCTCCCGTCCTGCCATAGCAAACTACAGTGTCCCGAGGGTAGGCACCCCGGGACACTGCAGGAGCTGGCCCTGGGGGGTGGTGGTCCCCAGGGCCATCAAAGGCTCCAGGAGGGGGCCGCGCGGCCCCCTCCCATTCAGTACACAGCCCCGGGAGGTGGTGGTCCCCGGGGCTCTGGGAGTCCGTAACGGACCCCCATATTAAAATGTTTAGTGCCCGGGGAGGTGGCGGTCCCGGGGCGTGTGGGGGCTGGAGCCCCCCACACTGGTTTTATTTTTAATTAAAAAAAGCCCCGGGAGGTGGTGGTCCCGGGGCTGCGGGAGGGCTCAGAGCCCTCCCGCACCATTTTCAAAAAGCCCCGGGGGTGGCGGTCCCCGGGGCTTGGGGGCCCTTGAGGCCCCCACACATTAAGTTATCCCCCCCACCATGCCCCCGGGACTCGGGCCACCCGGGGCCAGTGCTCATCGAGCGCGGGAGACCGCGCTTCGATTTTCGGCAGGATTCGCGCACCCTGAGCGCATCCTGCCGATTTAAAAATTTTTTTTTTTTTTGCCCAGGGGGTCCTTGTGGGACCCCTGAGCAGACCTAGGGGTCAGGGTGTTTCTACCCTGCCCCCTTTGCGCACTTGTTTCTGTCCCTCGGTTCTACCGAGGGACAAAATAACTGCCAACATTTCCTGAATCGGAATGTTGACAGCCAGCTGACAGCCAATTAACATGCAGCTCGTGATCGGGACGGTGCGCGCAGGGTGCGCTGAGGGTACGCGGACCCTACTCGGCCATAGATATCACTAACTTTTTACTTTTCATTTTCTCAGCAACTACTGAACGGATTTACACCATTTAACAAAAGGGTTCTTTCTGAACCAAGAACTACCTCTTTGCCAAATTTGGTGTAATTCCGTTCAGCAGTTCGGGCTGTAGCCGTGTCTAAAGTTTCCTATGGAAAAGTGCATGGGGAAACGCGTTTTGGGACCCCCTTTTTCTCGGCCCCCGCTTGACGAATCCCCCGAGACTTTCAGGGTAGGAGCGGACCGGAGCGGGCCACAAAGTTTGAAAATTTCGCGAAGATACGTCAACCGGTAAGAGAGTTATTTCAAATAGAATGTCGCGGATTTCCTATGGATAATAGGTTGTAACTATAACTATCTACTGGCGACCGCCAGTAGATAATATATATATATATATATGTATATATATATATAAAAAATATAATATATATATACATATATATATATACACACACACACACATATATATATATTTATATTTCACTTACCTTATTTATACTTACCTGCATGGTAAAGAAAGATGCCTGATAAATGCAGCGAACTAAATAATGTACTCGAAGGGAGAAGGACAAAATATGTGCTCGTGTTGATTTAGAGCAGCACCTGGTGGGGAATAAGAAGTTTTCCCTAATTTTGCATTTGCGAAGTACAACGTTGGAGCAGAGACAACAATTTAAAATGTACATATATTTTATTTACTTTCCGTTCTGTAGGGTTTTAATTATAAATTTGGTCACATGTACTTATATTGCTGAGCTGAACAAACACAGATCGCGATACAAAAGGGGATGATGGACGGAACGTTTGAGCCAATCAAACACTCACCCCCAGTCAACTGATCTGGGTTTAATCCATCATCATTCTTTAGCTCACTCCACCACCCCAGTTCAGACATGGCCATATGCAAATCAGTCTGACCCTGTGCCTCATGGGAACAGTCCAGCCCGAACTGCCAAGCCATGTCTTCCCTGGACCGGAAACAAGCATCCTAGGACCGGTTTCTGGCATTCCAGCCGTCATCAGCCAGGCTTGCTTGAATCCAGTGGCAAAGTGAGCAAGGGACCCACGTCTGGGCATACCCCCGCCAACTTAGGGCGAACAAAGCGATACAAAAGGGGATGATGGACGGAACGTTTGAGCCAATCAAACACTCACCCCCAGTCAACTGATCTGGGTTTAATCCATCATCATTCTTTAGCTCACTCCACCACCCCAGTTCAGACATGGCCATATGCAAATCAGTCTGACCCTGTGCCTCATGGGAACAGTCCAGCCCGAACTGCCAAGCCATGTCTTCCCTGGACCGGAAACAAGCATCCTAGGACCGGTTTCTGGCATTCCAGCCGTCATCAGCCAGGCTTGCTTGAATCCAGTGGCAAAGTGAGCAAGGGACCCACGTCTGGGCATACCCCCGCCAACTTAGGGCGAACAAAGCGATACAAAAGGGGATGATGGACGGAACGTTTGAGCCAATCAAACACTCACCCCCAGTCAACTGATCTGGGTTTAATCCATCATCATTCTTTAGCTCACTCCACCACCCCAGTTCAGACATGGCCATATGCAAATCAGTCTGACCCTGTGCCTCATGGGAACAGTCCAGCCCGAACTGCCAAGCCATGTCTTCCCTGGACCGGAAACAAGCATCCTAGGACCGGTTTCTGGCATTCCAGCCGTCATCAGCCAGGCTTGCTTGAATCCAGTGGCAAAGTGAGCAAGGGACCCACGTCTGGGCATACCCCCGCCAACTTAGGGCGAACAAAGCGATACAAAAGGGGATGATGGACGGAGCGTTTGAGCCAATCAAACACTCACCCCCAGTCAACTGATCTGGGTTTAATCCATCATCATTCTTTAGCTCACTCCACCACCCCAGTTCAGACATGGCCATATGCAAATCAGTCTGACCCTGTGCCTCATGGGAACAGTCCAGCCCGAACTGCCAAGCCATGTCTTCCCTGGACCGGAAACAAGCATCCCAGGACCGGTTTCTGGCATTCCAGCCGTCATCAGCCAGGCTTGCTTGAATCCAGTGGCAAAGTGAGCAAGGGACCCACGTCTGGGCATACCCCCGCCAACTTAGGGCGAACAAAGCGATACAAAAGGGGATGATGGACGGAACGTTTGAGCCAATCAAACACTCACCCCCAGTCAACTGATCTGGGTTTAATCCATCATCATTCTTTAGCTCACTCCACCACCCCAGTTCAGACATGGCCATATGCAAATCAGTCTGACCCTGTGCCTCATGGGAACAGTCCAGGCCGAACTGCCAAGCCATGTCTTCCCTGGACCGGAAACAAGCATCCTAGGACCGGTTTCTGGCATTCCAGCCGTCATCAGCCAGGCTTGCTTGAATCCAGTGGCAAAGTGAGCAAGGGACCCACGTCTGGGCATACCCCCGCCAACTTAGGGCGAACAAAGCGATACAAAAGGGGATGATGGACGGAACGTTTGAGCCAATCAAACACTCACCACCAGTCAACTGATCTGGGTTTAATCCATCATCATTCTTTAGCTCACTCCACCACCCCAGTTCAGACATGGCCATATGCAAATCAGTCTGACCCTGTGCCTCATGGGAACAGTCCAGCCCGAACTGCCAAGCCATGTCTTCCCTGGACCGGAAACAAGCATCCTAGGACCGGTTTCTGGCATTCCAGCCGTCATCAGCCAGGCTTGCTTGAATCCAGTGGCAAAGTGAGCAAGGGACCCACGTCTGGGCATACCCCCGCCAACTTAGGGCGAACAAAGCGATACAAAAGGGGATAATGGACGGAACATTTGAGCCAATCAAACACTCACCCCCAGTCAACTGATCTGGGTTTAATCCATCATCATTCTTTAGCTCACTCCACCACCCCAGTTCAGACATGGCCATATGCAAATCAGTCTGACCCTGTGCCTCATGGGAACAGTCCAGCCCGAACTGCCAAGCCATGTCTTCCCTGGACCGGAAACAAGCATCCTAGGACCGGTTTCTGGCATTCCAGCCGTCATCAGCCAGGCTTGCTTGAATCCAGTGGCAAAGTGAGCAAGGGACCCACGTCTGGGCATACCCCCGCCAACTTAGGGCGAACAAAGCGATACAAAAGGGGATGATGGACGGAACGTTTGAGCCAATCAAACACTCACCCCCAGTCAACTGATCTGGGTTTAATCCATCATCATTCTTTAGCTCACTCCACCACCCCAGTTCAGACATGGCCATATGCAAATCAGTCTGACCCTGTGCCTCATGGGAACAGTCCAGCCCGAACTGCCAAGCCATGTCTTCCCTGGACCGGAAACAAGCATCCTAGGACCGGTTTCTGGCATTCCAGCCGTCATCAGCCAGGCTTGCTTGAATCCAGTGGCAAAGTGAGCAAGGGACCCACGTCTGGGCATACCCCCGCCAACTTAGGGCGAACAAAGCGATACAAAAGGGGATGATGGACGGAACGTTTGAGCCAATCAAACACTCACCCCCAGTCAACTGATCTGGGTTTAATCCATCATCATTCTTTAGCTCACTCCACCACCCCAGTTCAGACATGGCCATATGCAAATCAGTCTGACCCTGTGCCTCATGGGAACAGTCCAGCCCGAACTGCCAAGCCATGTCTTCCCTGGACCGGAAACAAGCATCCCAGGACCGGTTTCTGGCATTCCAGCCGTCATCAGCCAGGCTTGCTTGAATCCAGTGGCAAAGTGAGCAAGGGACCCACGTCTGGGCATACCCCGCCAACTTAGGGCGAACAAAGCGATACAAAAGGGGATGATGGACGGAACGTTTGAGCCAATCAAACACTCACCCCCAGTCAACTGATCTGGGTTTAATCCATCATCATTCTTTAGCTCACTCCACCACCCCAGTTCAGACATGGCCATATGCAAATCAGTCTGACCCTGTGCCTCATGGGAACAGTCCAGGCCGAACTGCCAAGCCATGTCTTCCCTGGACCGGAAACAAGCATCCTAGGACCGGTTTCTGGCATTCCAGCCGTCATCAGCCAGGCTTGCTTGAATCCAGTGGCAAAGTGAGCAAGGGACCCACGTCTGGGCATACCCCCGCCAACTTAGGGCGAACAAAGCGATACAAAAGGGGATGATGGACGGAACGTTTGAGCCAATCAAACACTCACCACCAGTCAACTGATCTGGGTTTAATCCATCATCATTCTTTAGCTCACTCCACCACCCCAGTTCAGACATGGCCATATGCAAATCAGTCTGACCCTGTGCCTCATGGGAACAGTCCAGCCCGAACTGCCAAGCCATGTCTTCCCTGGACCGGAAACAAGCATCCTAGGACCGGTTTCTGGCATTCCAGCCGTCATCAGCCAGGCTTGCTTGAATCCAGTGGCAAAGTGAGCAAGGGACCCACGTCTGGGCATACCCCCGCCAACTTAGGGCGAACAAAGCGATACAAAGGGGATAATGGACGGAACATTTGAGCCAATCAAACACTCACCCCCAGTCAACTGATCTGGGTTTAATCCATCATCATTCTTTAGCTCACTCCACCACCCCAGTTCAGACATGGCCATATGCAAATCAGTCTGACCCTGTGCCTCATGGGAACAGTCCAGCCCGAACTGCCAAGCCATGTCTTCCCTGGACCGGAAACAAGCATCCTAGGACCGGTTTCTGGCATTCCAGCCGTCATCAGCCAGGCTTGCTTGAATCCAGTGGCAAAGTGAGCAAGGGACCCACGTCTGGGCATACCCCGCCAACTTAGGGCGAACAAAGCGATACAAAAGGGGATGATGGACGGAACGTTTGAGCCAATCAAACACTCACCCCCAGTCAACTGATCTGGGTTTAATCCATCATCATTCTTTAGCTCACTCCACCACCCCAGTTCAGACATGGCCATATGCAAATCAGTCTGACCCTGTGCCTCATGGGAACAGTCCAGCCCGAACTGCCAAGCCATGTCTTCCCTGGACCGGAAACAAGCATCCTAGGACCGGTTTCTGGCATTCCAGCCGTCATCAGCCAGGCTTGCTTGAATCCAGTGGCAAAGTGAGCAAGGGACCCACGTCTGGGCATACCCCCGCCAACTTAGGGCGAACAAAGCGATACAAAGGGGATGATGGACGGAACGTTTGAGCCAATCAAACACTCACCCCCAGTCAACTGATCTGGGTTTAATCCATCATCATTCTTTAGCTCACTCCACCACCCCAGTTCAGACATGGCCATATGCAAATCAGTCTGACCCTGTGCCTGCGGCTATATCTGAGACAATTTTTGATGAGTATTGGGCTCAGGCATTCACATATGCTTCTAGAGTATCAAGGAATACAAGATTTAAACTTTGACAGGTCACCGTTTTGCACCGTACATATCTATCTCCTCATAGAGCAAGCATTAATTTGCCAGGGTTCACTGTTGAATACCCGCTTTGTGAAAAACGGATGGCCGTATTCTACTATATGTTATGTGGTCATGCCCTATTATAGTTGAAAATTGGGGGAATCTTGTGGGGTTGATCAAGGAGGTGACTGACAGGCCTGGACTTTTGAGTCCCAAGATATGCCTGTTGGGTGTAGGCCTCAGACTCAAAACAGAAAACCAGTCTATGTGGGGCTTGTATTAGTCAAACGATGTATAGGCAGTATAGCATAATCTTGGAAATGTATTAGGGTATCAAGAAATGACTGAAGGATTAGACTGTTGGGCGGAACTGCAAAGTATGGTGTTACATATGGATTACAAGAAGGGTAATAGCAAGAGAGTACCAAGAGCCTGGGATATGATAGCGGAGACTCTGAAACAGGGATGACAGACCCCCATGAAATGGGCTAAGAACCAACTATGATAATTAACAACAACAAAACCCCTAGTACCCATATCACCCACACCCGTGTGACTCTATTCTAAAGCGCATATTCTTTGGCACATCCTGACACACATACTGCAGCCTATGTTTGAGACGCCTCCTCGCTTAATTAAGCATCACTGTTCAAAATTGAAGGGATTTTGGCTTTAACTAACCTACCCGCCATATGCAAAATGTATATTAATGAACAGATAGGGGGTAGATGGCCTGCCGCAGGTGCACCACCTTGTGTAAATCCTTGACAGAAACTGCTCGAATGTATTGTAACTTCTAGCATAGACGCCCAACTCAGACCACGTTAAATTGTTGTTGGTTGTTAATCAATCACCTTTTGTTTCTTCTCCATCTATTCCCATATCTTTTCCGGGCATGGGTTTTCACAGCCTTTGTTGACTTTCAGGGCTGTTTTGCTCATATAACAGACTCACTCATGCTTATCAGGTCATGCCACATTACAGATCACCTTATATGCGAGACAACAGTGCAGCATGGAATGGGTCACGCTAAAGGTATGAGATAAAATCACCCGGCGAATGACTTCTGTTAGTAAACTGCAACATTTCTGATGTTAACCTCTAGAATGCTAGAATGAAATTTAATTAAGAACTATTTTTTAAAAATTTGCACCCGAGGAAAGAGACCTTTACTTGATTCATAAATATTAGATGTGTGCTAAGTTTTCCTCTTGTGGGGTTACCTTAATCGTCACAAAGACTATGATTCCCACCTATAGTTTTATGTTTTTTCTGGGTTTTCATATTAAAGTCAAGACTTTTGCACCCATTTCAAGCTGTTTTGAGAATAAAACATCATCAACGTCGATCCATTTTCAAAGTCACAAGCAAACCAGTTTAAAGTTATCTCACGAGAAAACAGCAAATGCGGGCTCGATGACAAGTGCCACTTGCGTGTAAATATATTGACAGTTTGTGGGAGAAAAACACCACTAGGGCATAAACATAGTAAAGTAGAAACCGTGCAAACTAAGGATAGCTCTATAATTGGGATCTATGCCAGACTTCTCTCACGAAATAAAAACTTCTCACACACCCAACAGATAGTGGTTCACCATCCAAAAATGCTGTAACAGATCATGTTTGCGAGTAATCCTGTTATGCATGGAAGTCTTGTTTACAAAGTTTTGTTATTTGCACAAATGAGTCCATTTATTCTAAGAATGTCATTCCCCACCTTGATTCCTCTATTCATCAGCCACCACTTTTTAGCTGTGAAGCTGCTGAGCAGAGAACTTGAGCTGGGCCATGCGAGGTAAAACTAACCAGCACAACCCTTTTTAGGTTCAGCCTAGCCAGTGCATGCGCTGCTCTGCGAGCCATGCTGTATTTGAGTATGTACTTGAAACCCCTCCCACTCTCCGCCCATATTTGTCATTGGCTTGTGTCATTGTCCTTCGTAAATACTGGCTTATGATTCATATTATTAGGCTTGTTAGTCCCTACTTAGTACCGCCATGTCTTCATTTGTAACCTCCCATGAGGACTGTCCCTTTTACTTCGGTTGTTACACGGTACGTCTTCTTTAGTCTGTAAGCACTATTTTCTTTAATGAGTTTATCTTACTGCAGGAGGGTGTCTTGTGAGCAGTTGTGACCACCAGCTTGTTTATTTAACTTGTAGCAAACGGGGAGCTCTTCAGGTGCCATGGGAGACGGAAGGGGGCAACTCAGCTATGCCTAAAAGCATTTGGAATGCAATAGGTCTCTCATTTGCGAGAGTTTAAGCTATTGGCATTGTAAATGACAATGCCTTTTATTTATGTTTTAAAAACCAAAACATAAATAAAATGCATTGTCATTTATAATGCCAATAGCTCAAACTCGCGTAAATGCGAGACCTATTGCATTACAAATGCTTGTTTTAACATTCCGGGACTTGTAGTTTCGCATTTATATTGAGAAAAATAAAGCTAAAAGAGACCACAGTGCAAAGCAGAACCCAGGACAGCATGTGATATTCAATTCCTTGTTCCTAGTCCTTTTTCTCTCTCTTTGCTTTGAGCCTCCCACTCGCCTACCTTCATGTATGTAACACAGTGGGACCTTGAGTGGGGATGTTTGGTAGCGAGTGCACTCCCTCGTCTGCTGTATACGCCAGCAGCTCGATGATAACACTGCCTCACCAGCATTACTTCATGGCGCAAGGACCAGGGTCGGACTGATACAGAAAATAGGCACAGGCACCAAAATAAAAGTGACCGCCATTAGCTAATCACTTAGTTAAAAAAGTGTCCCACATTTGCAAATCAAACAGTTTTAAACTTTTAAAGATAAGCTGTGTATTTGTCTTGCACTTTATTGGAAAGCACGTGCCTTGGTGCTGGCTACAGGCAATGTTTTTGATAATATTAGAGAAATGAACAGTAAAAACCGGCCCAGCAGACCATAAATTAGTTAACAAACAGCCAAAAAACAGCCCAAATACCAACCTGTCAGACCAGCCCTTTGGACACTGCCAGCTTGCCCTATAGGCCCTTTTCAATCCATGTAAGGGCCTTGGCCTTACACCCTTCAATGCGTTCTACAAGGCGCATATTGTTTCTTCACTGATTTGCTGTGGCGCACTGGCACCTTAGGGCCAGTAAACTGGAACGACTACAGTATATCATTTGAGAAGTGCAGACACAGTCCCAGATTAGTCCCGCTGAGGTTTACCTTCTCAAGCTATGTGCCACAAGTCCCGTTCGTGTTGGAGACGGCCGCAGGGAGGAAGGAGAGCATTGCTGGTGGTGATCGGCGTGGCAATAGGAGCATGCTGCTCGTCGCGGATGGGCGGGCTGGAGCCTTGCATTGGAGGTCCTCCGCTGCGATCGATGCTTGCTGTGCGAAGAGACAGGCTGGGTGCAGCATGCACTGGTTTTCAGTGGTCATTCGTGGTCGAGAAGAGTGCAAAAGCTTGTTTTAAGAGCCCAATGAGCCACATTAAAAGTCCAGAACCTGAGGAGCACCACTTGGGGGTCAGGAACTCGCTGAAAACAGGTCCAGGTGCTGTAGGGGAGCCTTTTATGTCCGAGGCTGAGATCAGGAGGCCAGAATCTAGCCCTGAGTCACTCTGTGGTCCTGGGTTTCAAGATAAAGATGCAGTTCCAGTTCTTCCTCCCCAAGCACGAGGGCAGTAGGTCAGCACAACAGGGCAGCAGCTCCTTCAGAGTGGCAGTCTTTTCAGCAGCACAGCAGTCCTTCTTTCTGGCAGAGTATTCACAGGTCCAGAAGTGTACTGAGGAGTTGGTGTCTGAGGTCCTTCTTTTATACACTGGTACCCTGGTTCTGGAAGGTGGGAGAAGCTTCTAGGCAGTGGTTTGAAGTGCATGGAATTTCCTGCCTCCCCTGGCCCAGCTCCCAGCTGGCTAAAGTGACACTGCAGGGTCATTAGGCCCTTTGTGGGGAGGCAGGACACAGCCTATTCTATGGTTCAAGTGTAAGTGGGGCTGTGCCCAGCTCCTCCCTCCCATCCTGCCAGTGATGGCCCACCCAGTCACATCTAAGCTCCCCATTGTGTATAGCTGTCTAGGAGGAATACATAAAGCCCAACTGTCAACTAAACCCAGTCATGTGATCAGAGACAGGCTGCAGGCACCAAATGGCTAAGGAAAGAAAATGCCAACTTCCTAAAAGTTTTAATGATAATGGGGTAAATCCTGTGTCCCTCAGAACCTGGGTGTAAGCAATATAATCTACAATGAGTTCTGTTGGGTGAAACAATTGCTTAGCAAACAAAATAAATTAAAGAATCGAAAAGCACAGCAGTGTCTTTCCTTAAGAGCAATCAATGTCTGGTAAGTAGTTTAAACATGAACGTAAGTCAAAACACACAGCAAACAAAAATTTGTTCAAATTTATATCTATATTATTTATAATGGTTGATTTTGTATATGACTGTCACATACACAGATAGAAAAACTAACAACATAAACAACGTGACTTTAGTGAGCCATGTGACATAAAGTGCATGCATGCAACGAACAAATATCCAAAGAGTACAAATTACATCAAATTACATCAACGTATAGACAATACAGGTTAGAGTAGGTCCGTCCCTTTTTAAATACATAAAGTTCTGCAAACACCCTTTGGACTTCCTTCTTTTTAGTATAAGGGTGATGAGACTATGGACATGGGATAATCAAGAAGCATCGACGTTTCAACCCAGGGGGTATGCATAATTCAATATACGTCACATCGGGTCTTCCTCAGGACTTGTCTATGACATGTGGACAGGCAAATTGAAAAAGAATTTTTAAAATAACCTCCAGTCCTAGATAGAGTCTGAATCTGTGCGAAAGAGAGGAATCCCGAGTCATTTCTCATAGGTAGGGCAATGCATCACAAATCAACAATGGGCCATTATTTCCTGATGATAAATCCTGGCTATAACTTGTGGGAATCACTTTCATCCGAATAGATACTTTAGGCAATCACGAGAAATACATGGACAATTATTTCCTTGTTGTGAGTTGCAAGGAGAAACCCCCCTTGTTATGACTCTCATCTGGGTAGAATCTCTACTGGAGTTTGGCACTGAATGCCACAGTTCACCGGCAAGGCAGAGACTTCGCAGGTGAACTGTGGCATTCAGTCATGTACAAAATTAACCATTATAAATAATATAGATATAAATTTGAACACATTTTTGTTTGCTGTGTTTTTTGATTTACATTCATGTTTAAACTACTTAATTGCTATTCAGGAAAGACACTGCTGTGCTTTTCGATTCTTGAATTTATTTTGTTTACTAAGCAATTGTTTCACCCAACAGAACTCATTGTAGATTTTATAACTTTCTAAAAGTGGCATTTTCAGAATTGCAATTTAAAATCCGACTTCACCATATGTTAGGATTTTTAATTGTGATTCCAGAGACACCAAACTTGAAGGAGTTATCTGGAAATTACACCCATAATGTAATAAGATAGGCCTTGCAGTAGTGAAAAACGAATTTAGGAGTTTTTCACTACCAGGACATGTAAAACTTAGGAGTACATGTCCTACCTTTTAAATGCAGTGCACCCTGCCTTCTGTGCTGCCCATGGCCTACACTGGGCATGGCCTATATGTACAAAAAGGGAAGGTTTGGGCATTACAAAAGGTTTATTTTGCCAGGTCGACATGGCAGTTTAAAACTGTGCACACAGGCTCTGAAATGGCAGGCATGAGACATGTTTAAAGGGCTACTTAAGTGGGTGGCACAATCAGTGCTGCAAGACCACTAGTAGCATTTAATGTGCAGGCCCTGGGCACATGTAGTACCACTTTACTAGGGACTTATAAATAAATTAAATATGCCAATTGGGTATATGCCAATTCTACCATGTTTTAAGAAAGAGAGCACAAGCGCTTTAGCACTGGTTAGCAGTGGTAAAGTGCACAGAGTCCTAAGGCCAACAAAAACAAATTCTGCAAAAATAGGAGGAAGAAAGCAAAAAGTCTGGGGATGAGGCTGTAGAGAGGGCCAGGTCCAACAGCACCATTTCATTGGTTCGTGCAGTGCTACAATGCCCAGCCACGCTATCCAGCAGCAACTCAATACCATACCTGTTGCACATGCCTCTCCCCTCTCCAGTGAGAGGTGGAATGAAAAATAGCAGATGCAAACCAGGAGTTTCTTTTCTCATGCAGCGGGTTTGAGGGAGGTAGCTAGAATGGCTGGAGTGAGCACACATATTTGTGAAGGAGAAGTTAATGACAGAAAAAAACAAGCACTGGCAAAAACCAACCAGCTTTGCTGTTTGGCTTGGCGAAAGCCTTTTGCTGATGTTATTTCACATAGCAAAAAAAAATACTTCTTTACTGATGCGGAACAACATTGACTGAAAAAAACGAAAAAAGTGCAATTATCCGCAAATTCCAGCAACTGGTTCCTACCCAAAAAATTTTTTTAAAAACTAACACGACCGGGAGGAATGGGGGAGTAGTAGAAGAGAGACTGGAGGGGCAGCAGAGGTTAGGAAGCAAGAGGAAGCAGGGAGGATTGAGGGAGCAATAGAGGAGCTTTGGGGCAGGTGGGGGCTGAAAATAATATTAAAAAATCAGACAGGTGGGGTGTTGGAAGCAACAGACGAACTTGGCAGGAGGGCGAAAGCAATATGGAAAGCCCGGGAAAAGAGTGTTTGTTGATTTGAATGGGTTAAACAGCACACATGGGAGAGCAAGGAAACACATACACTCGCCTAGAGGGATAAAAGTAAAAGAAAAGTAGTTCCCTGAATGTGAGCACAGAAAGGATATAAGTCATCCAATCAAAAGGAAGCACAAGAAGAGGAAGGAAAGCCATAAAAGGAGCAAGCAAATTAGAGTGATAAGAAAGGCAACCAATGTTGAGCAATGGGCTGTCCCAACAGCCATTGTAAATATTGGTATTGTTCGCAATAGGCCTTTGTAATCAGACAACGAAAAGCATCTGCAGGGGGGACGTAACTACCTTGTCCATTTTTTGTTTAGGCAGGTATCATAGGTGGCCTTTTGCTTTATTCTTACTTACTCAGACCAATGCCTGTCACACGCCTTGTTGAGTTAGGTAACATTTTATGTGCTTTCTGCTGGTCAGCTATTCTATGCATGGATTAGCCCAGAGGTCTCACCTGTTATGCATTAACTGGTTTCTCCACACTCATTTCTTTAACAGTTACAGCATTGCATGTTTGACAAGGTGCTCCTGCAAAAAATGGTGCCTGTAAAATACCTCAAGGCTTCTTGGAGCTACATTTGTAGTGTATCAATAGCTGACATAAAAATAAACAAAATCATTTATTAGGACCCCAGATGGCATTTTACTATAGTTAGCTTAATGTGCTGATGTGACTCTCAACTATTCTTTGTCTTGATTTGAGTAACATCAGCTTCTTGACTGGAGGTATGTAACCTTTACCCCACAGTTTTTGGACTGCATGACATTTAGACCGCAGTCTTTACCATGCAGGTAAAAATCATGCAGGCAAGTGGTGCTAATCAATTTGTACCTTTACCCCACATCCTTTATCACATGGTACTTTACTCCTCATATGTATGTATTTTTAAATAACATTATTTTAATGTCATTAAAAAGGTTAAAGGTGCGGGTAGAGGTAAAGAATGGTAAGAGTGTCATTAGGGTTATGGGGTGGGTAGAGGTAATCGGATAAGGATGATTTTATGGTTAAAGGGTGGGTAGAAGTAATGGGGGTAAGGGTGATTGGAGGGTTAAGGGGTGGGTAGAGGTAAATGGAGGTAAGAGTAATTTAAGGGTTAAGGGATGGGAAGAGGTAAAGGGATGTAATGAGTGATTTTAGGGTTAAGGGGTGGGTAGAGGTAAGGCGGGAAAGGGTTTGTTAGGGTTTAGAGGCAGGTAGAGGTAAAGGGAGATACATTTTTTTGAAAGAGGGAGGTTGGGCGTTACCCCCCAAAACAGGCCAAAATTCGGGGGTTTGGTGGGGTAACGCACCCAAAAATACCCCCCAAAAATATGTATATGTCAACGTGGGGTAAAGAGAAGCATTCTAAAGCCCTGCGTGGGATTACAATGCGTTGTAAAGGTCAACACGTTCCAATACCCATGGGGTAAAGGCATGCAAGGTAAAGACCCACATTGTGACTTCTAATATTCGCGCTGGAGAATCCACAAGTGAAGGCCAAAACTGTATTAGCTGCCAATTATAAATCACCTGGTAAAGAAGAGGCTCTTGTCCATGCAATTTAATAAAACACATCAACTATACTGTTAGAATTGGGGGTCTCTAGTTGGCACAGGTAGGTACTTGTGACAAATAGGGACCCTCGCCTCTAGTCAGGGTAAAGGGGTACACTCCTAAAATAACCCCTGCTCACCCCCTTGGTAGCTTGGCACGAGCAGACAGGCTTATCTCAGAGGCAGTGTGTAAAGCATTTGTGAACACATACAGTAATCTAGTGACGCACTACAGATGGACACCACACAAGGTTTATATCAAAAATAAGTATTCTTTATATAGTTTTAACACAAGACCATAACGACAAAAATCCACAATACTGTACTTAAAAGGGTAGGTTTAGCTTAGTTCAGTTCCAGTTCTTAAGATGCGACACTTTAAGTCAATGTACCTTACGATGCGGGACGCTTCCACAACAAGCAATGTTGCAGCGATGGAAATGCGACAAAGTTCTGGTGCAAAGAAATAAAGACGTCAAGTTCTTCTTGAGGCGGCACGCTTCTCCGAGGTTGCGAGAAGTCTCGACTCGATGCGTCAGCTACAGCGGCGACACCCTTGTTCAGCGATGCGACGACAGCGGCTTTGGCGGCGACCCTCTTCTCCGGCGTTGCGAGACGCTTCCGCTCGATGCGACAACTGCAGCGGCGACACCCTTGTTTCGTGATGCGACGGCAGCAGCTCCGACGGCGGCACGCTTCTCCGTGGATGCGGGCGCTTCTCTTGATGCGGTGCAATGCGACAGCTACAGCGGCGACACCCTCCTTCGGAGTTGCGACGGCAGCAGCAGCGACGGCGACACGCTTCCTCTTCGTTGCGGGACGCTTCTCTCGATGCGGTGCAATACGACAGCTACAGCGGCGACACCCTCCTTCGGAGTTGCGACGGCAGCAGCAGCGACGGCGACACGCTTCTTCCTCTTGAGTCGCGCTTCCAGCTCCTTGCGACACGCAGTCCCTTCAGAAGGCCCAAAACAGCAGCAGGCACTTCCAAAGGATTCTTGGGGAGCTGGTGGTTGAAGTCTGTTGTCCCTGAGACTTCAGCAGGAGGCAAGCTCTTTTCTCAAGCCCTTGGAGATACTTTACAAGTTGAATAAAAGTGCACACAAAGTCCTTTCTCCTCCCTTTGGCAGTCAGGCAACCACTGCAGGCAGATCCCTCTAGCTTAGGGATAGTCTTCTCCTCAGTTCCTTCTTGGTTCCGCTCCTCAGCAAAGGTTTCTTCTTGTTTTCCCAAAGTGATCTAGTTTCCTAGGGGTCTGGGTCCCCTTTTTATACACAGTTTTCCTTTGTTCTCTGAAGGCAGAGAGGCCTCTGCCTAGTCAAAACCAGTTCTGGTCAGTCCTGGAGCACTTTGTTTTTCTGACTCCTTCTTTCCTTTCAGAATGTGGGGCAGGGTGCTCAGCCGCCCGGCAGGAGGTGGAGCCAGCATTGTGGAAGGCAGGCACAGCCCTATTCAGACCCAGGTGCAACTCCTCCCTCCACTCTGGATGCAGATCTTTCTATTCAGCCCTGTGCTGACTCACCCTGTCTCCTGTAGCCACCCCCAGCCCCTGTCACTCAATCTCCAGACAAGGAATACACAACCTAGCAGAGGCAGGCTTGGAAGTTTAGGCAAGAAAATACCCACTTTCTAAAAGTGGTATTTTTCAAACACAGAATGTTAAAACCAACTTCACTAAAAGATGTATTTTATCATTCTGAGTTCAGGCATACTAAATTCGTTTTTCTACCATGTTCCCTGGGTCAGTTCTGACTATAAGGTGTAATAGTCAGTCTGCCCATTCTGGCCTATGGGGAGCAGGTAGCCTTGCAATAGTGAAAAACGAAAATGGCTGTAATTCACTATTAGGACATGCCACACACACCAGGGCATGTCCTACCTTATACTTACAATGCACCCTGCCCTAGGGCCTACTTTAGGGGTGACCAACATGCAGTAAAGGGAAGGTTTAGGGACTGGTAAGTGGGTGCACTCACCAAGTCGACATGGCAGCCCTAGGCTGCACACAGGCTCTGCGATGGCAGGCCTGAGACACATTTTACAAGCCGCTTCTGTGGGTGGCACAACCAGTGCTGCAAGCCCACCAGCGGCATTGGATTTACAAGCCCTGGGCACACTCAGTGCACTGTACTAGGGACTGACAAGTAAACCAATCATCCAATCGTGGAGTCACTAATCCATAACACAATTTACAATGGGGCGAGCATATGCACTTTAGCACTGATCAGCAGTGGTAAAGTGCCCAGAGTCATAAAACAGCCAACAACAGGTCAGAAAAATATAGGAGGAAGGCAAAAAGTTTAGGGATGACCCTGCAAAAGGGCCAAGTCCAACACAACCCCCTTCCAGCCAAAACGCAGGGTAGACCAATCACTACCTTGATGGGCTTCCCTGCTTTGGGCGATAGAACCTGGACCCTGGCCCACAACAGCAGGGGCATACTCCAGTTCTACGCCAATCTGAACCTATTTGGATCCCTCTGTCCATACTCTCAGGGCCCACCAAGCTAATCCATGGAGAACCCTTCTCCTCACCTGTGGACACCACCTGTGCAGCACCTAACCTTAACTTGCTCACAGGTGTGTCCCAACAGACAACCAGCAAGCCACAGTGGCCACTGACAGTGGTCAGGGATGAGACCCAGGCCTTATGCCTCTCAGGGCTCTCAAACCTCTGTGGCGTCAGAGAGCGGGGGCAGTAGCCCCAGGTGCTTGGCACCCTTTGTCCACTCTCCCTCCTGTCAGGTCAGGTATGACATCCTGGCGCTGACCCACCAGCCCCGGGCCTATACCCGGCGGCTGGACTGGAGACTGGGGTGGGCTTTCCCACACCTGGTCCTCCTCCTTGGGGCTCTGTACCCTCCCACCTGGAGCGGTACCCCCTTCCAGAATTGTCAGGGCACCTGCGGCAGGTGTCCTGCACAGTCCGCCCACCAGTTCAGGGGTTCTATCCTGCAACTGGGCGTCCAGGTCAGGGGGACACCCTGAACCTGGTCCTCCAATCTAGGGTCTAAACCCTCCAGTTGAACCGGGGTCAGAGGCGAGGACTCCTCCCTCTGCACCCCCTTCCAGTGTACTGCCCCCTCCCATCAGGAGCGGTACCCCCTACCAGAATTGTCAGGGCACCTGTGGCAGGTGTCCTGCACAGTCGCCCACCAGTTCAGGGGTTCTATCCTGCAACTGGGATCCCAGCATAGGGTCTGTACCCTTATACTGGGCAGAGGCCAGGGGTGAGGCTGTCCTCTCCCACCCCCTTATTGGGGTCCTGCACCCTCCCACCTGGAGCGCTGCCCCAGAAGACAAACTGGTAGGGGCACTGTTAGCAGCTGCCCCTTCCTCCCAGGTCAGGGGGACACCTGAACCTGGCCCTCCAACCCAGGGTCTGTACCCTTAGGCTGGACCTGTGCCTGGCAACCCAGGACTTCCGGGAGGAGTACACCAACCCCCAAAGGAAACACACTCCTCTAGAGTTGTGTAAAGAACCTGCCTGGCGCACCAGGACTTCCTGGGGCGCACGCATCCCCCCAGAGGGTAACACATCTCTCAGGTGTTGTGTGACAGTCTGCCTGGCGCAGATCTCCCAACCCCTGTCCGTCTGACAGTGTGTGAAGATCCCCAGGACAGAAGTGGTGTCACCATGGTCATTCACTGGTGACTCAGCCCTTCTGGCTGGTCCCTGACCCACTGGTTCTTCCACTGGGGACTCTCTCCCCCTCTCACCCCTCACTCTGGACTTCTGCACCCTCCCAAGTGGAGCGGCACTGCCAGACACCAGAAACACGGAGCTCCATTTACAGACGCTCCAGGTTCTCTAGACACTAGGAGATCCTCCTCAACAGGCGGCCCATCAGGGCAGCCTAGGCTCCCTACCTGGTGTTCCCTTAAAGAACCATCCAGGCTCTGAGACTGGGTTTCGGGCACCTCGGGACACGCAGCCCCACATTCACTCCTTCTCCACTGAGACAGGACGTGAGTCCCTACACCCTCCCATTACCACGGGACCTAGCTGGGCTACACTGAACCTCTCCCACCACTATGGGTTGGAAGACACCTGAGCCACTCCTCTTAGGGTCACTCCCCAATGCCTCTTCAGACCCTCTGGAATCCACCAAAGGTCCGCCTCCAATGTGAGCTCCTGAGGTCAGAGAAGTCACACTCCAACAGGTGTTGGCATAGCTCTGGAAAACAGGGACTTACAATATGCTCTCCCACAATTGGATCACACAGTCCCCACAGGGGTTAACCAAACTATCCTTCACCTCACCATCCAGTGCCTCGCACACGTACCCCACACCACTCTTCTGAGATTGGCAAGACAGTATCTGACTGTCTCTGTCACTCAACCCACACTCTTCTGGGCGGTCTTCACACTCACATACCAGGACTTCAACCATGGGGAACCCTCTCCCTGCACCTCTCATCTAGAGTCAGTAGAGTGTCCCTCCCACCACTAGGACCATGAATCCCTGCGTCAGTTTCCCTATTCCTCTCAGGGACACTGCGCACTACTGGAGACTACCTCATGTCCTTGAACCTCCTGGTGTATGTTAACCCCCTCCTTCAAGTCAGGCGCCACATCTCTGGGTGTGTGCACTACTCTCTCAGCACTGAATAACTTAATTTTGCTGCCACCATCTGAGCTGGACTCCACCTCCAACTCAGCAAAGCTCACTTCCTGAGCTGCCCAAATTTCTTTTTCTTGGGCTAAGGCCCTCTGAGCCTCATCAATCTCTCTCAGCTCTTCGTCAATTTCTCTCAGCTTCTGCTCATAAGCCAGAAGCCAGCTATCTGTTTCTGTTTCTCCCTCACTTCTAGGGAATTCCTCCTCCTCAGACTCAACTGGTAGTGTTGCCTTCCAGCGGGGTAACTCATACTGAAATAGGGATGCCTCTAGATCCTCCCTGGACCTTCTCTTCACAGGCAGCCCTCTTTCCTTGCAAAACACACGTAGCTCCTTCATTGTGTAGATAAACATGTGCCAGAAGTTGAGTTCCATTTTGCAACAACTAACCAGAGTCATGGTATCAAAAATACCTCCAGGAGGACACCATAAAACAGAAAAACAGTATGTGGTCGCGTTTGGTCTGCACTCAATAGTAGTGTTCACCAATCACTGTACATGAATCACAAATGCAAGTCCAGAATCCTCACCGCTGACCACCAATGTTAGAATTGGGGGTCTCTAGTTGGCACAGGTAGGTACTTGTGACAAATAGGGACCCTCGCCTCTAGTCAGGGTAAAGGGGTACACTCCTAAAATAACCCCTGCTCACCCCCTTGGTAGCTTAGCACGAGCAGACAGGCTTATCTCAGAGGCAGTGTGTAAAGCATTTGTGAACACATACAGTAATCTAGTGACGCACTACAGATGGACACCACACAAGGTTTATATCAAAAATAAGTATTCTTTATATAGTTTTAACACAAGACCATAACGACAAAAATCCACAATACTGTACTTAAAAGGGTAGGTTTAGCTTAGTTCAGTTCAGTTCTTAAGATGCGACACTTTAAGTCAATGTACCTTACGATGCGGGACGCTTCCACAACAAGCAATGTTGCAGCGATGGAAATGCGACAAAGTTCTGGTGCAAAGAAATAAAGACGTCAAGTTCTTCCTGAGGCGGCACGCTTCTCCGAGGTTGCGAGAAGTCTCGACTCGATGCGTCAGCTACAGCGGCGACACCCTTGTTCAGCGATGCGACGACAGCGGCTTTGGCGGCGACCCTCTTCTCCGAGCGTTGCGAGACGCTTCCGCTCGATGCGACAACTGCAGCGGCGACACCCTTGTTTCGTGATGCGACGGCAGCAGCTCCGACGGCGGCACGCTTCTCCGTGGATGCGAGGCGCTTCTCTTGATGCGGTGCAATGCGACAGCTACAGCGGCGACACCCTCCTTCGGAGTTGCGACGGCAGCAGCAGCGACGGCGACACGCTTCCTCTTCGTTGCGGGACGCTTCTCTCGATGCGGTGCAATACGACAGCTACAGCGGCGACACCCTCCTTCGGAGTTGCGACGGCAGCAGCAGCGACGGCGACACGCTTCTTCCTCTTGAGTCGCGCTTCCAGCTCCTTGCGACACGCAGTCCCTTCAGAAGGCCCAAAACAGCAGCAGGCACTTCCAAAGGATTCTTGGGGAGCTGGTGGTTGAAGTCTGTTGTCCCTGAGACTTCAGCAGGAGGCAAGCTCTTTTCTCAAGCCCTTGGAGATACTTTACAAGTTGAATAAAAGTGCACACAAAGTCCTTTCTCCTCCCTTTGGCAGTCAGGCAACCACTGCAGGCAGATCCCTCTAGCTTAGGGATAGTCTTCTCCTCAGTTCCTTCTTGGTTCCGCTCCTCAGCAAAGGTTTCTTCTTGTTTTCCCAAAGTGATCTAGTTTCCTAGGGGTCTGGGTCCCCTTTTTATACACAGTTTTCCTTTGTTCTCTGAAGGCAGAGAGGCCTCTGCCTAGTCAAAACCAGTTCTGGTCAGTCCTGGAGCACTTTGTTTTTCTGACTCCTTCTTTCCTTTCAGAATGTGGGGCAGGGTGCTCAGCCGCCCGGCAGGAGGTGGAGCCAGCATTGTGGAAGGCAGGCACAGCCCTATTCAGACCCAGGTGCAACTCCTCCCTCCACTCTGGATGCAGATCTTTCTATTCAGCCCTGTGCTGACTCACCCTGTCTCCTGTAGCCACCCCCAGCCCCTGTCACTCAATCTCCAGACAAGGAATACACAACCTAGCAGAGGCAGGCTTGGAAGTTTAGGCAAGAAAATACCCACTTTCTAAAAGTGGTATTTTCAAACACAGAATGTTAAAACCAACTTCACTAAAAGATGTATTTTATCATTCTGAGTTCAGGCATACTAAATTCGTTTTTCTACCATGTTCCCTGGGTCAGTTCTGACTATAAGGTGTAATAGTCAGTCTGCCCATTCTGGCCTATGGGGAGCAGGTAGCCTTGCAATAGTGAAAAACGAAAATGGCTGTAATTCACTATTAGGACATGCCACACACACCAGGGCATGTCCTACCTTATACTTACAATGCACCCTGCCCTAGGGCCTACTTTAGGGGTGACCAACATGCAGTAAAGGGAAGGTTTAGGGACTGGTAAGTGGGTGCACTCACCAAGTCGACATGGCAGCCCTAGGCTGCACACAGGCTCTGCGATGGCAGGCCTGAGACACATTTACAAGCCGCTTCTGTGGGTGGCACAACCAGTGCTGCAAGCCCACCAGCGGCATTGGATTTACAAGCCCTGGGCACACTCAGTGCACTGTACTAGGGACTGACAAGTAAACCAATCATCCAATCGTGGAGTCACTAATCCATAACACAATTTACAATGGGGCGAGCATATGCACTTTAGCACTGATCAGCAGTGGTAAAGTGCCCAGAGTCATAAAACAGCCAACAACAGGTCAGAAAAAATATAGGAGGAAGGCAAAAAGTTTAGGGATGACCCTGCAAAAAGGGCCAAGTCCAACATATACCAAATGTGGAGGGGAGGTGCCCAAGATGGCGGACAAGACTGTAGCCTGAATCCGAGCTCCGACCCGTTGCCACATTCACCCGCCTGTATTCCCTCTCCCACGCACATATATTGCCCAAGAAATGTGTCCCGGATGTGCAGAATGTAAATTCGCTCCCTCCTTGACACCCAACAAGTGATTTTAGAGTGAAGCGGTGGCTCTCGGAGACGCGCTGCTGCGGCCTGCTCTCTACACCGAGGGAGGTGCCTTCCCTGATCCCGGCATCGGAACTCCGGCTTCTTCGCTTCTGCATCTGATGACCAAATGCCTTCACCACTGGACTGGTGGGTGACACCTGCTGCCAGGACCCCTTTGGGCGAAATGAAGGGCTGGGACCGGTGAGTCGTGTTGGCCCCCTCCCGCCCCATTTGGTACCTAAGACCACCGGCTCTCCGCACGGTGCTGACAAACTTCGCGCAATAATTACACTCCACGCTGTTCTTGAAGTGTAAAAGGCCATTTATTAGGACAGGTTGTCAACACAATACTTCAACCAAAACATCAACTTAAACTGTAAACAATCCCCCCCAAACCTTTCAATCCTCATCCATTCCTCTCACTTTTTCTGCACACTTCCCGTTCCCCTCTGTGACCTCTTCCAACTCTCCATTCACCTCCTCGCTTATCTTTCAACATCCTCTCCTGTATCTCCGCCAACGCACTCTTGCATCCCTCATCATTCACCTATTTCTCCCCCCCCGGAGGGGTGGGTGCGCCCGTCCGAGACTCCCCACCCCTCCAAAATACTGCCAACCAGGTAACCCCCGTAGGGCGGTTACCTGCCCCCCCAACTCTCTGTCGTGCACCTTTCGTCCTCACTTGTCACTGTCCCTCCGACACCAGATAGATTAATTCCACAACTTGCTGATCGCATCCCGCATCTCCATCATATAATACGCGTTCCCTAATTGCGAAAGGTGCAGGCCATCGTCCCTGAAAAGCAAAGGCTCCTCCAAACGTAGCCCAACATGCCCAATTACTTTTATGTCCTTTGAGGCACAAAAAACTCTCATTGCTCTGTTGAGCTTCCTGCGTGCTTTCTCAACAGCCGCTGGCTTCACTGCCCCTTTCCACACTTTCCGTGGTACAAACTCAGTCCACACAATACATGTGCCCGCCATATTCCTTTTCAAAACCTCCAAATCCCTCTGCATCTGCTGTAGTATCGCCAGTCCTGACAGCCGTATCAAGTCATTTTCCCCTAGATGCAGAACCAACATATCTGGGCAGCCTCGTTGCGAAATCATTTTTGTCAGCCAGGGCAGCAATGCCCCCCAGCGCATCCCTCCTTTTCCCCACCAATGCACCTCGTGGTGGCTGCTCCTCAGACCCAGGTTACGGCCGTAGACCTGTCGATCTGCATACCTGGCTGCCCAATGTACGAACGAGTGTCCAACAATCCAAGTGACCGGCTTGGTCCCTGGACCCCCCACACAATCTATGACAAGAAAAATATGTTAGACCACACATTTCGGCTGTTGTCCTCAGATGTCGCGCCCCGCGCCCCCCCCAGCCCGAGCAATCCCCTTTATTTGCCCACATATTTTTCGCAACACCTGGACCGCCACCTCCCAATCTGACGTATCCTGTCCCACGACCAGCCCAGCCGGGCTGCCGCTGTAGCCGCACCAATGCGAAAAGAGTGTGTGCCATACCCAGCCGGATCCTTACCCACCCGTCATAACGCCATGCGCAATACCGCCAACAGCTGGAAAGCCGTCACCTTCACCCCGGACGCATGACAAAAGATTTCACCCAACGGCGCCCTTGATCCTATTACGAACGTACGCCATGCTTGCACTGGGCACGCCCCCACACAACCCGACCTCGTTCAACCACACCCATTTTCCCCTTCCTGCCTGGTCCGTTTTCGACTGCCCCAGCCAAATCCCCATTTGTTCCCCATCCAGTCGTATCTCTGCGTATGTTCTGCCCATCCGACCCTCGTGCCTAACAACTCAGAAACCCTAAATGCCCCAAAAAACATCCACAGCATGCAGAGCCGGAAAGCTGAAACCTCATATTCATCATAACAACAAAGGGGCAAAACTCCCAGCAACTTCTGTAACAGTTCAAACGTAATGGCCTCCCTGGGTGCCCCCCGCCCCATCCCCAACCCCCTGCTCCCGACTCCAACCTTTGAGCATTCGACTCAATATCTCGTCCTTCGCCGGGTCAAAGCCCGCGTACAACTTACAGTAAAAAGAAATCCCCGCCAGCTTCCCGGCTATTGTCGTATGTGACAAACCTTTTTCAATACAATTGAGAACAAAACGCATAACTCCCTGTTCAGTGTCCTCTCTTGACATGTTCCATGCATCCGTGGTCCAGCCCAAGAACGATCCAAATTCCGCCCACGCCAGTCTGTAGCTACGCCTCGTGGAGTCTGCTATTGACTTCTCAACCAGGCCTATCACTCTCACTTCCCCAGGCCCAGATGCCGTCCGGCAACTCTGTCTTGCATGGATCCGCTCCAGGCGCCAGTCGTCGGAATCGCCGCCACTGCAAACGAGACAAAGCATCCGCTATGTCATTACTTGCCCCTGGAACATGCTTTGCTCGAAACACTACATTTAATTGCAGACATCGCAGCATGAAACTACGCAGCAGCCGCAAGACCCTCAAGTCCCTCGCTTTCTGCTTGTTCACGAGCTCGACCACTGTCATGTTGTCTACATGAAACAGTACCGATCTATTCTGGAATTCAGTGCCCCATACCGCCAGAGCCACCAACAACGGGAAAAACACTAAGAAGGCGATACTCCTCCCTTGCCTCATCCAATGACTTGGCCATACCTCAGCACACCAACGTCCATCCCAGAAAACACCAAAATCAGAAGCCCCTGCTGCGTCAGAAAATATTTGCGCCTGCCAGATCATTCTGTCCTCCACAAAATCCAACGACACACCATTAAAGTCCGTCAAAAACGTCTGCCATACTCTCAAGTCTGCTTTGACTGCCATGGAGATCCTGACTCTATGATGCGGCAGCACCGCCCCAGACATGGCCATACCCAGGCGTCGGCAAAACATCCTCCCAGCTCTCACCACCCGGCAAGCAAAATTCAAGAAACCCAGAAGCTGTTGCACTGTCCTCAAATCGATCTTCTTTTCCCCAATCACCCTTAGCAGAAATGACTGTATTTCAAGCACCTTTCCTCCTGGTAATCGGGCCAACCACGAGACGGAGTCCAGTTCGATGCCTACGAACGTCAATCTACAGCTGGGCCCAGCTGTTTTCTACGGCGCCAGGGGGACCCCAAAAAGCCCCTCCATGTCCTAAAACTGTTGTAAAGCCCTCCCGCAATCTCCTGACCATCCTCTGCCAATGAACAAGAAGTCATCCAGGTAGTGAGCCACCTCCCGATGACCACTTATCTGCACAAAGGCCCACTGCAAAAAGGTGCTGAACATCTCGAACAAAGCACAAGAGATCGCACATCCCATTGGCAAAACCTTATCCACAAAGATGGCCCCTCCAAACTGCATCCCCAGCAACGAAAAATCCGCCGGGTGTATGGGCAGTAGCCGGAAAGCTGATTTCACATCACATTTAGCCAGCTCCGCTCCCTGCCCACACAACCGGACTAGGCGGATCTCATCGTCCACTGAGGCATACAGCACCCTGGAATCCTCCTCTGCAATGAAGTCGTTGACGGACCTCCCCTCCGGCCAGGACAAGTGGTGGATCATTCTATACTCTCCCGGGTCTTTCTTAGGGACCACCCCTAGCGGTGAAATAATCAAGTCGTCTACAGGCCAATCGACAAACGGGCCTGCTATCCTGCCCTCCTCAACCTCCTTTTTCAACTTTGCCGCCACTACTTCAGGCAACTCCCTTTTCCGATTTCAAATTCTCTGCCCACCTTCTCTCTCTAGGACCTTTGTAACCCACCAGGAAACCTTCAGCAAACCCCCATTGAATCTTTAGTGCAGCTTCTCTATCCGGATACCTCGAGAGCCACGGGCCCATGGCCTCGATCCTAACCGGAGTAGGAGCCCTTTGGTCCAGCCTGGCCCCTGCCTTTAGTGGCCCTCCACTGTTCTGACGGCGTGACCAAGGTAAAACACTGCGTGAGTGCGTGTCGTCCCCCACATTTGGAACATTCATGTTTGAATTTGCAAGGATATCTGGAACAGTATCCCTTGTTATAGTTCCAACAGGCTCCTACGCTCCCTCCGCCTTGCTTAGGTGGAGCCCCTGTGTTTCCCGCTGGAATGTTATAACTTCCCGCCCCGGCCTGGGCGGGATGCGCCGGAAAGGACTGATATGTCACCGGCAGGCCAATAGCCGTGTGTGTGGATGCTGACGACTGCGTGGATGACATCCATTGCATCCACAGTTCTTGATCGACCTCTCCCCAGGCTTTATCGGGGTTAACACTGATTCGGGCCCTAAACTCCTCGTCATAGCTTAACCATGCAAACCCCCCGAAATGCATCTGCTCCTTCCGGATGATGTCCATGTATTTTAATAAAGCTATGGCCCTATCTAGATGCTTTTCACAATAAATACTGGCGTATATCAGAAAAGCTGAAGTCCAATTCTCCATGTTTACGGGAACCCTGGGCCTCCTAGTCAGCTCCCACTCTTCTTCCTTCGACCCCTCTTTCGCCTGTATCTCCCTATACAATAGCTTAAACACATCCACGTATTCGTGGCGCCAGATTCTGCTTCTCGTTTTATCCGACAAGTGAGACCCCAATGGCATAGCCAAACCCATATAAGGCAGCTTCTTTTGATATTTGTCCTCTTTTGTCTGGTCTTTCCCGTCTACCCCTTCCACTTTGTCCGTCTGCACACTGGCCACCACCAAGCGTTTGGACCCCTTTTCTTTGTCTTTTGCCGCAGGCGCCGCTATTGCACTTGCCGCCGCTCCCATCTCCCCTTCAGGACCCCCGTCCCAAGCCGACCACCAGTCACCCTCACCTGTCAGGTTCGTCCGTGTCTCACGATCCGCCCCTCTGGCGCCCATCTTCTTCTGGCTCGCCGCCTTCGTCTTGCCTTTGGCCGCACTTGCCTCCTGCAAAACACCAACTTTCTTCATTGATGCTCCCTGTCCGCCCACCACCACAGGCGCAGATTCACCATCCTCCTCATCTCTCACTTCACTGTCCTCCAACTCATCACTCTCCTCTCCATAATCCAATTGCAACTCAGCCTCAATCTCCTCAGGCACCCAGATCACTTCTCGCACCGCTCTCTTCTGTCCTTTTCCACTCTTTCCAAGCGCACCACCAACATCCTCCGCCGCCTTTGCCCGATCCCTCGGTGGAGGGTGGGCAGCCGTGGACCCCCCTGCTCCTTCCGACCGGCGTCTCAGGGCCGTTTTGTGCCCCGCCGGTCCCCCCACTTGTCTACCAGTCTCAGCTACTGGTTTGCGCCCCCCCTCCCCAGGCTGCTCCAACCTGAGGAGGCCCGACACCACTGGGTCTCACCGCCGTCTCAACTGTCCCTAACCCCGTCTGGGGTTGGCTCCTCTCCTCCACCCACACTCACTTGCCCCTACTGCCCTGCAAACTGTCCTCCAGCTCTACCACTGCCTCCACTTCTGACGTGGGTGTGGGGGGCCCCCCATCCCAGAGGTCAGCCTCCCTGACTCCCCTGGCTAAACACAGTTCCCCCCATCGCTGCTCTGATTCCTGGATCAGCCTGCGCTGATCCCGGATCTTTTCTTCTAGAGTCATCCCCCCCATCTGGGAAGCAGTGTGGGGGGGGGAGATCCTGCCCACCGCCTGCAGCTCGCCCTCCCTGTATGCTGGCAACTGGGCCCCAGCCCCCCCCCCCTCCCTGGGTCAGATGTGCCCTCTGCTGTTGGGGCCCACCCCCCTGCAACTGCTGTGCCTGCACTGCCCCAAGCCTTCTAGACAGGGCTAATGGGGCCTCTGCTCCCTGGCCTTCCTCATGCCTTAGAGAGCCCACATGCCCTGACAGATTTAGAGACTGGTGATATCCCAGGAGACCCTCTCCCACCAAGCTCTCTCCCTGCCTCAAGCAAACCCCTGCCTGCATAACCGGTGCGCTACCGGTCCCGGTGCTCTGCTGGGCCGGCATGTCACCGCCGCGCCCCCTTTCAGCACCGCATTCAAGCCCCAGGCCTCCGTCCGGCCGGACGTGCGTATGCGCGGTGCCCTCCTCCCCACTCCCCTCCTACCTCAATTCGGCATCACCGCTACCCGCGTCACCGGGTAAACGCGCAGGCAGGCTCTGCCTCCTACCCACGCGCTTCCCTGCCTCCTTCTTTTGTTGTCCCCGCCCCCTACCTGCCGCAGGTTTTCTCCCCGGTGGTGGCTCCTCTTGACAAGCCACCACTGCAACTGCCACACCCGCCGACCGCAGTGTGCGGGTCATTCCAAGCCAGGCGTGGTCAAGGACGCCAGGCCTCAGGAGATCCTCCCGGCCCGCCTGGCCGAGGACCCGCAGCGCAGCCCGGACCGCCTCCGCGTCCGGCAACGACATCGTCCTGTCCTGTGAGTTGCTATTAACCCTTGCCTAACCTGCTACTAAAAACCCCCGCCAATCGACCGATCAGCCTGGAAATTATCCTCACCACCCTCCTACACTCACCAAAAAATTCACTCCCATCCCAGTGGTATCGGTCACAGGAAGAGGACGATTCTCCTCCCCTGGCCCTTAAAACCTATCCCTAAACCCCACCCCTTAACCCTAACAGCCGTGCCCTTCCGGACTATCACGCGAAAACCCCGGGGGAAGACTAGTCTGCGACTTTACTTCCCCCGGGGCCCGCATCCTGGAGACACGCAGCACCGCTACGGACTATCAGGTGACTGCAGCACCCCCCACATTGTTTCTGCCTTATTTGGGCTGCATCTCTTCGGCCCTCCGCCCCTGGTGTCACACAGCTGCTGATCCTGACCCGAGGCATGCGGCTTGACTTACATTCGCTGCTGGCGACCATCCAGATTGATATTCAGCACTGTTCTTAAAGCGGGGCAAGATTTACATAAAAGTCTTGAGTAAATCGACTTTCTCTGCTAGGAGCAATATCATCTATGCATCAGTGACTCAAACTGTATCATAAATATCCTACAAATGGACTGTTTGTCTACAGAGAAAAGAAAGTAAATATAGATTTTGAACCTTTTAAACCTATACATACGTCCTTTGTGATAATAAATTGCCACTTGTGCGATGCGGAGCCCTCTGTCCATCTTCTAACAGCCTCCTTCTCACCGCATGGACAATGGACATTGAGTTGGCTTGGGTTGTGAGGGACTATCCACATGCATTGGGGATCCCAGGAGAGGCTGTTCTTCTACCGCTAGCCTCTATGGTTCAATACCCTACCGTTTCCCTGATTTGCGCACCTCTTTGACCCGAGACACTGAGCCAAGGCTCTGGAGGTGCTTGCTGGTCTAGGTAAGCTGCTGACAGGGACAACCCTGCTGACTTTCTTGGGAACTTTGCCATTATCCTACTACCACTATTGTCTCCAGGGGCTTTGCGGTGACGTTGCACTGCAAATGTTCCTTGAGCTATTATTGTCATGTTGGTTTCTGGTGCAGCCCACTACCTACATACTGCCTCCTGACACAAGAGACTGTTGCAGATGATTTGCAATGAACTTCGTGCTGCACATGCTGGTTGATTGTTAATCCTCCATTGACGCACCTTCCCTAGAGACACTCATGGTGGTGTGCGCATTTATTTAGATTGTGGAGACCATTGTGATGTGATGTTGCACAGCTAACTCCGCTGTCTTTGCTAGAACTATTGTTCAGTGTCATCACGGTGTGAGTGCTGTGGTGATTTTCTACTGGACCACTAACATGGTAATACGCCCCAACCCTCCCCTTTTTTTCCATATCCGGTGGGTGCGTCCTTTGGGGGTTGTGATGTTTCCATGTTTAAAACGAAGGTTGGTAAGGAGAGTGATGGAGCTAATGTACACCATGACCCTGACACTGCTCCTCAGACTCACCATTCAACAGTAGAGCTGCATTTGCAGAATCCCAAGGAGAAGTTCACAGAACTGTTAGTGGCTGTTAATAACCTCTAGTCCTCTTTGGAGCTTAAACTAGACTCATTAATGATTGCTGTGGGGTTTCTGCGTGAGGATCATAAAAAACTCAAAGACAAAGTAAAAGAAACCAAAGCGGAGTTAGTGGCAGTACGTCCAGCGGTGTTGGAACACTGACAACAGATTGAGACATTACAGAAGGAGGTAGCTCACCTGAAGGCTAGGGCTGATAATGCTGAGGGGCGCTCCTGTTGGAACAATATCACGGTGGTGGGCCTTCCAGAAGGCATTTTGGGACCTGGTATGGAACGTTTCCTGGAAAAATGGCTAGTGGATCAAGTGTTGAGTGGGAAGGTCTCCAAGTTCTTCTTTGTAGAGAGAGCACACAGAGTGCTGGGATGTCCTCCGAATCTGGGATCCCCTCCCCAGCCTGTAGTGGCAAGATCCGAGACAGAGACAATATTCTGTAGCTCGCTACAACCAAGGGCCCTTGGATAGTGGAAAATGTCACCGTCACAATCTACCTGGATTATACAATGTGAAGGAAGTGACCCGATTAGGGCCACCCGGGTCACTCGTGACCACCTCTCAGCCTTCCATACAAATGAAGAGTCGGTCAGACAGTAGAGAATACAAACCAAAGTTATTTATTAGTATACGCTCGAGCGGAGTCCAGTCTGACCAGCCTCCTCAGACTGCAGCAGAGGGACTGACTCCCGTCAACATGACAATACCAGATATACATTTCCAGCACCCCTAAAGACGCGCCCAGACTGGAATTTTCCAGTCTCAGAGCTGACGAACAAAGGTGGTACAGAAGGATGAGCTACTATCCTGAGACCGGGTGCATGCTATCTTAGTTTCAAGGTTACCCTGCCCGTGCCCATCTCTCTGAGAGTGGGAGCAGGCCTACCTACTGGGAAAGGCATGCAAAGACAGAACAATCTATTCATTAGTGCAGCGAAGCTCAACCTTGAATAATAAAGAGAAACAATCGAGGCTGCTTTCTGCTGAGGCAGGTAATGTAAAACAGAAGCTTAATTTCGATCAGGGTACAAAATGGCGGCTGAATACAAAATGGTGCCGCAAATGCGAACTTAACTCGCACAATACTACAAGGAGTCGGCAGAACACATTTTCCAGTCCAACAGACCTTCCTTTTAGCATTTGCTAATAATTTTATCTAATGCTAGGAGACCAAGAGCTGCTCACATACTAAGGAGACCACTATTACATGTTAATACACACATTATCAATATTCAAAAATACCCTCATCAATGGGCATTAGGTCTTGGACAGCCTGCATCATCATGGCCGAAGACTTAGCATCATATATTGTGGCCTTTGGTGTGGGTGTCAATTTTCCAACACAGTAAGCACAACAAGTAGGAAGACAATGCACGCATAAGCAACATGTTAAGATGATGCCTGCAACTACTATCAGGAACATAAGAATCTTCCACCCCCAGGATGCTATTAAACCCCAGAACCAACCAGAAAGACTCCAGGTACCATTCTCTTGGTAGATGTCAATTTTCCAACACAGTAAGCACAACAAGTAGTAAGGCAATGCACGCATAAGCAACATGTGAAGATGACGCCTGCAACTACTATCAGGAAGATAAGAATCTTCCACCCCCAGGATGCTATTAAACCCCAGAACCAACCAGAAAGACTCCAGGTACCATTCTCTTGGTAGATGTCAGATGCAAGCCTATGCAACTTCTGTATAGCTGCCTATACATTAGGGGCGTGGTCCGGTATGTAAACACAACAACTGCTGCCGATGACGCAACAGGCCCCTCCCCGATCAGCAAGGATGACGTCTAACACCATGTTTTGAAGAGCAACAAGCCTCGTAGCCTGGAGCTCAGCTGTAATATTTGTCAGAATCCCTGCTGTAGTATTAATGACCCCTTCCACAACCCTGGTGAGTCGACGAATGTTGAGGCTATTGGACATAGGGCCCCAAAAGGGCAAAATACCCTTCATGGCATCTGTAAACTGCTGCAGAGTGGTGTCTGTCTGGTCTATGTCTTCTGTGTTAATAATCCTTCTAATTCGGGACAGATGGACACTCCTACGCTGCAATCGATGGTCCTTATGATAATTGGACGGTGCTATGTACACTTGGGGGAAGGAGGAAAGAGAGGCAACACACACCAGACCATCCCCAAGGAAGCCAAACATAAGCTTGTGATCCACAGACAAAATAGATATTAGGCAGTGGGAGCAAAGGCGGGCTGTTATTTGTGCTTAATGTATAGGTATAGTTGCAATTACTCTCACCCACTTTCACCTTCCCATACCCTTGAACACAAAACCCAGCTGTGGTGTTGACTACTGGCACCGGTATTGCCTCATCCTGAGTAATATTTCGCATTTGGAATGAACAAAAGTATTCAGTAACATTAAATCCCTGGAAACCCAACATTTCATTTTGAAGCCATGTTACATTTTTCTCTCTTTCATATATGTTCATGCAGGCTGTTGGGGATAATGTATCAGGGGTCCCTTGTTCTCCTAGTGTAAATCCTTGGTGGACACGTATATATTCTAGCACTTTGTGATAATCAGCAGATGTCATATTCATAGCACAAGAATGATAATGAATTTATACCATAGAGAACAATTCGAACCATCCCTCACAGCTGCCCAAGTAAGACATAGGCAGCGATAACAGGCTATCACTCTTATGTGTAACCGAAGGGAGCAGCCCACATATCCAACAGTTTGTAACATTAGATGTATCATGGGCGTGGTGGAGAGTTTGCAAAAATACATTGTCTACATATGTTTTTCTGTGTTGACCTTTATGGGGGGCCAAAGTAACAAATGTATGTTCAGGGGGAACAGGTGTTGTACCAATCAAAGAGTGCACAGGATATTTCTCCTCTAGGAACCACATTATTCCAAGAACTGCTATTAGGGAAATCAGAACAATTACTATGAAAACTATTTTACTCCTTGTAGACCAACTAGACCAACCAGACGCATTCTGCCCGTAAAGTGGGGCTGCAAAGGGCTGTTCCTCCTCCCTAATGGGGCGACCAAATGGATACATTTTAACCAGAGGAAAGGACATATGTTGGAGCCAATAACAAAAAGATAAAAGAGGGGCAAAAGTGTAGACTCCTATTGTTCATCAGTCGTTGGCACTATTCAGCACCATCGGTGGAGCTGTCGGACCAGCTCTTGAAGAATCCCACGTCGCTCAGGATAGGGCACCCCACTTCCCAGGGGAGCACACTCGATCAATCCTGTTCAATGTCCGAACAGTGCACCAATCTCATCTCTCCCTATGCTACTGTTGCCTGACTTATCGAGTCCATCCCTGCTAATCTGACTTCTCCTTTGGTGCACTGTTCCTCCATCGGGGGTGCAGATTATACCTAGCTACTCCAGGCACAGAGGGGTCTGCAAAAAGGGGCTCAGACAAAGAGGGGCCAATGGACTGGGGCTCAAGCACAGATGGGCCAGCAGGCTGGGGCTCCTGGGTGGCCTTGATCTCAGGAGGCACTGCCTCGTTCAACACTGCATCATTTTCCTCCTCCGTTTGTGCCCACGTCAGCCGGGCATCCGAGAAAGGAACAAAACGGGGCACCTGCTCAGCTTCAGAGTCACCGACTCCGTCAAGCACCCATTGGTCGTAGGGTAGAGGGAGGGGCACCATGCGGCAGTGCTGAGAGTGTATCCAATTCTTCCGGCCGGCCACCTTCACAGAAGTGCGGGTGGCGAGGAGCACCTGCGCAGGCCCCTTCCACGTCGGCTCCAAACTGCCCTTCCTCTGCAAGTGTCTGGTCAGCACAAAGTCCCCAGGCCGAATATCGTGTCCTGGCCCCTTGGGTGCTGGTGGTAGAGTTTTGTGAATCTGTTGGTGAATAGAACTCAAGCTTTTAGTTAACTCATACAGATAATGCACTAACAAAGGGTATTCAATTTCTGAAAACCGCCGAGGTCGCGGGACGCCCCAGACATTTGCTGGGCGCCCGAACACGACCTCATACGGTGACAACCCTGTCCTAGTGTGAGCCGTAGCTCTTGTAGACAAAAGAGCTAATGGTAAAGCATCTGGCCACTGCAATCCTGTGCTCTCCTGAATCTTTGCCAATTTCAGTTTGAGAGTACCATTTCACTTCTCAACCAGACCTGCTGACTGGGGGTGGTTTGCAGCATGAAATTTCTGTTTAATGTGCAAACCATCACACACCAACTGGATAACCTTTGAGTTGAAGTGGCTTCTGTTGTCACTCCAAATCAAACGGGGCAAACCGAATCGAGGGAAGAACTCCTTTAGGAGTGCCTTCGCTGTTGCCATGGCTGTACTCTCTTTAGTGGGATAAGCCTCAACCCATTTGCTGAATGCACAAACAACCACCAATACATATTTCAGATTGTTGACTCGCTCCATTTCTATGAAATCCATCTAAAGGACCTCGAAAGGGAAGGAAGGGGGTGCAAAATTACCAGGGGGTGCAGGGGTACCTTTTCCAGGATTATACATCATGCACACCATACAGTACTTGACTAGATGAGCAGCAACATTGGGAATGTTGTCATTTTGCCATACAGGATCTAACAGCCTACAGATACCTTGTGCACTAATGTGGGCTGGCCCGTGCGCCATAGTGACTACAGGGAGGACATATGCATCTGGTAACATCCATCTCTGTTTCCCTGACTTATCCGTCCAACACCCATCCTCATCTAAGCGTGCTGTGCTCTACTGCCATACTACTAACTCCTCAACCATTGCCTCACTCTGAATTTCTTTCACATTGTCTAGTGCATCCTCAAACATAGTGGCCTCGGGCACCCACCTGGCGGGACCCGCTACAAACATCCCTTTCATCTTTGTTCGAGCTGTCTCCTTAGCTGTCTGAACTGCAAATGCATTCCCCTTTCCCACATCATCAGTAATCGCCTTATGGGCACTACACTTTACTATGGCCAATTTCTTAGGAAGTGTCAAGGCGGACAGAAGCCTGTGTATAAGGCGGCCATGCTGAATACGTGTCCCATGGGAGATAAGGAACCCTCTCTCTGCCCAGAGTCGCCCAAAGTTATGGGCGACCCCGAAGGCATACTGGCTGTCAGTATAAATATTAACAGCCAGTCCCTTGCTCAATTCACACACCCTAATGAGGGCGACCAGTTCAGCTGCCTGGGCGGACTGATAGGGAACTCGTGATGTCTCAACTACCGTATGTTGGTTAGTGAGTGCATACGCAGCAGTGGTGGTGCCATCTGGTAATTTGAAACAAGAGCCATCGACTTATAGTTCCCCTTGGGGGTCAGATAAGGGAACATCAGTCAGGTCTACCCGTCTCTTCGTCTCCTCCTCTGTCCGAAAAATACAATCATAGATGTCAATTTCCTCACTCTCAGAAGGGAGGGGTAGTAACGTGGATGGGTTCAGAGTGGCACATCTTTTAATTATGATATGTGGGGCAAAGAGAGTTAGCTCATAACCAGTCAGACGTGCACTGGTGAGGTGCTGTGTCTTGGTCTTATTCAATAGGGTATCCACAGCATGGGGCACCATGACTGTGAGGTCAGTATCAAGTACGAGCCCAGCCGATTGCCTTATAGAGATGGCCACTGCCGTGACCGCTCTTAGACAGCTCGGGAGGGCTCTGGCGACTGGATCAAGTAAAGCAGAAAAATAAACACACGGCCGTTGCTTACCTCCAAAGGCCTGTGTTAAAACAGAGAGCACACAGCCAGCCGTCTCATGTACATACAACACGAACGGCTTCAAATAATCAGGCATGCCAAGCACAGGTACAGAGCAAAACGCAACTTTTAATTGCTCAAAAGACTGCTGACATTCAGGCATCCAAGGCAGAGGTTCATGCACATCTTTAGTAGTTAATGTGAGCAGGGGTTTGGTTAGTAATGAATAATTAGGGATCCAATGGCGACAGTAGGAAGTGAAGCCAATAAAAGCACGCACATCCCTCTGAGTTTTAGGGATAGGCACTTTAACAATAACACTGATGCGCTCCGGAGTCAATCTCCTACCCTCCTTCGACAGTAGGTGACCTAAATAGGTGACCTCCTGTCGACAGTATTGAAATTAGGAAAGAGACACTTTATGTCCATGGTGAGCCAAATGCAGCAACAACTTAACCGTACTGTCTTTGCATCCCTGTTCAGTGTCAGCGGCTATTAGTATGTCTTCCAAGTATTGAAGCAATGCATTACCTGGGGAAAGTGTGAGGGAGTCCAACTGGGCTTTCAAGGCTTGGCTATATATACCAGGGCTTTTAGTATAGCCCTGAGGAGCTCGACAGAATTTAAAGCTTCTGCCAGCTAGGGTAAAACCGAACAAGTGTCGGCTGTCAGGATGGATCGGGATGCTAAAGAACGCATTCTTCAAATCAATGACAGAGAAGAACTTAGCAGAAGAGGGAATCATTGTCAAAAGGGCAGTAATATCAGGGACCACCGGGAACTGAGGGACCACTATTTTATTAACCGTGCGCAAATCAATCACAAAACGATAAACATCTGGGTGAGCATCGGGGGAGTCTGAAGATGCCTTTTTGAGAATAGGAAGAATAGGGCTATTACACACATTCGCCGCTGTCTCTTCAACCACGTCCGACTCAATCAGATCTTGTATAATTTGCAGCAAAGCTCGCTCCCCCGCTTGTGGAATTTTGTACTGGGGAATACGAGGCAAAATGGCATTGTCTTTAACTTTAATGGAAATTGGGGGAATTTACAACAGTCCTACATCCGTGTCAAATGTTGCCCACAACGTGGGCGGCACATCCTTAAACTCAGCAGGAAGGGGCGCATCGTTGGACAGACACTGCTTAGAGCTGACCACATTCGGACCCATTGTCATGTGAACACCGTCCGGGGAGCAGTAAAAGGTTGCATGCAACTTCTTCAATAAATCGAAGCCCATTACATTTTCTCCACAATTTGATGTCAATAGGAACGGTGAATCCACAGTAAAAGGACCAATAGTCAAGGCAAGAGGTTTGGAAATGGGGCTTACAACCGGTTCACCAGAAAATCCTACCGAAACATTATTTTGGCCAGACAGAGCTGCCCCGGGGACCAGCGAACAAGAAACAGAGCTATTCATTGCACCTGTATCCACCAAGAATTTCTCAACTGAGCCTTGCAGATCCGCTGTGACATAAGGACCGCACTGATGTACAGGAATCTGGACTGGTTCCTCACCCTGCCCCTGGCTGTCCTAGCTGTGAGACATCCCTGTCACTTCATCCAGATCATAATCGTCGTGGTAATACTGTCTCCCTCGAGGGTCATCAAAATAGTTCTGATCTGAGCGACCCTGCGATGTCCTCTCCTCCCGAGCCCTATCCTTATCACTTTCTTCACAGCTCCGTCCACGAGAACCTCGTCCTCTGGGGGCTGCAACTTTCTGCAATAACACCGGACACACGCTACGCCAGTGCCCCTCCTCCTTGCAGTACGCACACTGATTCGGCCCTACTGGCGCAGCGTTCCTGCTAGTATGGGGAAGCTGCCGGGCCAGCTCCACGTCCCCTTCCGTTTCCCCTAGACGCCTGCTGCAACAACACCTTCATCTTCAACTCCTTGTGCTTCTTTTCCACCTTCTCCTTCTCCTCCTTCTCCCTGTGTTCATAATACTGTGCCATACTCAATATGACAGAAGGGGAGGATGTCGTCCAAGTGCTCTCCGAAGCCTGCAACCGAGCTGCAATCTCTGGGAGCAAGTTTATAACAAATCTATTGACGAACAATCGGGCACCCCCTTCTACTGACAAATCCTGTCCACTAAAGTCCAAAAACACACCCTCGAACCACGTGAAAATAATCAGATACACTTTCATCTTTCTTCTGACGACATGCCGTTAACTTGTCCCAATCTACTCTCCTTGGCGGAATAAGAGAATGCATATCAGAGATAATTCGGCCAGGCAAAGCTAGTATCTTTGCCCTAGGCTTCTCACCAGGCTTCCTCTCCTGATTCCATGCTTTAATCTGCTCCCATGTACCACCCAACTCCGCACCGTGGTCCTGTGTGTGTACCTGCCTCCAAATATCAACGGGTACCAGTAAACCAAAGAACATTTCAATATCTGCAAGCGTCGTCACTGTCGATGAAGCAGCTTCTGTCAGTTCCTTATAGTATGCAGTAGGATTTTTCCTAGGGTCGGGTAACTGAGTCTTAAGGGATAACACCTCACTCCTATCCCATGGGGTATAGACCCACTGTTCTTGAAAACGGGCCTCTACCCTTGGTCTAACAACAGCATTCTGCTGATCTGGGAGCTCCGGTAGCTCAGGGTGATATATGGGATGTACTTCCCTCATCGGAAACTGGGACCCTGTCTTCGGGCTCTTCTCTAACAGCCTACTTCGGTAAGCTACCAACGTCACAACATTACCGAAAACCTCCCCAGGCGCCATACCGGCAGCATATACATAGTCCCTAATATCATAAATAATCTGGGGTGCTACATCATTGAAGCACTGTTCCCACAATCCAATCAGTGTAGCCGACATGTGCTTAAGGGCATGCTGCTGCACAAACGGCTCATAATCTTTCATCACACTCCACACATCCTCCACACTGTAAATGGGGTGACGAGCCCACTGAGCGGCCTGATTAGCCACCACCTTCTTCTTTTCATCGCCCACATCAGATCGTATCAATATCCGCCCCAGTCGCTCCCTAGCAGTTGCCCAGTCCCCGTCCCCTGGTCCAGGTACAGGTGTTCTGTTACCCAGTACTGTCGGAGAATGAAGGAAAAGGGAAGGAGTACCGACAGAGGGAGCGGGCACCAACGTCATCAATGGCTGCGTTGTGGGTGTAAGGGCTGGAGAGAGGAGAAACATCGACACAACAGGCGCAGCAGGGAGACTAGCAGTTATCGCAGACGCAGAAGGCGAAGCCACAGAATTGACAGGAGGCGTGGCGGCCAAAGCAGCTGGGTCAGTAACAGAAGAAGCAGAAACAGCAGGGGCAGAAGAGACAGACGACTGAGGCTGTGGCATGGCAGGGTATATTCTCTGTGGGGCATACGGAGGTGGAGGTCGGGTGTCTAACAATTCCTCCACAAATGTATCATTTTCTTCTCGAGTCAATGTAAATATTTAAGGCAACAATAATAATACAGAACAATAACCATTTGAGTGATCAATAAAAAAAACAACAGAATTAATTAGAAGAAAGAACCAACGAAACTATTTATCTTCAAAAAGTACAAAATATCTTTTATTAGTAATCATTTCAATAATAAGGAAATCCAATCATACTATTCCAATCGTGTCTACAATCACACATCTCATACAATCTACACTCAATTTAAAAACAACATAAATGACAAAAAATTGTTCATAGAGATTGATATTTAGTATTCATTTTCAAAAACAAACAATGTGGCACAATAGTATTAGCAGGGGGCCTCTCTCTTTACATTCATTTTCTTCTCGAACCACATAAGACTTTTCACATTGCAATCGAAACTTCCTATCGGCACACTCTATCCCCTTCTCAGTCTTCTCTTTATCATACGCAACAGCTTTCTGAGTCACTTCCCTTTCGGGCCTCCTTTTCTGCTTTCATTGGTCTCTGTTTAGCTTCCTTTTGCCATGTTCTAAGGGAATCAAACATTGACTGCCTATTTCTTTTCGCAAACAATTTATCCTGCAGGAAATTATGCCTTTGCTCATCAAAAGTGCCTGTCAACGACCATTGCAACTCGGCATTGTCCCTCGTATATTTGTGTCATAATGTACTAAACATAATAGGGCCAAGGCCATGCTTGACATACATTTCAAAATTTGCAGTGCCTTCAGGAGGCGCAGGCTGACTCTCTTCCAAACGAGCATCAGTAGAACAACAACAACTCACACAGCATAGCTTGCTAAAACAGGTCATTTTAAAACGAAAACGTGTTCACTATTTATGCCGAGCAGATATTTGCAAATATCTTACCAAAATTGGTCCTCAGACCTCACCAAATCCAAATCAAAGTGGTACCGTGTTCATAAAGAACTCAAACAAATTCAAGCGCTTGTCCAAAAACGATCCTCAGACCGTACGAAACTCAAACCAAACTGGCGCCATGGCCACAAAACAAAACCAAGGCAAACTCACCTGGTGCCCACAGGTCAAACGAATTTATTCTCCACTGCCGACTCTTCGGACCAAACGGTCAGATCCAAGGGTTTCGCCGTTCAGGACTCCAGCCGGGATGACCACTGGCCGAGGCCCCGCCCGGTGAGACAGACGGGGCAGTTGCGAGTACCAGACTCTTTCGCGCAGGGATCCCCGGTCCGCCCGTCCGACCCAACGTGGGCCTGTCCCCCTCACCCGTCCGCGGGCAAGGAAGGGTCACTCGCCTGATGGGGTCCCTGTTGGGCGCCAACTGAAGGAAGTGACCCTATTAAGGCCACCCGGGTCACTCGCGACCACCTCTCAGCCTTCCATACAAATAAAGAGTCGGTCAGACAGTAGAGAATACAAACCAAAGTTATTTATTAGTATACGCTCGAGCGGAGTCCGGTCTGACCAGCCTCCTCAGATTGCGGCAGAGGGACTGACTCCCGTCAACATGACAATACCAGATATACATTTCCAGCACCCCTAAAGACCCGCCCAGACTGGAATTTTCCAGTCTCAGAGCTGACGAACAAAGGTGGTACAGAAAGATGAGCTACTATCCTGAGACCGGGTGCATGCTATCTTAGTTTCAAGGTTACTCTGCCCGTGCCCGTCTCTCTGAGAGTGGGAGCAGGCCTACCTACTGGGAAAGGCATGCAAAGACAGAACAATCTATTCATTAGTGCAGCGAAGCTCAACCTTGAATAATAAAGAGAAACAATCGCGGCTGCTTTCTGCTGAGGCAGGCAATGTAAAACAGAAGCTTAATTTCGATCAGAGTACAAAATGGCGGCTGAATACAAAATGGTGACGCAAATGCTAACTTAACTCGCACAATGCTACAAGGAGTCCTCACAACGCATTTTCCAGTCCAACAAATGGAGGTGCGGAAGTTATGTGACTCGTTCCACGCAGTGAAACAATGTCTACGCACCTTTGCTATCAAATATGCTCTGCTGTTCCCTGCAAAACTCAGGTTCATATTGGCCAGCGGAACACTGTTCATCCAGTCCTTAGCAGAGACGTGGTCCTGGCTTAAAACTAGGGGTGACTTTCAGCACACTTCACAATCATTCCAAGACGAAACCTGGAAAACTCAATGAACCAGGAGGCGGTCTACTAGAACTGTTCGTGTCAAGCCATCGAAAGTACAGGCAGCACGAGGCAGAGCATTGGCCCTAACGGCAGCGAGTCAAACATCCTTACCCAATCCAGATGGTAGGGCCTCGGATGAGGAAACTGGAACATCACACGATGTTATACAGGAGTTTGATCTACCAGAGGCATTGTTGGGTGGTCCTCTGGCGACCCCAATGACTGCCGATTTGTTGCAAAACACTTGATGGTGAAGAATATATCCTTTTGGTGCTGTGTTTCTTGTGCCTGGGACCTTCGGGGGTGTTGGATATGATCCAGGAGCTCCCCTTGTACTGCGGGTGGGGATTAGGGGGGTTGGGGGGGCCTTCATTCTCTTGTGTTAATAAAGGGGACCCACTGGGTGTTTTTGAAGGTAGACCATCTTGGATCATCCCCCTCACCACCGAATAGACTTTATATTGGTTGCCCAATCATTGATGGCAATATCTGGCCGTAACAGACTGAGGGTGTGGCCTGGGTTTAGGCGTTTGTTGGGGATTGTTTTTTGGAATGTTATTATCCTTTTTTATAGTTTGTTCATAACCCAGCTTGCCTACAGTTCCGCCTCCCCCTTACCACACGGTTTGTAGATGGTGTCTTCTATCACATACCCAATACATGACTGCATGTGATTACAACATCCTCACATGGAATGTGAGGAGTATGGGGACGTACAAGAAAAGACGCATGATCCACTCTTACTTGAGAAGACGCCATATCCAGTTCGCTTGTTTGCAGGAGTTGCATTTAACAGATGGGGAGCTTCCGAACTGCACAAGTGCTGCTATGGCCTGGTGCTAGGTACCACTTATTCTGCTTATGCTGTGTGTGGGGGGGGGGAGGGTGAATCTTACTGTGGGTTACCCCGGGAGTTACATTTGTACAAGAACATACCATAATCGACCAAAAAGGTAGATATGTGATTGCGGCCAGCTCATTGTGGTGCTTTATGCCCCTAATGTTGGTCAGTTCCTTTTCTTAACCTCCTTGTCCCCAGGGCTTCTCCGTTCAACACATTCACCCACGTTCTGGTGTGGGGTCCTTAATTGTGTCCCAGATTTGGAACTAAATAGGTCCACTCCTCCTCTCCCAGGTGCACAGTCCCATAATGCCTCCAAACACCTGCAGCAATGGTCCCAGAATATACAGGAGTTGGACGTTTGACACACATTATACACACTTCAATGGGAATACTCCCATTATTCTGTGTTACATGCTCTCCATACTCAAATAGACCTGATTTATGGTACTGAGACGCTGATGACTAAATGCAAGCAGGCAGAGAATTTGGTACGGACGTTATCTGATCATTGTCCCCTGTTGGTGTCTTTTCAATGGGGAAGATCACATCTATCTGTCCCCACTTGGCGCCTGCAACCCTAGTCGTTGGCTGACAATGCATTCTGGACTGCCATTGAAGAACACTTTGATAGGTACTTTAGGAAAAACAAAGGCTCTGCATCAGAAGAGACAGTAGAATGGGACACTTTCAAGGTGGTGATTAGGGGCATGACGATACAATTTGGTTTAAGACGTGCCTTTCAGGGTCAAATGCTGGATCTAGAGGGTAGGTTGTAATCGGCAGAGGTGGACTGGGTGACTGATCTGACCACATATCCGGCACTAGTAGGCATTAGGACGGACTATAGGGCACTGTCTGAAGGGCTAGCCACCTTTGATTTAAAAAAACACACCAAGTGACAACATGAAATGGGCAACAAGGCCGGTAGCTTATTGGCATGGCTGTTGAGATCTGATCGCCAATGTACCACAGTTGGAGCAATTCGATCCCATGCAGGGCCCATAGTGAACTCTCAGTTAGACATCAAGAAAGGATTTGAACTGTATTATAGGGGGTTATATCGGGACCCTCTGGATGTGAATTCCGAGGTGATTCTGGCCTATTTACAGCCACTATAGCCCCTCCTTCTCAATCCCCTGCTAATCCGGGAGTTAGATGCTCCACTGACGCTAAAGGAGATCGCTTTAGCCATTAAACATATTGGCAGGGGCAAAACACCTGGCACTGATGGGCTGCCCATTGAGTTTTACGCCTCATATCACATCCTCTTGGTGCCATGGGTATTAGCGCTATAAACACGAGACAAGGAGCAGGGAAGCCTACCAGAGAGCATGCGGGTGGCCCAGATTACAGTATTCCCAAAACCCAGATGGGACCCTCTTGAAGTGGCATCTAAAGGGTAGGTTGGAATCAGCAGGGATGGATTGGGTGACTGATCCAATCACATATTCAGCACTACTAGGCATTAGGATGAACTATAGGGCACTGTCTGGAAGGTTAGCCACTTTTGATTTTTAAAAAAACACACCAAGCGACACATGAATTAGGCGACAAGGCCAGTAGCTTATTGGCATGGTTGTTGAGATCTGAACACCCATGTACCACAGTTGGAGCAATTTGATCCCATGCAGGCCCTATAGTGAACTCTCAGTTAGACATCAATAAAGGATTTGAACTGTATTATAGGGGGTTATATTGGGACCCTCAGGATGTGAATTGCGAGGTGATTTTTTTCTATTTACAGCCACTATAGACCCTCCTTTTCAATCCCCTACTAGTCCAGGAGTTGGATGCTCCACTGACGCTAAAGGAGATGTCTTTAGCCATTAAACAAATTGGCAGGGGCAAAACATCGGGCACTGATGGGCTGCCCATTGAGTTTTACGCCTCATATCACATCCTCTTTCTGCCATGGGTTTTAGCGCTATAAATGATTCACTGACAGAATATCGACATCAAAAATATAGATGAAAAGAATATCGAGGTAAAAATTTAGAATGCAAAAATATCGACTCCCTATACTTAAACAGGTAAGTACAAACATATCGGGGGAAAATATCGATGTCAAAAATATAGTTGTACAAAATATCAATTTTTATATATATAAAATAAATATTAAATGTATTAAATAATAAAATTAATAAAAAAATAATTTAGATTGAATATACATTTTAACAAATAAACTTAATTTAAAAAAGTTAAATACATACATATTAATTAATATATATTTATATTTACTTTAAAACAATTAATAAACTATTAATTTTAATTTATATTTATTTTATAATTTTAAAATTATATAAAAATTTACAAATAAATGTGTATTATATATATGTATATATATATATATATCTGGGAAAACTGTGCAGAATGCTGGCGTGCTGCCAGATCGTTGGTGGTGCACGGTGAAACAGCGCCTCCGCTTGCACTGGAAATATCACACAAAAACCTCCCCAAACTCATTAGAGAGGCAGCCGGCACTCGAAGTAAAGGGATTACATCCTGTTTATTCAGTCATTCCACACGGGCACAGGACCACCAGAGAGACGCGTTTTGGCAGAACCTCTGCCTTTATCAATCTGGAGTGCGCCATATTGTTGATCCTTTTAAACATCGTGATAAACACAAATGATGCACCCAGTTCTAGCAGCACAACATTAAACATGTACAAACAATGCAGGGAATAATATCACCAGCGATCTGCCGGCACACCAGCATACCGCACAGTTTTCCCAGATGTATCAGGCAGGCGTGCCCCCACAACAGGAGAGTGGCGATGGAGAATAGGAAGTGGCCCAGTGCTTAATTTGAGCCGGTGCTTTCCGGTGCTCAGCACCGGCACTTAATTGGTTTCCGGTGCTCGGCACCGGCACCTGATTGTCAACACCATACTTAGAACAGTCCACCACATGGTGGCGCTGCTCATCTAATTTAGAGATGAGCAGAACAACGGTAGTTTAGGACTGCAATATACATTAAAATTGCTAATACAAGCCTCCCCAGCCATTTCTTTAGCTTTGGGGACCTGGAATAATCTGAACTGTCGCATTTACATGCGAGAGAGATGGTTAGTAGTTGTTTTGGCAGTGATGACAAGGGCGATGGGTGGTGCAAGCTGCAGTGGCCTCCCGGTCAGAGCCCTGGCACTTAATATTTTACAAATTAAGCACTGAAGTGGCCCAAGTGGATGGAAAGGTTCAATGCTGGGAGCTGAGACTCCCTTGACTGGGACTGGTGTTCCTGCACGAAAGGCTGTACCTCACCCTAGAAATACCTCCCTGACGGTGGAGCTGGGCACTACGGAAGGCACTTGCCAAGTGGTGGGGTAAGGGGACGCAAATGCTGATTGTCAGATTCATTCACAGCGGACAAGGGACTTTATGTTCAATTATTTACAACTGCCTCAATGTGCAAACTTTAACCTCTGTGAGCAGAGTTTTATGTTGATCACGAGGGCTGGACGTCCCTCGATCAGGAAGGAATGTCCTATACAAAAGAAAATGCTCAAGTGACTGCTGGGCAGTTTTATTGAGATTTATATTGATTTTATAATTATGTTCAGTGCGTATGATCTTGTGTTCTCAAAGACACCTAAAGTTCTCTTTGCAGCTGAGGACTTTATTGTAATCCAGTCCGGGTTTAAACAAGTACTTTCAGATGCATGATGGGACTTTTTAAATACTGTGGATGAATATGTCTACTACATGTATTACTCCAATGAGGATTAACTGTGAATTCATAGATATCCTGTAAATATACTGATTGAGAGAATTAATTTGCTTTTACATTGAGAGTTTCGTGTTTTAAAAGTGATATTATTCCCTGCATTGTTTGTACATGTTTAATGTTGTGCTGCTAGAACTGGGTGCATCATTTGTGTTTATCACGATGTTTAAAAGGATCAACAATATGGCGCACTCCAGATTGATAAAGGCAGAGATTCTGCCGAAACGCGTCTCTCTGGTGGTCCTGTGCCCGTGAGGAATGACTGAATAAACAGGATGTAATCCCTTTACTTCGAGTGCCAGCTGCCTCTCTGATGAGTTTGGGGAGGTTTTTGTGTGATGTGATATATATATATATATATATATATATATATATATACCAATAACATAAAATCTAATTTAAAAAAATTATATTACAAATTAAAACACTAAACTTTAAAAAAATCTTTAAACTTAAATTTCCCACTACAGTCAGTGCAACAGTAGGGAAAGTGTTGTATAGCGGAGGGGTAAAAATTATTATTCTCCCTCCAATGAGTGCAACTGCAGGGAAAGAGTTGAATAGCGGAGGGGTAAAAATTACTATTCCCACTCCAGTGAGTGCAACAATAGGAAAAGTATTGGATAGCGGAGGGGTAAAAATTACTATTCCCACTCCAATAAGTGTAACAGTACGGAAAGTGATGGATAGCGGAGGGGTAAAAATTACTATTCCCACTCCAATAAGTGTAACAGTAGGGAAAGAGTTGGATAGCAGAGGGGTAAAAATTACTATTCCCACTCCAATGAGTGCAACAGTAGGGAAAGTGTTGGATAGCGGAGGGGTAAAATGTACTATTCCCACTCCAGTCAGTGCAACAGTAGGGAAAGTGTTGGATAGCAGAGGGGTAAAAATTACTTCCCACCCTATTCCCCTATAAACCCACAACCCGCTACGGAACTAAAAAACGCAAAATTTAATTAAAATAAATTTGATAACTACTAAAAATTTAACACATATATTAAAAAACAAACAATTCTTATACAAAAAATATACATCACATACATTTAAAATATATACTAAAATACATAACACTAATTAAAAAATCGATATTGTAAACAACTATATTTTTGCAAACGATATTAATGACTTCTATATTCTTAAAATCGATATTACTTACCTTCAAATCGATATTCTTGACAACGATATTCTTGCACTCGATATTTCCACTCCACAATATTTCCAACTCGATATTCATGTAGTTCGAATTTTTTCACCTTGATATTCTGTCTCATTACCCTATAAACGCGAGCTAAGGAGCAGGGTAGCCTACCGGAGAGCATGCGGGTGGCCCCGATTACAGTACTCCCAAAACTCGGCACGGACCCTCTTGAAATAGGCATCTTATCATCCGTTATCTCTCCTCAACCTTGATTATAAAGTGTTGGGAAAGGCTTAGCAAATAGATTGACTCCGATGGTGCATAAAGTGATTCATCCTGACAAAACTGATTTATTCCGGGTTGAAACACATTCCTTAATATCCATCAGTTATTTGGTGCCGTGGACTGGGCATGCAGATTGGACACATAGGGGTCGATTCCGATGTTGGTCGGAAGGGCTCCGAATCGGATTCTCGTTTGCTGAATCCGATCCAGAGCCCTTGTTTCCGACCGATTCAGACACAGTTCCGAACGACCAAGTACGATGCCCGGAAACCGTTAGGGCTGACCTAATCGGTTCCAAAATGCATTCGGACAGGACGAGCCTTTCCGGAGCCGATTCGTACAGCTCTATGGACTCGGTTTCCGAGCAAGCGAGTACGATGACAGATTCGGACAGCCTTTCCGATTCGGTTTGGCCGGAACGAAACGGCTGCCGGAAACGGTCTTTGGGGGCCATTAGCAGGCCCTCCTTCACCCGGGGCCCTCCGAATCGGGCCGGTGGGGGTACCCATAGGTCCCCTCTTCCCAACCATGCACAGTGTGGCAGGCACCATGGGGTGCCCGCCACAGGGTACACGATTTTCCCCAACCACCCCTTTCTTCAATGGGAGTCTGTGTTCTCGTTCGGAACACAGGCTCCCATTGAAGTCAATGGGAGTCCGACCGAATCGGATCCGGATGCATTGTACTCGGTCGGTCGGACTCCCCCGATCTGAGTCGTACGGAAAGCATTCCGGAACCGAGTCGGTCGGTATGCTTTCCGAGCGAGATCGGAATCGGGCCCTCAGTGTTGGGTGGCCTCTTTAGATATTGAGAAGGCGTTCAACGCTCTGGGATGGACCTACCTACAGAGTGTCCTGCAGAGGCTGGGTTTTGGCCTGGATTTCGGTACATGAATACAGGTCCTCTATACTACCCCCATGGTCAGGGTGCGCACTGGTAATAGTATATCGGACAGTTTTTCTACTGAACGCGGAACCAGACAGGGATACCCCGACTCCTTTATTGTTCGCACTGGCTATGGAACCACTGTTTGCTAAGGGAGCGTGCAGTTACATGGGGATACTGGATCGCAAACCATTTTCAGATAGTCTCTATGTATGCCAACGATACATTGATTTATTTGAAGGCAGATCCATTGCTTTTACCAGTGGTCATGGCGGTCCTGGATGATTTTGGTCAGGTATTCGGTCTCCAGATCAATTGGGGGAAGTCGTGCCTTTTCCCACTGTTATAGACTCCCACGCATATGCGTGACAGGAATGTACACTCACCCCTACCATGGGCTTATGGCACCTTTAGTTATCTAGGGGTTTATGTCTACCATCTGGAGAAGGACCTGGTAGATAGTAACCTCGGTAGGGCACTCATGTCCATTCACCAATCACTACCCTGTTTGATGCAATTACCGCTATCGCCCATGGGTAGGATAGCTATAGCAAAGATGTTGGTACTCCTACGTCTCCTTTATTTCTTTGCGGCGCTCCCACTCTCGCAGTTCCTTTTTTTCAGGAACTGTGACGATTGCTTGCCTCTCTAATCTGTGGCCCTGAGAGACATAGAGTTAAGCTCGAGTCACTGACCCCAGTATTTGAATTGGAGGGAATGGGAACTCCCGATTATGAGTTTTAATATGCAGTCGCTCAGCTCCAATGGCCGCTGCGGTGGCTCCATGTTGGTTCGTGCCCTGAGAGACACTGGGTTTTGATATTGGGGAACACTCCCTACTCGGGTGGTTCCTGGCATGTCCCTCTCACAGTGTAGTCCCGAATGTTTTAGTAAAAGTAGTTGCATGGTGCTGGATGAAGTACATTCACTATGGCCGGAGAGGCATATCATTTGCACCCAGTCTATCTCTATGGCAGCCGCCATTTTGCAAGTCTTTACAGGCTCTTTACTCAGTGGACGATTGGATGACAGCAGGTTATACAAAGTGTGGGGATGTGCTAGTGGAGAGTAAACTGCACACATTCGAGGATCTGATGGAGGGTGGCGATCTAAACCCAGGGCAGTTTCTATTATGTTCGGCCCTTCGTGATGTGGTTGGTAAAATGTGGGACACCAACATAGAATTAACACAGGTGGCTGGCCCACTGGAACTGATGCTGACCACCAGCAGTTTGAGGCAAGCGATCTCAGTTTTATATAACACACTGACACAAGATCCTTTGACTCCATTCTCCCATACCCTCAGAGACTGGTGGGCAGACAAATTGTCCATAGACTCCATACTACCTTGTGATCCCACTCGTCTCCTTAATGCAGGGGGTGATAACAAAAAAAGACTACACAATTGGTGCGCTTTCAGGGTTTAGCTCTTGTCCAAGCAAAACTGCGTTTAGCATGGCTTGGAAGGCGATGACCGCCCCCTTACTTTCGGTGTGGGAGTTAGAAGTGGGCCACTGGGCTTCGGCAGAGCTCTCCATTAGGACTGATGCACTTGCTAGAGATGGGAGGTGTAACCTCATGGACTAATGTGTGGATTACAATGATTAGCTGAATAATCTGTTGCTACCTGTTGAATGATATCTTGTGATTTGAGTGGGTGTCCCTGAGGGATCATTGCACTTCTAGAAAATGGCCTCTTACATGACTGTTGATGTGTGTGTGTGTGTGTGTGGGGGGGAGCATGCAGGGATAGTGATATTGGGCTTAGTTGTTTCGTATGATTTGATTTGATGTTGCATTTCTTTTTTAGTTCCTCACTGCCCCTTTAGGCATATGTGCCACTGTCTTTTATACGATATTGTATATGCATGTCCTCATTCTCATATCAGGATGTTTCCGAGTGCCTATTAGCACTATTGCAGTGCATATTTAATTGGATATTTAATTAGATATCACCTATTGACTGCTGTCAAGTTATTTCAATGTATACAAGTTTTTATTTTGAACAAACTCAATAAACAAATTTACAAAAAAACACGTATAGGTATTTCTAGAGCTCCTACCTAGCTAGAGAGTAGCATGGTGCTGGACATGTGTGCAAACCTTGAGATATGATTCAGAATAATTTACAATGAAGCAAGATGTTTGTTGGTGAACAGCCATATTCTGTGGTGATGTAGTGCTCTCTGAAGAGCTGCACCTTCCGCTCCTTTCTGAATTGTAGAAGGACTCTAGCAGTTCCCATACTGATGGGGATGTAGTTTAAGATACTTTTTGCAAAGATTGAGATGGCATCTCTTCTGCTGTCCTCTTTTTTCTAGTTGTTTTCTTTCTTGGCGATGTTCCACTTTCTGGTGTGGTGCTTGGAGTCTTAAGTGGTTAGTATCTTGCCAGACATGAAGAGGTGCTGGCTCTTGTGGTCTAGTAAGTGATTCACCTGCTGCTGAAGATGATACTGACTTAGAGGGAAACAAGTATACTTCCTTCTAGTATCAAGCAGTAAGGCTGAACTTCAGGCTGTGGTGGAGTTGTACTACAAGATTTATGATGCCTTATGGGGTAGGCTAGTGTGGAGTCAGGGAGATCCAGATGCAACAGAATTGAGGCTTGGATGATTATTATGTATTCTATTTTTGGGAGAGACAGTTTAACTTTTTATCAGGAGGGAGAGCTATGATCGGGCTCTCTTGCTTTTTATTTGGGTTCTTTGAAGGAGCAATGCATGAATCCAAGTGATTCTGCATTTTCTTCCTCAAGTGAAGGATAGATTTTGGAGAGGCACGTTTAAAATAAGTGATTGCTTGTTGCTGTTGGTGAACAGGATGAATTCTGCAAGTCCGGCTTAATTTTAGATAGGTGTTGGACATCAAATTCTGGATGAAGTTGAGGACTGTTTGGAGTCATTGTGCTAGAGCAGACTGAAGGCTGTCCATTTGAGGATGGTTTGTGGAGGACCTGAAGGTATTGAAGATAGCCATTTGCTGTTGGCAACATAGATTCCAGGTTTATCTAATCAGTGACAAAGTACTTGATGGCATTGCACTAAGCAGTAGAGTGTGGGATTGGTGGGTCTGGTAGGCAACTGACAGAGTGTTTGCTTCCCTAAACAATACTTTGTTTCCATTGGCAGCTTCATTGATGATTTTGTAGAAGGAAGAATACATGTACAGTGAAGAATTTAGAGTACGGTGAAACTGTTTAGGGCTTTTGTCCATTTCTAGTCTTTTCAAGCCTGCATAGAGTGCACTTGCTTTCAATGAGTTCTTTTTGAGTTCAAAGGTGCCCCAGGTTTGGGGAATCGTGTTTCCAGTTGCATATTGGTGTTCAAAGGTATTTGGTTAAGTGGTGTTGTAGCTCTGAGGAGTGGGACGATGTTGTGCTGTGATGACCGCAATTCTAGGAGCATGTAGAAGTGCAGAGTGCATGAGTCAAACATGTTGTTTTGTTACAGGTGTGTGCATGTTAGTGAAAGTGTTGCACATGAGGAATTGGTGTTTGCAAGTGTAAGGTTTGTTTGCACGGGCTGGGTGTGAACGCGGAGATCTGATGCATACGGTGTGGACCTCAGAAGTAAGGGTTCTAGTACATGGCTATTCATGTCCCGAACAGGTTGAATCAGGAATTAGTTTGTCCTTGGCACCCATGGCAATAGCAGCTTTAACATGGCTGAGTCGACAGAAAGCAAAAGGAAGCACCTGATTGGCCAAAGTGTCCCGAAGCAGGAATCAAGTGACATTCCAAAGGTGCTACTAAGGCAATGTGACACTGCATACAAGTGGGGCAGACTTTTTGGGTGGGAAGACAACATTTCACTTTGTTGCTATACATACTTAATGGACAGTAGTACCATTTCTTCTATCTTTCTACATTTACACAGCAGCCTACGTGTTAATTAACCACAAGGGGCTGGCGGTGCTTCTCTTTGCCTCATTGATTCTACCAAGCGATCCAGGCTGTATTGCTGTATGCGTTTGCCACATGCTGCTGTCGGTGCTCTTCTGCTTCCAATTTTGCTGGCATTCATCCACAAAATTCTCTCCATCAATCCACTCTCCATCCATCACACACTCCTCATTCATCCACAATAATGTCTCCCCACATTCACCATTGACCATTCATATAAAATCAATAATCCAAACACTCCCAATACACATTTCATCTCCCATTAGTCACCATCCATTTACCATCCAACATGCAGTAATCCACAAACTAACCATCACTACACTCACACATATCATCTATCAACATATAAGCATACTCTGTACACCCTATATCTACCTAAACACCACACACATGCACACAACCATCTATCCAATATACACTGTCCACATGCACTGACACACATACTCACCATAGGTCAAATCACACACACCAATCATCACAGACACACACACTCCATCCATCAATCTATATATCCACTGGACCCACACACTCACCAGTCATCCATTCCTCAGCATACATCAACCATCCATTCTTTCTCCACCCACCGATCATCCATTTCCCAGCTATTGGTTCATTTGCATTCACTATTCATTAATTTCTTCACTATGCACCATCCATGCTTTACCACTCTCCATCCATCATCAAATGTACTTTGATCCTTCTCAGTTCGGCTTTAGGGACGAACATAGTACTGAGACGGCTCTAATAAAAACAACGGATGAGTTAAGAACTATCCTGGACAAGGGGGGCTCTGCAGCACTCATTCTTCTGGATTTGTCGGCGGCCTTTGATACGGTTGACCATGACACCCTTGTCAACCGTCTCAGTAAATTGGGCATTGCCGACAAAGCCTTGGCTTTACTCCAATCATTTCTGACTAACAGAAACCATTCAGTTATGTTGGAGAATTTTTCTTCTGATTCCTTTCTACTCCCTTGTGGTGTCCCACAGGGATCTTCATTGAGTCCGCTGCTTTTTAATGTTTATGTTTCAGAACTAGCCCCTCTGATTAGATCTTTTGGTTTTTCCCCTACGTCTTATGCAGACGACACCCAAATTGTGGTGGCAGCCTCGAATAACACAGAAACAACTACCTCTCAGTTCTACAACTGTATGAGAGCAGTCAGTGGCTGGATGGAAACGCACTGTCTTAAGCTAAATGCTGAGAAAACCGAGGTTATACTCTTTGGTAATAACCCCTCTTTTTGGAACCCGGCTTGCTGGCCAACAGAGATGGGAACTCTCCCAATTCCTGTACAAAAAGCTAGAAATTTGGGCGTAATAATAGACGACCAACTAAGTTTTAATAAACACATCAGCTCGGTTGTTTCGGACAGTTTTAATACCCTAAGGATTATTAGAAAGATTCTTTCTTTTATTCCTTTAACCACCAGAAAAACAGTTGTCTCTTTATTAATTTTATCAAAATTGGACTACTGTAATGGTCTTTTTGCCAAGCTTCAAAAACAACATATAAAGAAACTTCAGAGTGTGCAAAATGCAGCAGCCAGGCTGGTTTTCAACCTGCCCAAATTCCACCCAGTTTCATCGGCTATCAAGGAACTACATTGGCTGACGGTATCTAACCGTATTAAATTCAAGGCATTATGCCTTATTTTCAAAGCCCTGCACGATGTAGGTCCTTGTTATTTAAAAAAATCTCTTTCATGGTATGTTCCAAACAGAGAACTTCGTTCTAAAAATACCTTGACAGTGCCCTGCCCCAGGTTTAAGAGATTAAAATGGGGAGGCAGTTGTTTTACCACCGAAGCCCCTGCCCTGTGGAACAGTCTACCTATAAACATCAAGGCAGCACCAACATTGCTGGGTTTCAGGAAGCTAATAAAAACCGGGAAACATCCTTTACATCGCGGTGATTACACCGCGATGCATTTAGAACGCTGCCATTACAACGCAAGCGTTACATCGACTTGCACTGGAGGGCGCTATAACCTAAGTAATAGTAAGATTTACTATTCCAACACCTTCCCTACTGTACGTAGACTGGTGTTGGAATAGTAAATCTTACTACTCCTAAGTCCAGCGCCCTCCAGCGCAAGTCGTTGTAACGACTTGCGTTGTAAACTGCGATGTTACATACCGCGATCATTTTGATCGCGTTGTAACATCACATATTCATAAAAACCTGGCTTTTCAATGGTTAGGTGCTTAGTCATTCCTCAGCACCTAATTACCATCACCTTACTGCCATTCAAATAGCCCCAAGACACCTATGGGTATTCGAGCGCTTTAGAAACCTTTTAACATAACATAACATACTTTTTCCTATTATCCACTATTCGCCGTTTATTCTCCACCCACTGACTCTTCTTTAAATAGGCATTCTCCATTCTATATCCATCAGTCATCCTACATCCCTCCACTTATCATTCTCTAGTCATCCATCATTTCCAATTCATTCAGTATTATTCATCTATATTCAGCATTTGCTGTCCAACCATTCATCATTCTCCATCCATCATTTGTCACCCAGCCACCATTCTCCATGTATCCATTCTCTATCAAGCTAGTCACCATTCTTTCAGCATCCATTCACCATGCAGCCATCACTCACATATGTGGGTTGATCGTTCCCTATCAATTCACCAAACCACGCAGCCATCACTCAGATATGAGGGTTGATCGTTCCCTATCAATTCACCAATCTCCAAACACCAAAAATCAATCAACCATTCCCCATTCTCTGACTACTGATTCGCCATTTTCTATTCATCCACCACAATCCACCCATTATTCAGCAGTCATAATCATTCATTCATAGGTATTAACCTAACCATCAACCAGCCTTAATTTATCCACCATTTTGTATCCACTCCCCATCTACCAATTACCACCAGCCATTCTCCATCTGTCGGAACAAAAGTCCTCTGCATGGCTTGTTAAAGCAGTGCTGCTCTCCCCTTGTATATGTGGTTGTCAGCCCTGTGGTCTTCCCCAGTAACCTCAACATTTATGTCAGCCCACCCAGGGTACTCCCATTTTAGCTGGCTCTGATGATGAGGTCGCACCCAAAGAGAACCCTCTCTGTCAGGATGACAACTGTCCCCTCTACAGTGGCTATGAGAAACAGAAAGTGGTAGCAGCAAACCTGTAGTCAGTGGTACAATTTGCATTCTCCCACAACTAATATCCTCTGGCTTACAACATGCTTGGGGGATGCCTGTGCCATGTGTCAGGAGCATGTGTTTCATCATGTAATGTTAGACTGGAGGGTTCTGGAGTCCATGTGTATGTGTTGTAAACCAGTGGCAGACACCATTTGTTAGTGCACACTGTGATAGAGACTGGTGTCTCTAAAACAGTAAAAACCACCCATTTGGCTTTGCTGTTTCATGACCAGCATCCTTTCTCTAATGGCCTCCTAGTCTGGAGCCATTCCACATAGCTGAGCTAGCCTAAACCAGTCTCAGAAGAGCAGCGGGATGCATTTTTATAGGGAATACATTTTGTCTCCATTTTAGTTTTTCTTTCTAACTTAGCATCTTTCTGAGATGGTGGTTTGAACATATTTTTCATTAACACGACAAAATGCCATGCACGCATTTATTATAAGTTAGACTTTGTTATTCTGTAGTCTGCACTGTTAGTTTCAGGGACACATACTAGAAAGCAATGCCCTTGCTTTATTTTGGGCTTGTATGAGATGACTCTTTTACCCAGACTAAGTAAAGCTGTTTTTCTGCGTCTCATACAGAATGAGATATGGCCCGTGTTTTATTATTTAAACAGCGTCTGTTTTTAATTCAGGCGAGAGGCACTTCATGCCGAAGTTATCATGGATGCTGCAGGGAGCTGTGAATGAGATGAAGCTCCGCAGGCCCCAACATAGTCTAAGAAGGACGTTAGCTGCACAGGCAGAGGTGTGTAGTCTTGCACACTGAGACAGCGTGCATTAGTTAATGCACCAAGGCTGGCTTCCTGAGACATTACACCAAGGTATGGGATTCAATCATTCCAACTGGGTCTGGCAGAATGGTACTCCCACCATGCTCTCGCTAGCGTAGGGGGATTAGTGATAGAGAGGAGTAATATTAGGAATAATCAACATGGTAAAATTATTCATATTTTTCATCATTCTAATAATGCTTATAACAATGTGTCTCATCTGTCTAATAATCGCAGTTCATGCTATAATTAGAAGGATTAAATCTTTTCAATAAACATTAGAAAATGTATTATTGTCTCTTCTCTTTGTGAAACCTTGGGCATGCAAAAGTGAGGGAGAGGATGAACTGGGTGTCGTCGGCGTAGGATACTATGCTGAGTCCGTGCTGTCTGACGATGGCGGCGAGGGCGGCCATGTAGATGTTGAACACCGTGGGGCTAAGCGAAGATCCTTGGGGTACTCCGCCGTTGATTTCTGTTGGTTCGGAGAGGAAGGATGGCAGTCTGATTCTTTGGGTTCTGTCGTTAGAGGAAGACAAGTACTGTTTCCTCAGCCAGCACTTGGTTCAACCTCAGAGATGTGATAACCAAAAGGTCCTACGCACCAATCCAGTTGGGGCACCTACAATATTCAGGAGTTGGTCTCGACTACCACTGGACTGGGATGACCTGTGGAAGGCTCCTTGAAGTAAGCTGTCGAGAGCACAAACTTGCCTGCTCAAAGAGCTGAAGTGTCCTTACAAGGGGAAGTGATCTACTCCACCGTTGACTTCAAGCTGATTGGAGCATTTTACTTACCAGGAAGGGTGGGTATTTGATTACTTTTAGGTGGTGGGTCTTCAGCATTTTGGGTTTCAGACTAGATGAGTTAAGTGCGTTCTTGATGGCATTCCCATCTCTGAAATGAAACCCAACTACTGCATATTGAAACTAGCAGGACTAAAAGACTTAATTATTTTGAAACAAAATATTCCACACAGACTAAAGCGGTGCAGGCTGTGGGTCTCCTTGGCTTTATGCTGTTTTGCTATGGGTAACGTTAGCTATCTGTCACAGACAAAAGACAAAACTTAGAGCAGTATGTGTCCGAACCTTGCACATGATTGGCTTTGTTTTCTGTTTCAAATCCCTGCTCCAGATTCAATGGCTTTCCTCCCTGTTCCTGTGTTTATTTAGGTTTCACTTTGCTTCTTGATTGTTCCTGTGTTTATTTAGGTTTCACTTTGCTTTTTGATTGGTTGAGTGTGTAGAAGCAACTTGGTGGCCATCTTGGAAGTACAAAAAATAATATTCTAAGACAGTCTGCTTCAACTATTCACTTTGCTACTGCTTGCGACAGGTTTACATGCACTGACACACTCAATGGTCACAGGCCATCTTGGAATGTTAGTTTCTAAACATCCAAAAGGGTGCCAGCTAAAAGCAATGTGGTGGACATTTTGGAAGTATAGAAAATAATGTTTGGCCATCTTACAACATTTCTACACTTCCAAGATGACCACCACATTATGTTTACATCTACACAAGTGATGGCCATCTTGAGAGGTTTGAAAATTCCAAGGCGGCCGTAGCCTTCTGCCATTAGCTTTGCCAATGCTTGTGCCACATCGGCTAAGCCTATACCAGCAGACCCGTCTCTGTCAGGATGACATCTGTCCCCTCTACAGTGGCTATGAGAAACAGAAAGTGGTAGCAGCAAACCTGTAGTCAGTGGTACAATTTGCATTCTCCCACAACTAATATCCTCTGGCTTTCAACATGGTTGGGGGATGCCTGTGCCATGTGTCAGGAGCATGTGTTTCATCATGTAATGTTAGACTGGAGGGTTCTGGAGTCCATGTGTATGTGTTGTAAACCAGTGGCAGACACCATTTGTTAGTGCACACTGTGATAGAGACTGGTGTCTCTAAAACAGTAAAAACCACCCATTTGGCTTTGCTGTTTCGTAACCAGCATCCTTTCTCTAATGGCCTCCTAGTCTGGAGCCATTCCACGTAGCTGAGCTAGCCTAAACCAGTCTCAGAAGAGCAGCGGGATGCATTTTTATAGGGAATACATTTTGTCTCCATTTTAGTTTTTCTTTCTAACTTAGCATCTTTCTGAGATGGTGGTTTGAACATATTTTTCATTAACACGACAAAATGCCATGCACGCATTTATTATAAGTTAGACATTGTTATTCTGTAGTCTGCACTGTTAGTTTCAGGGACACATACTAGAAAGCAATGCCCTTGCTTTATTTTGGGCTTGTATGAGATGACTCTTTTACCCAGACTAAGTAAAGCTGTTTTTCTGCGTCTCATACAGAATGAGATATGGCCCGTGTTTTATTATTTAAACAGCGTCTGTTTTTAATTCAGGCGAGAGGCACTTCATGCCGAAGTTATCATGGATGCTGCAGGGAGCTGTGAATGAGATGAAGCTCCGCAGGCCCCAACATAGTCTAAGAAGGAAGTTAGCTGCACAGGCAGAGGTGTGTAGTCTTGCACACTGAGACAGCGTGCATTAGTTAATGCACCAAGGCTGGCTTCCTGAGACATTACACCAAGGTATGGGATTCAATCATTCCAACTGGGTCTGGCAGAATGGTACTCCCACCATGCTCTCGCTAGCGTAGGGGTATTAGTGATAAAAGAGTAATATTAGGAATAATCAACATGGTAAAATTATTCATATTTTTCATCATTCTAATAATGCTTATAACAATGTGTCTCATCTGTCTAATAATCACAGTTCATGCTATAATTAGAAGGATTAAATCTTTTCAATAAACAGAAAATGTATTATTGTCTCTTCTCTTTGTGAAACCTTGGGCATGCAAAAGTGATATATGAAAGGGTTAGATCTGTTCCCACAAATTCCTTGGGAATAAGGGTAGTCTTGTTTGAGGTTGCCAACAGCATCTATAACTCTGGAGGTATAGGAGTTTACATACGGTAATGTGAGTTAGTCGGACCAACATTTACTGATGATATAAGAAGACTCAGTCCCTGTATTATGAAGTTTTGTTGGTCCAATCTACAGTCCTACTAAATTTGTAGGAACCGTGTGAAAGCATGACCTGGTCATAAAGTGATCACACTAGAATGATAAAAAAACAACTTTGGAAGGGCCCCAGGTAATTCAAAAGGCTGACAGGTGTGGCCGTTCAATCAATCAATCAATCAATCAGGGGAATTGTAAGCGCACTACTCACCCGTGAGGGTCTCAAGGCGCGGGGGGTAAGCAGCTCAGTTCAGTCGAAGAGCCAGGTCTTGAGCATCTTCCTGAAGATGTTCAGGGAGGGGGCGCGTCGGATGTCGATCGGGAGCTCGTTCCAGGTCTTGGCCGCGATGTAGGAGAAAGCTCTTCCCCCTGTTCTGGCTCTGCAGATCTGCGGGATTTCGGCGAGGGCGAGGTCGACAGATCGGAAGTTTCGCTTGGGTGCGTGGAAGGAGATTCTCTCATTGAGGTATTGGGGTCCGGTGTTGTGAAGGCATTTGTAGGCGTGGGTGAGTATCTTGAAGGTGATTCTCTTTTTTATGGGGAGCCAGTGGAGGTTCCGCAGGTGTTGGGTGATGCGCTCGTGTCGAGGGATGCCGAGGACGAGTCTGGCTGCGGTGTTCTGTACGGTCTGGAGTTTGCGGAGCAGAGACTTGTTGATCCCGGCGTAGAGGGCGTTTCCGTAGTCCAGTCTACTGGTAATGAGTGCGTGGATGACGGTCTTCCTTGATTCGGGGGGGGGATCCATTTGAAGGTCTTTCGGAGGATGCGGAGGGTGTTGAAGCAGCTGGAGGCGACGGCGTTGATCTGTTGGGTCATGGAGAGGGAGGAGTCAAGTATGATGCCTAGGTTACGGGCATGGTCCGTGGGGGTGGGAGGGCTGCCGAGGGCGGTGGGCCACCAGATGTTGTCCCATGCAGAGGGGGAGGGTCCGAGCACCATGACCTCTGTCTTCTCCGAGTTGAGCTTCAGGCAGCTGTTGCTCATCCAGGATGCGACGTCCTTCATTCCTTCCTGGAAGTTGAGTCTGGTGGTGATGGGGTCCTTGGTGAGGGAGAGGATGAACTGGGTGTCGTCGGCGTAGGATACCAAGCTGAGTCCGTGCTGTCTGACGATGGCGGCGAGGGCGGCCATGTAGATGTTGAACACCGTGGGGCTAAGCGACGATCCTTGGGGTACTCCGCCGTTGATTTCCGTTGGTTCGGAGAGGAAGGATAGCAGTCTGATTCTTTGGGTTCTGTCGTTAGAGGAAGAGAAGTACTGTTTCCTCAGCCAGCACTTGGTTCAACCTCAGAGATGTGATAACCAAAAGGTCCTACGCACCAATCCAGTTGGGGCACCTACAATATTCAGGAGTTGGTCTCGACTACCACTGGACTGGGAAGACCTGTGGAAGGCTCCTTGAAGTAAGCTGTCGAGAGCACAAACTTGCCTGCTCAAAGAGCTGAAGTGTCCTTACAAGGGGAAGTGATCTGCTCCACCGTTGACTTCAAGCTGATTGGAGCATTTTACTTACCAGGAAGGGTGGGCATTTGATTACTTTTTGGTGGTGGGTCTTCAGCATTTTGGGTTTCAGACTAGATGAGTTAAGTGCGTTCTTGATGGCATTCCCATCTCTGAAATGAAACCCAACTACTGCATATTGAAACTAGCAGGACTAAAAGACTTAATTATTTTGAAACAAAATACTTCCACACAGACTAAAGCGGTGCAGGGTGTGGGTCTCCTTGGCTTTATGCTGTTTTGCTATGGGTAACGTTAGCTATCTGTCACAGACAAAAGACAAAACTTAGAGCAGGATGTGTCCGAACCTTGCACATGATTGGCTTTGTTTTCTGTTTCAAATCTCTGCTCCAGATTCAATGGCTTTCCTCCCTGTTCCTGTGTTTATTTAGGTTTCACTTTGCTTTTTGATTGGTTGAGTGTGTAGAAGCAACTTGGTGGCCATCTTGGAAGTACAAAAAATAATATTCTAAGACAGTCTGCTTCAACTATTCACTTTGCTACTGCTTGCGACAGGTTAACATGCACTGACAAACTCAATGGTCACAGCAGTGGCCATCTTGGAATGTTAGTTTCTAAACATCCAAAAGGGTGCCAGCTAAAAGCAATGTGGTGGACATTTTGGAAGAATAGAAAATAATGTTTGGCCATCTTACAACATTTCTACACTTCCAAGATGACCACCACATTATGTTTACATCTACACAAGTGATGGCCATCTTGAGAGGTTTGAAAATTCCAAGGCGGCCGTAGCCTTCTGCCATTAGCTTTGCCAATGCTTGTGCCACATCGGCTAAGCCTATACCAGCAGACAACAAGCATTGACAATGTAGAACTGGTTAGCTTTGCCAAAGCTGTTTTTCCTTGTCAGCGCTTCCTCAAGTTCCAGATTTTGTTCTTTTTTGGTGATCTTTTGTTTGCTTGGTTACAGCTGAGCATTTTTACTTTCAAGTTTGCTACAATATCTCTATGGTAAGCTTAATGATTAAAGGGTTAAACAGTTTTTGATCAGGCCAATTTTTCTTCATCACTTACCACAAAAAGTTTGCTGTTGTGCATTTCGAGGAAGCTATTGTTATTTGGAAGAGACTTTTCCAGGAGTTACACTGGCACTCTGTTGATGTGACTCGTTCCTTGCTGGTGGCAGGTGCCCTGAAAGTGGATAGCTCTCTGCTCCCTGGAGATTTCAATAGAGGATGCGAGTCTTTGGTTAGGAGTTGTCAATTGCTTCGTGTCAAGCTTCATCCAAAGATAGCTGTAGATGTGAATACTTCACCAGAGAAAGAAGAGAAAAACAGGGAAGGGAAAAAGACAAGAGCACTTGGTAGGGTGTTGCATTGTCAGGAATACATGCATGGACTGTCATCTGTTAATGGCCAGGACCTCAGTCAGTGGATTGGCAGCATTTTAAATAATAAGCTATAAACCAAAAGGTCAGTGCATAAGTATTACAAAAGACAAGATGGGGCACAGATTAGTTACCCGCTTTCTAAGTTAGCAGCAGTAATCAGACCAGATATCGGCAAGGAAACCAGCGCTGATCCCCAGGACACAAGGAGCAGAAGACTCCAGAACAGCAACAGACGAATGAAAAGACAAACAAAATACAAACAAGTCAAGGTAACAAGCTGTAATGGAAAAGGGGCTAGGACTAACCCAAGGGGGAACCGGGAAGGAGGAAAACAACAAAAGTAGTCGAATGCAAGGTCGGGAACACAAACTTAGTGATAGCGTAGAGCCATTACAATCACAAATGTTGCCAGGGAAGGAGACCTGTGCTATGTGGTTAAGAACTGATTAGACTACTCTTGACCTGGAGTAGACCCCTAACCTAGAAAGTTCCCATCTCCGCAGAGGTTTGTGACCTAGTGTTTCCTAGAGGACATTGCCCAGTCTTCCAGTCTCTTCCCTGTTAGAACAACAAGATTCGACGACTAAAGCAAGGGGTGGTGTGGCACCATTTTGCTTGTATACCACAGGTCTGAAGATATGTTATCATGTGCAAGTGTCTCTGTGACCTCTGCTCGGCTCAAGTTTTACCTGCAATCCTGACACTTCATGACAAGCATGTGCCACAGAAGGCCTCAGTATTAAATCTCAGCATGTGGGTAAGAGATTCTCTGTTCATCTGCTGCCATCTGCTTCTTATTGTTTGTCTGCTGATGGGGCAGAGGTCCCCAGAAGGGCTTGCAAGAGGCATGCACCCTGTTCTTTTTTCTGTGCTACCTTATCTTTTCCCTCAACCAAACCCCACAATCTTGTGTTCCTGGAAGGTATTCTAATTTTACCAGGGACGTTCAACATTAACATTGCAGTCCCTTCTTGAATTTATTTATCAGGGGAACTGCACAACCACTCGGTTGGTGAGGGGTCTCAGAAGCACCGAGGAGGGCCCCTCTGCTATCAGACAAAATGTGTGACATCAGCCAGCTTGAAACTGAATACATAAATGGCACCATCCTGCCTGTGCCCTTTCAGTTTCCAAAATTTTGAATCTCAGTAGGCTTTAGAAGATCCAAGAAACATTATGGGAGGTGGACAAAAAAGATTCTGCATAGGGATAACAGTATCAATTAGATCCAATCTTCCTAAAGGTATGCAATTTATTCCTCCAAAAGGTACTATTTCAGCTTCCAGTCTTTCTCTTTGTATAATGACCCTGCAATACCTAACAGAAGTATTTGGAGTTCCTTGAATAAACCTAAAGAGGTTTAACTTACAAAACAATGCCACACCACTGATCCTCTAAAGAAGGAGTCAGCTCTGAGTGAAGACAATACTTAAAATAAAGATTACACACATTTGGAGAGAAGACCAAGTGGCCATCTCGCAAATCTTTTGTAGAAACACTCCTATCAAGAAAGCATAAGTTGAAACTCTGTACCTCATACAGTGTTGTAAAGCAGAATCATACTGTCTGCTTGTTGCAAAGTCATCCTGTGCTCTGGGCATCCCCATTTTTTTTTTGCTGACAGGTACTGGTGGTAACTGACTCTGACTGTCCCTGAGCTCTGCCTAACCAGGCCCGGAGCCAGTGCTGTTGAAAACACACTTAGAATACAGTGAAAACACCTACATTCACTAGGGCACAAAATGGGTTTGGGTACCCCTATGACTGGCATGACCTCCCCTATAAGGCCCTAGTACATAATAGGGCAGGGTGATCAAACCTACCTTTAAGTCCCTAGTATATAATAGGGCATGGCAGTTTAGAGGCCAGCAGCCCATTCTGCACTTGTATGTGTGCACTGCTGAGGCCTGAGGTCAGTTTAAAAGAGCCCTGTGTTGCAGGACTGCTTAAAACATGTAAATTGTGCCCAAACTCGACTTTGGTGTTTGGGGAACTTAAAAATAAAAAACTACAATGTTTGGGCATATTAGGTACCCCCTGGGTCTCCCCTAAGTGTTCCAGTGGGGGGGGGGGTCAAATATTTATAAGTAGGACCCTTATAAAATAGGTTTTGTATGCCTTGTGGTTAGTGGAATTGCACATTTCACTTCCCACATTGTAGTAAAGTGCAACTGAGCACCACTGGGAAGCTACTCTGTTGCTAAGCCCACTGCTTGAGGTGAATCGCCTCATAATAGAGGCCATGCTGCTCAGTTTGGTGATATAATCAACAGTAGCGGTGGTGTTGGGCAGATCCTGAATGGCGCTCCCAGAAATGGAAGGCCTTCATGGGAAGGAGGACCGTCTTGGGCTCCAGCACATTTAAGTAAAAGAGTTGCTCCAACATGCACCAAATGCCTCATGCTATCATATTAACCAGCTGTTTGGCCCAGTTCCAAGGGAAGGGATCCATGACTACATTAGCCTTTAGCTACAGAAGGCTGAAAGCACAACCAACTAACAGGTTGGAGGGACACTTTTACCAGTGCAGATCTGGATATACTAGCTACTTGAAGATCTGGACCCGAGCTGAGAGGCACTCTGGTGTTGGAGCCACTGCTCTTTCAAGCACTACTGAAGGGCTCTTATCTGCCATCTGGCGTGTTGTACCAAGAGAATGTATGTGGCCATGAGACCCAGCAGGCATAGGACTTGCAGAACTGGGAGCCATGTCAGAGTCAAAAACATCAGAATCATACCCCTAGTTGCTACAAACCTTTTAGGAGGAAAAGCCTTCCTGTGGTTCATGTTCAGTAACGTTCCTATGAATGACAGCCTGTGTGTGGTAGTAAGATAAGACTGAGTGTTCACTGTAAACATTCCTTGACCAGCGCAGGAGAACTCTCTTTCCCCAGCCAGTTGTACAAGCATGGAAATACATGAACTCCTGATCTCCACAGTGAAACTGCTCCAATTGCCAGCCTTCAATTAGTTCTGGCTCCCCTATGGAGCCCTGTCCCCTGAAGATCCTGAAACTAGGAATAGAGGCCATTGTGCCTCCTTTGACCGGAGTTCTTAATGCCGCTATTACTTCTGGCCAGTATCCCACCGCCTGGAAAACGGCCATGGTCAAACCTCTCTTAAAGAAGCCCTCTCTGGATCCGGCGGAAGTAAAGAACTACCGGCCTATTTCCCTGTTGCCCGTCCCAGCTAAAATCTTGGAGAAACACCTGAACCTCCATCTTAGCACCTATCTGGAGGATCATCAGTTGTTAGATGGCTCGCAACATGGGTTCAGAAGTGAGCACAGTACTGAGACAGCGTTAACCGTTGTTTTTAACAACATTCGACAACAGGTCGACGCTGGTCACACCACCTTGCTGATCCTTCTGGACCTAACGGCAGCCTTCGATACCATCTCTCCCCTTAGATTGGCTGGGAGGCTCCGGGAAATAGGGATTGAGGGCTCTGCCCTTAACTTGCTCACATCTTTCCTTATGGAACGGGCTCAAAGAGTTAAGATGGGTCAATTCCTTTCTGCTCCTAAACGGCTGTTCTGCGGAGTTCCCCAGGGATCCTCATTGAGTCCCACCCTTTTTAACCTTTATGTAGCACCGCTTTGCCAGGGTTGTAAGATCTTTTGGCCTAGAAGTGTTATCTTATGCTGATGACACTCAAATCATGATTACCATCACTGAGAGTGTTGAAGCATCAGCAGCAAATTTTAAAAGCTGCATGCAGGCGGTAGCTGCATGGATGGTAGAGAACTATCTAAGACTCAATGGGGATAAAACTGAGATTTTAATTTTCGGAGACAATCAGGAGATTTGGTCCAGGGCCTGGTGGCCAGATACGCTTGGATCCTGCCCTCTTCCTGGCCTCAGTGCCAAAAATCTAGGCATCATAGTTGATACCTCCCTCTCCTTGGGCCCCCAAATAAATAGAACAGTCTCCACTTGCTTCGGAATAAGAACCCTTAGAAAGATATGTCAATTTCTTTCCCTCTCCGCGCGGAAACAGGCAGTGGTGGCCCTTGTGTTGTCCAGATTGGACTACTGCAATGCCCTTTATGTAGGGATAAATAAGGGTCTCCTACACCGACTCCAACTTGTGCAGAATGCTTCTGCAAGGCTGGTGATGGGCCTTCCTAAATTCCACTCTGTTGCGGCTACCATCAGGAGCCTTCATTGGCTTCCTTTGAGTCGGAGAATTGTGTTTAAAGCCCTGTGTTTGGTGCACAACGCCTTTTACAACATGGGATCCGAAGGAATTAAAAAACTGTTTCGGAGATATGTCCCTGGCAAGCAGTTAAGATCTTCCAGCAAGAATCTGGTGATTGTGCCTAGATTCAGGAAATCTAGATGGGGGGAAGGTCCTTCTCGCTGGCTGCGGCCAATTTGTGGAACTCCCTTCCGCTCTCAATTTCGACTCTGGAAACGCATTCCTCATTCCGGAAAGCCTTGAAGACCTGGCTCTTTACCAATACTCATTTGTAACCCCTCTATCTATGGACACCCCTGATCATGATCTCTATCCGCAGCGCCTTGATGCCCTTGGGCTAAGTTCGCGCTCTATAAGTCCTATATTCATTCATTCATATGAAAACATGTGATGCGTCTTTGGGTCAAACAGCAGGACCATGAACTGATCTTACTAGGCCAGATAGTGAACCTCAAGGAACACCTGTGAATAGGTGATGAAAATAAGCAATTTTTTTTAGGGTTCAAGGGCGAGTATAGATAAATGGAGGTAAGAGGATTTTTAGAGTTCAGGAGAGGGTAAAGGTAGGGTAGGATTTTTTTTAGGGTTTAGGATGGGTAGAGGTAAATGGAGGTATTTTTTTTTAGGGTTTAGCGGTGGGTAGAAGCAAAGGCAGGTAAGCTTTTTTTTAGGGTTCAAAGATGGGTTGAGATAATGGGAGGTAAGGGCTTTTAGCATTCAGGGGTGGCTAGAGGTAAAGGGTGTACGTTTTTTTGTGGGTTCAGGGATAGGTAGAAGCAGGTAAGGTGTTAGGGGTGAATAGAGCTCAAACAGTAATAAAACACACATTTATTACTAAAATGAAATTATGGATAATCTTTATTTTTTTTAAAATGCATTGTAAAAAAGTATGCACTGTAATGACTTGCGTTGTAAAAGTACTTTACACTTTGGTACATAGCTATGTGTTGTAATGAATGCGTTGTCATGTACCACGATATAAAGACTTTCATTGTAATGACTGATATCCATCTGTGGAATGTCAGGCCCGAGAAGGTTTTTAGGTCGAGCCTCGAGTAGCGCGCAAGCGCTGCTTAGAGGCGAAGACTTAATGTAAGTGAGTTTTCAAAGCAGTCCAAGAAACGCTCGTGCGTCGTGGCTGGCCTTTTTGAGATGGGTACGCGCGGCAAACATGTGTTTCCAATTATCGTGCCCAGACGCGGGCGCGATAAGTGGAAACACATGTCTGCCGCGCGTACTCATCCAAAGGCCAGCCACGACGCTACGAGCGTTTTTGGGACTGCTTTGCAGGCTGCCGCGCTCGCTCGCCCCCGCTCCTCCGTGCTTGTTTTTCTAGCTTTGCACCATCTGGCATCTGGAGTGTCGCCTCCTCTTGTAAACGAAACTACAGTTAACACGAAGAGAGAAAAGGAGCAGCCTAAAATTGTCGCGATGCTTGTTTAATCTCTTGTTATATTTTCCTCTTGTGCCAGCTCTTCCACACATTACCCACCTATTCAAATTCGCGCCCCACCTGCTGACCCCGCTCATTCAACCCTCTGTAGCCCTTCTAACTCTTCACACATAGCCATGTGTTAATGGGCCGAGCCCGGCAAAACCCCCTCCTCTCTGAATGGCGCCCAATTGCCGCCCTGCCATTTCCCAGCATTTGCGCATACCTCACCTGCATTGACAACGCCCACCCTACACACTTTAAAGTCACCCGACCGCGCCTAACCTGCGCAACCCCCCTCCCGCCCCCATCCCCTCGCACGCTGTTCCACTCCTGCCGCCCAAAGAATCGAGTAGGGGGTTTGGGGGCGGGGGGGGGGCGCTTCTGTTGTGTTTCCGGCTTTCAGCTGCTATATGGCCTAGTCTCGGCACAGGCTGCTGCTTGGGAGAGTGAAGCTGCATCAGCTAAGCTTGTGCAGTCCCGGCACGTGGCAGGTTCACAATCCAGGGCATCTGAGTTCATGCTCGCCAGGTACTGCTTTTTGGTTCGTTGTGAACAAACTTCATGTTAATTTCACCGAGGGAACATTGTCATAGGATGGCAAAAAATGTTTGGGTCCCAATTTGTCAGTCCCAATGCATTTCGGGCTCTAGGGGCCCTTCATCAGGGGGATGTTCAATATCTGTGTGAATGAAGCACGAAAGTGGCTAAGTTACCAGTCCTGTATGAACAAGGTCTAAGTTCAAAGAGTATGGGGATAATGGTGCAGATAGCTCTATTTCAAGCGTGAATTGACATTCATGCTGACATGTGCACGTTGAAATTATAAACAAGTAACTCAACCAAGAAAGTGAAGTAAGAATGAAAAACGGAAAAAGCCTCCCATGCATGCAAAGGGAGGTTGAGGTATAAGGTGCTGCCGTAGAGTAGACGGCGAGTGATGTCTCTAGAAGGCTGATACTCATATGAAACGCGTTAGTAACGCATGCAGCATGCCCTTCAAAGGCTAAGTCACCGTGATGACGGCGGGCAGGTCCACTGAATGTGAATCACCGTACTATCTATTAAGTCAAGCGGTTAATACCTCTATACGGTAAATATGACTGTGCTGTGTTACAAAACACTAAAACTAGTGAAAGACATACTGGGCAGTGACTAAATAACCGAGATTGGCGGCAGGTGTTGAAGTTTTTTGCAGTGAACGTAAACATGCTGTATTACATGAGTCATACATGCTGGCTGCGGGCATTCCAACTTCTGATAGTGAGCGTGACATGCTGTGTTGCGCGAGTTGCGCTCCGTGGTGAAACATGCAAAAAAATGATCAAGATTGAACAAAGCTCACCTCGCAGATAGTTGCCAAGAGGATACCGATGCTCCCGAGTCGGACGGAATCAACCGGCTTGGTGGACGCCAGTGTTAACAAGCATTGGCATAGCCAATAGGTCTCGCTTTTGGGACCTTATAAGTATTTAGTAATGCAGCACTACCAGCTCCAAGGTTGCTTATAAATAACCAGCAAAGGGATGAGGCATAGTAAGGGAAGGTGTTGTACTCGAATCCTTTCCTGCACTGTTGAATGTTTTTAGTACTGACTAATCTGGTCAAAAACACTGCACACAGGCTCTTGGTGCCACAGCCACAGGACCTAAACCTTAGCAGGTTAAGGAGCATGTTTTTAAAAAAAAATAGTTTTGAAGTGCCATAGTCTCATAACAAAAAATCTTGCACATTTAGCTCCTATAAGTGTTTAGCCATGCAACAGTTGATGTTGTTGCACCAAGGATATTGTGCTGCATAACTAAATACTTATAAGGTCCCAAAAGCGAGACCTATTGGCTATGCCAATGCTTGTTTACCAGGCAGCCAGGAAGGGCTTCAAAAGTGCCTCGTTGAAAGGTTGAAGAGGCTCTCAAACTGTGAGAGCTGCAAGATCGCTGTTAAAATATTAGAATTTGTTAGACTTTGGCACAAACATTTATAAAATGGCGCTCTTATAAATTGGACAGGTCATTGCCAAAAAAGACCTAGTCAAGAATTGTTATAACACAGAACTTTCAGAAAGAAGTGCTTAGATCACTGAATGACCTTAGAGACTCCCATACACAAATCCAGAAATTGTCCCAAGAAGCATTATAAAGTATGGGGGGGTTGGAATCAGTACCAGGGAGTCATTATGAATAGGGCCAAAGATCTAATTTCAAAATACTGCTTACAGATATAGATCACAATGCACATTGTACTGCAATACATGAAACACGTTTGGAACGGAAAGACTGATGATACAAAGAGATTTATCCATGACTTCCCAGTAGTTCTTTTAAATGCTTAACATGAGCCAAAGGCTACTGTATTTATCCAAATCCAGACTGAGCTTGGCTCAATAGCGAGGGCACCTCGGTAAGCTGAGCCACTAAGCGGTCCCATTCTAAGTGGATTTTCTTAAATTCTGCGAGATAGCTTCACCCATGTTATGAATGGTTGTTACCCAGAGAGCTTTGCGTGCCCTTCAATAGGGGCTAATGTTTATTAAGCTATTATTGACAAAAATTTTACGCTTAATGAATTGTCTGTTTTACCATACGGTTACGCACTAGCACTTTGTTGGTAATTAAGGCATCTTATCCTTTAACCAGGATTCGTTCCATGCTATGCAAGACAGCATTTTTTACCCAGTGAAGTGTATTGTTATATTAATTGGTCTTGGCCAAACACCTTGATGGTGATGTAGGTAGGCCACCCTTTAGGTTTAACTCTGTTTTTATTGACATCGTTAATATGTATACAGTTTTCATAGCCGCCTCACACTGCGCAGTGTGCACCAGATATCGAATATATGTGATACATCATTTGCTATTTACCTGCAAAGGTGCAATCCAACATATTCCCTAATATGTTTGTGAGGCGTACAAAATTCTGATATAGATACGACAAAGTAACAAGAAGAACAATACCCAACATATTCCAAAGGGATTCAAACAAGCCTCCCCTCCCTCCCCCGAGCTGGTATTCGCGATGACTATTCCGATTTTAAAAGTGGTGCGCAGAGAGAGCTCCATAACAACTTTCAGGTTCTAGTGGTTGTCTCCTCAATTGCCGTGAGCCGGAGAAGGCGGAGGTACTTTGGCCACGTGATCTCATTAAATTCTGCAGACAGAAGAGTTAGAAGCGGCTGCCAAACCTCTTTGAATCCAGTTACGGCGTTTGTGAGGGAAGCCTGTATCCGTTCCATCCCCTGGATATGCCATAATCTGTGAAGCCATCCTGTGTGTGTCGGGATCGTTTGTGTCCCCCAGTGTGATAAAATGTTCTGAAGTGCCGCCCCTGAGCTAGTCCCAACTGTTTCCCCCTGCGAGACTCCAGAGGCAACGTTAAGGAATTGAGTAGCCCCAATACTACAAATGCCGGGAATCTTGGGATCTGTGTCTCAAACTGCTGATCTATTCCGTCCAAAATCTTGGGCCAATATGTGGCCAGGACCGGGCAGTCCCATAGCAAGTGTAATAACGTCCCCCCCTCCTCGCACCCCCGCCAGCAAGTAGGGCTGCGTTCTGGGCTCCCTTTATTAAGGCGCACCGTGTCAGGTACCAATACGTGGCAATTTTAAAAGCCGTTTCTTTGCTAGCCGTGTTTCGCGCCGTATGTTTGGCCCTGTAATTGATTTCCCCCCACTCCTTCCTCGTGAGCTCACTTCCTATTTCTTTCGCCCAATGTTTCTGGCTAGCAGTAGGCTGCGTGGGGATTGGCAGGCGTAACATGTCATAAAGCCCCAGAAATCAGTTTCCTATCGGTTAGCTTCGTTACCAGCCATTTCTCGTATTTCGTCATTTTCCTGTTGACTTTTGGGTGAACGTCTGGATGGAGTAACCAGTGTCTTATTTGTAAATAGTGAAACCTTTCCGTCTCTGGGAGTGTATAGTCCTGTCTTAGTTGTAAAAACGGTATGATCCCCTCGATATCAAACAGGTGGCCTGCCGCCTTGCAAGACGAAGCTTGCCATGGGGAAAACGCCTTTCCATCGAGCCCCGGGGTAAACTCCTTGTTTTCGAATAGGGGAGTCATCGGGGAGGGGAAAGTCGTAAGTTCCCTTCTACTGGCCACCCCGTCCCAAACCTGCAGCACCGTTTTCGTGATAGGTGGGCTCAGGAGATTCTGTGGCCGGTCCGCCCTCTTCAGAAAGGGAACCTTCCACAGGGAGAGTTTTGCTAATGCCCTGTCTTGGAATAGCCATCTCTTCTCACATTCCCTTCTACTCCATTCCACCAGGTATCGCATTTGGGCAGCCCTAAAATAATCTAGCAAGTTCGGAATCCCTAAGCCTCCCTCCTCTGGTCTCAGATGCCCCAGTTCCTTCCGCATGCGTGGACACGCCCCTGCCCAGACAAAATGGAGTATCTCCTTCTGTAGCGTGTTGAGTGTCCCCTTCGGTGGCCAGATTGGTAACGTCTGGAACAGATATAATGCTTTTGGGAGAATAGACATCTTGACCGCAGCTACGGGTCCCAGCAGGGACGAGTGATGCTGCTTCCAGCTCTGCAACTCCCTCGTGATCTGTCGGACTAGTTTAGTGTAATTTAGTGTGATCGTCTGCTGGATAGACGGGGCCAATTCAATCCCCAAGTATGGGATGGAATCCATTATCCTAATCTCTGAGAAACTGTTGTATCCCGCCTTCGGGTCCGCCCGTTTCCCATCCAGGCGGAGGATCATTGACTTCCCAACGTTTACCAGGAATCCGGAGACCTGTCCGGAGGACTCCAGTTCCCTTAAGAATGCCGGGACCGATCGGTCCGGGAACTCAAGAGAAGCAAGGATACCATCCGCGTAGAGACTTATTGCGTGTCTGTCCCCCCTGAAGGAAACGCTCATGATGTCCAGATTGTCCCTGATCTTCTGGGTCAGCGGCTCGATGTATAAGGCAAATAAGAGGGGCGACAGTGGGCATCCCTGCCTTGCCCCTCGTTGGATGGCGAAAGGTCGAGACGATATTCCATTGACCCTGATAGAGGCGGTGGGCGAGCTATAACAACTCGCCACCCAAGCTCTGAATCGGTCTCCCAAACCGAAGTGGGTCAAGGTTTGGTCTAGGAAGTCCCAGTCCACCCGGTCAAAAGCCTTCTCGGCGTCAACCGTTAAAAGCAGGGCGTCCATGTGTGTGCAGTGAGCTTTATCAACCAAATGAAGGATCCGTTGGTATTGTCACTGTTCTGTCTATTTTGAATGAATCCCGCTTGATCCGGCTCTATTATACCAGGCATCAAGGGTCCTAGTCTTGCTGCTAAGATGCTGGTGAACAACTTAAGGTCCACATTGAGGAGGGAGACCGGGCGATAGGAGCCACACAGGGTTTTATCTTTCCCCGGCTTGGGCAGGAATACTATAGATGCCGCCAGCATGTCAGAATGAATCGACCCCGGCCCCGCGAATGAATTAAATAGTCTCGTCATAATTGGGGCTAAGATATGGCAAAAGGATTTGTAGAAGCCCGCCGAGAATCCATCCGGTCCCGGTGATTTCAGAAGCTTAAGGCGTGATATCGCCCCTATAACTTCCTCTATCTGAATCAGGGCATCCAACAGTTCCGCTTGATCTCTAACTATCGTGGACATGCGTGCCCCCTGTAAGTATGCTGTCACTTGTGATCCTGGGGTGGTCTCCCTTCTGTATAGATCTGCATAAAAGTCTCTAAATGTTTTCGCTATCGCTTTGTCCTCAGAGACTACCTCCCCCTTGTCATTCGCAATTGATTGGACCCTCGTCTGTTGGGTTCAGGTCCTAAGTTTACTCGCCAGCATGCGTCCTGTCTTGTCCCCTGCAACATAATAGGAGTGCTTGAGATGTAATGCTGCGTATTCGGCTCTGTCGAGATCTGGCCCCGCCAGTTGTGCTCGCGCCGCCTGCAACTGTCGCCAGACCCTAGGTGCCCCCGTCCGACTGTGAACCCGCTCCAGTTCTAAAACTTGCGCTGTGAGATTTTCCCTCTTTTCCCTGCGCTCTTTATTCTCTGCAGCGGAGATGGCTATCAGTTCCCCCATTACTACCGCTTTCAGGGGCCCCCATAAAGTGGTCAAGGAAATGTCAGGGAGTCATTTACCTCTAGATAGTCCTTAATGCATTTGTGTATCTGTCGTGTCACTGCCTCTTTGTGAAGCATGCTTTCCCTAAGTCGCCAACATCCTGGCTGTCGCCGTATCGGACGCAACCGAAGGGAGACAGTCACTGCGTCGTGGTCAGAAAGTGCTGCCGGTGTAATGTCCACCTCCCCCACCATTGCATTTATTTCTGTTGTGCCTATCAAATGATCCAGGCATGCATATGTACCGTGTGCATGGGAGTAAAACGAGAACTGTGAGGCCTGTGGATATGCCGCTCGCCACAAATCTACCAACACCCTGGATTGAAGCCACTCCTTCCCATCTCGAGACAGCTCTCCCGATTGATTGAATCGGCTACCTGACCGGTGTTTAGTCGCGTCCATGGCGATATTGAGATCCCCTCCAACCATTGTCCTTCGTTCTTGTTTGCCCAGGACCTCAGAGAGAGCGACTTTCAGGAATTTCTCCTGTCCCGAGTTGGGAGCATATATCGATCCTATTGCTAGTGAGTGCCCCCCGACCTGAAATGTGTAAGCCAAGAGTCGTCCTTTAACTTCAGCTGTCTTATCCCACACTGTCCCAGAAAAACGCTTAGCGACCAATATAGCCACCCCCGCTTTTTTATCCGGAGTAGAGGAGAAAAATTGATGGGGGAAGGATCGTGACCTCATCCGGTGCCAGTCCTTTGAAAGAAGGTGAGTTTCCTGGAGGAGACACACATCTGCTCGCATGTTCTCTAAATATGAAAGAATGGATTTCCGCTTAATGGGATTATGAAGGCCCTTCACGTTTAGGGTAACAACTTTTACTGTGGAATACGACATGGTACCAGATTATGGTGGACCCTTCGTTCCCTTGGACTCGTGAGCCATCGTTCCTTCCGTGCCCCCACCCCTGCCGCTTTGCCTGTCCCCTCCGAAACAGTCTCCGCCTCTGCAACACCAACACCCAAAATACCAGCTCCCTCCCTCCCCCTCCCGAACCCCAACTGAAAACCCCACAAATCCCCATAATGTCCAGAGCCCGCAGTTCGCGTTCGCATGCCCTTGGAAAAAAGTAATACGAGGTGCATAATGTGGTCCAAACCCCGTGGTCCCACCGCTCCCAACTACCGCCCCCCCGGCTCCGCTTAGGTTTGCCTTCTTTAGTTATCCCCTAAGAGTTCAGGAGTCATCTTGGGAATATGTGTCTTTGAGCAACGTCTCGAGAACTGACTGCCTCTCCTGTGCCATGGTTGTGGGGTCTGGTTTCAGCATATGCTCTGTGAGACGCCTCCCCCGGACTCTCTGCCATCATTCCCGGGGGGACTTGCGGCCATTGCTGTCTGCCTCCTCCTGGGTCGGATGCTCTATGCCCAGCACCTTGCATGCTTCTTGTAGTGATTTGATTTGATAGAGTCTTCCTTGTCACTTGAATATCAACCGGAAAGGATGGCCCCAGGAGTACGCCACTCCCTGGTCCCGAAGGTATGTTGTCGCCACCCGAAACTCCCGTCGTTTTTGCAAGGTTATCAATGCCAGGTCTTGGTATAGGGCCACTGGATGATCCTGATATTTGAGCGGTTGCTTCGCCCTGGCGTCTTGTAGAATATGTTCTTTGAGGGGGAAGTCTGGAAGGTAGGCCAGAATGTCTGGTGGAGGTGCTGGTGCCTTTCTCCGCAAACCCACCCTATGTGCACGGTCTATTCTGATGTCAAAGTCCGGTGGGACCCCCAATATGCTCCGGAACAGCCCCTGCAGGTATTGAACGATGTCCGAGCCTTCTTCCCCAGATGGAACTCCCTTAACACGTATGTTGTTCCGTCTAGAACGATTCTCCAGGTCCTCCGTGTGCGCCTGGAGATCGATCTGCTGAGCCCGTAGCCGTATCACCTCCTGTTGAAGCTGCTCCACTTCCTCATCCCTGGCCTGCTCCTGCTCTTCGATGCTTGCCACCCGCTCTCCCACTGCATCCACGTCTCGCCTGATTTCTTTCGCATCCTTCGCAAGTTCACTCTTTAGTGTCTGAAAGTCCTCCCTCAGTGTATTGAATAGCATCTCTAGAAAGGAGCGGGTGACAGGGGCTTCCGCTCCCTCCGCCTCGTGCTCTAGTTGTGCAATTGGGGACACTCTGCCCTCTCCTCCGCTGGTCAGTGGAGTTTTAGTCAATATGTCCTTCAGGGTCCGATCTTTCTTTCCTCTCAGCGAGGACATGACGACTGTGCTTCCAGCTGCTCCTTCTCCTACGTCCACCCCACTCGTGTCTAGTCGTTGTGCTTGGTGGAGGACCCTGTGGCGTGTACACCTCCAGATCTGTGCCCCTTAAATGACGGCCCCCTCTGGACTCCTCCTCGGTCCCACGCTGGTGTCCCGCATGGATCAAGTGCTTCGCGCTCCGATGGCAGCCCAGGGGCTCTTTCGTTCTGCCTGTCCGCCGGCCCTGGTCGCCCGTTCTCTCACTCTCTGGTCTCCGGACACTCTTCCTCACGGGCCAGCCCCGCCTGGCCTGTCCCGTTCGTATCCTCCAAAAGCACCCTCGGGAGGATTTTGCTTGGCTGGCCCGATTGGCTCCTGCCTCTCCTCTGGCCCTAATACAGGAGGACTCCAGTCACTCCTCTCGTAGTGGCCTCTGCTGATGTCCACTCTGCGGTTGCCTGCCCCCGGGCAGGCCAGACTATGGCGGCGCCCTTTACTCCGCTATTACTGCTGCTGCCCTTGGGGAACTGGCTGCTGTCGTCTGCTCCACCTCACGCTGCTGCCCGGGCAATTCCCTGGCGCGCTCGGGGGAAGGGCAGACTCCCCGTTGATCACTTTCACTCTCTCCCACCTCGGCTTATGCTAGGGACCGCCCGAACTCGCCTCTCCCCCGGTGTGCTGGCCTATCGCTCTCAGGGCCTTATCCTTCCTCTACTCAGTCACGCTCCGAGTCACTGCCAGCCGAGTGTGCTGGCCGGTATGCTGCAGCTGCTACGTGGGCGCCCCAACTCCCCAGTAGCTCTTCCCCCTGCTGAGACGTACCGCTTCTCGGGGCAAGTTTCGCGGGCGCCTCTGGTTCCTTCCGTTCTCGCCTGTTTCGGGGCCCTGTCCGTCTCCCGGGCCTTTCTCCCTTCTCCGCTGGCCTCCTCACCTGGAATCCGGTACTCAGACAGTCCCGATGCCTCGGCTGCCCACAGGTGCGCGCCCATTCCTCGGTGCCCTGGCTTCCCCCGCTACTCAATCAGGGATGTCTCCTCTGCAGTCAGGCCTTGTTTGCTCCGCAAGGCGCTGCCGCCATTTTCTTCCAGCTGGCCTGCTCCGCTTCTCTGGCCTCACTTGCTCTTCCGCGGTCGCTGGCGCCTGAATTCCAGTCCCACCGGCGCACAGGCAGCTCCGGAGCTCTCGCTTCCCGAAAATTGAGCGTTTCGGGGGATTTTCAGCGCTATAGGAGCCGGAAAAGGGCGAACGGGAGCGGGTAGACGAGAACAACACGTCTTACCCGCTCGCCATCTTGGCCCCCGTAGGCCACCCTTTAGTTGACTCGAAAACACTTGTATTGTCATGGCAGTCTCCCCCATTAGGATACTCTTCTTTAGTCACGGTTATGGACATTCTTTTTCTCTTTTTTTGCTAGGAGACGCTGTCATCCTAGACAGGAGTTTGATCTCAATACTACTGCCTACATTTTGCTGCTTAGTATCCCTTTTAATCCTTTTTAACTTGTGTGCTGCCCCATCTCCTGTAACGTGATTTGAAATGCCGGTATCATGGACATGTTCTTTATACATAATTGTAAAGTTTTTAATTAACTGAACAATAAAGATATCATTGCTACTGTATTTATCCAAATACCATTAAAAATGATTTATTAAAAATATTACATTTTGCCCCGTCAGAGGGCAAAGACAACTCCAATGCTTCTGCTGATTTTCATACTACTATTAGTCAACGAACAGATGTCTTTTGAAAGAGGGCCAGAGAGGTATACCTCCGGGGGCGGAGCTTGCCTGAGCCTAAGATGGCCGCTTAGCCCGATTGCTCTGTGGAGCCATCTAATTATCCTTCATTAATCCGGCAGATGTGCTGACTATTTGCCCTGATTCGAGCCGCCACCTGTCCCGGAGTGAGCCGAGAGCGTAGAGAGCTGCTTTGGACCCTTCCCGACCACTGACGGGCGCCGAAGCTGGAGATGGGCACAGTGTCCTTGCCCTAGGCCGCGATCCCCGGATTGGAGTAGTGAGAAGATGGCAGGCCGGGAGCGAGCGGCTGCAACACCCTTATGAGCGCCTGGCGAGGGTATACACCCAAGACATTAGCGGTCCCGGTGTCGGCAAAGCGGCTATCCCTTGACTCGTGAGGCGCAGCAGAGCGCTGCGGGCTACGGAGAGGTGCGGACAATTGGAGGCACGGAGAGACTGCTGACGGAGCCTCTGCCGCGCAAAACTGAACATCGCGCTCCGCGGGGCTGCGGTCCCGGTGCTGGCGGTGGGGTGCCGACACTGGTGATGGTCGTCTGCCAGGTCGCGCGGGGTGTGCGGTGGTGCCCGGCTGTTCGCGCAGCTCCCCCGGGCTGCAGGCCGTACAGAAGTGCTAAGCAGGCCTGAGGAGGCGCTGCGCGGCTGGACGCGGCCATTTTGGGAGCCCCGGCGGTGGAAGGAACAGGGATTCTCGCACCACATTTCCGAGTCACAGCCAGTCCTGCGGTGTGGTTTTGCGGTGATGCTCTCTCCTGATCGCCACAGCGGATAGCGTACCCACTAACACCTGCTTGCACACGTAGCTGTTGGGCTCAGACTGGCGGCCTGGATTACTGGATGGACCTCAGCAGAGGATATAACTTCCAATCGGCGCGGCGTTGAGGTGAGCTGCGAGGGAATTTGGCTCACTACGCAAGCCCATGCAGCGACCTGGAGAGGGGGGATCTGCTGCTTTTCGAGCCGAGGGGTCCTGGCCCAGGAGCCTAGCCTGAGGAAGCGCGGCTGCCTAGCCCTCATCAAAACCCACTGGGTTAACGCTTCAAAGAGTGGCCTGCTTCCACTGCGATTGCGGAGGGGCTGGGAAGCTTCATTTGCTTGTTGACGCAGCTGGTGCGCGGAGAGGGTATGTGCGCTCAGCTGCGGTGCTAATCCGCCACGTGGTCCTACCTAAACTGTTCCCGGATGGCGTATTGACTGTGGGGGCTATCAGGCACAGAGGAGAGACCATAGCGCTTACTGCCTGTGCAAGCGTGCTCTGCAAACTCGACGGAGGGCGCAAATTTGCTGTAGTCGTTAGCAGCCTAGCCACAATGGGTAGAGTGGACAAATCGCAGCCCAAACTCACCTTTGAACAGCGCAAATCTAGAGTGAGGGAGGACACCCCTGAAGAGGGAGACAACGCGGAGGAAACGTCGCAAGAGATGGCAGAAGGAGGTATCCGCGGCATGCTTGAGGCCATGGAAAAAAGTTTGCAGAACAGTCTATCTATCCTTGGCAATAAACTGGATTCCCTGTCATATCGTATGGACAGAATGACTGAACGGATGGATAAACAGGTAGAGAGACTGGATATGGCCGAACGCAGGGTCACGGAGGTGGATGAGGCCCAGACAGAACTGGACTCGGAGCATAAACAAATGGGAAAGGTGCTACAAGTCCTGCAAGACAAGGCTGAGGACCTAGAAGCGAGGTCCCGACGAAACAACATACGCATCACGGGCCTTCCAGAGACAACTCAGATCGGGAACATGGAGCTCTTCGTCGAAAAACTCTTGATGACACTGTTGGGGAGTGAAGCGTTCTCCCCCATGTTCGTGGTGGACAGGGCGCACCGCTCGCGGGGCCCGCGCCCTACCCCTTGGGCGCCCCCGAGGCCCATCATTGCAAAACTGTTGAATTACAGGGACAGAGATGCAGCATTGAGAGTAGCACGGGAGAAACAGTCTCTGCAGTACGAGGGCTCTGTTATTTCCTTATATCCGGATTTCACGATCTGGGTGCAGGAGGCCAGCCGACAGTTTGCACCGCTGAAGCACCAGCTACGGGGCCAAAATTTGGACTACGCCATGCTGTACCCGGCGAGACTCCGTGTAAATCGTCAGGGCAAATCGCGGATTTTCACGGATCCTAAGATGCTGCAGAAGGCCCTGAAAGAGTGGTCCAAAGAAAAGCAACAGGGCTCTGCGCAGAACTCCTCGGACGGAGCAGCTGGAGGCAGTCGGGATGACCAGGACTAATGATTGCACTGCTTACTTCACAGATAAGATGGTTGCTGGCGAGGGTGGTTGGGAGGGCTGAACGGATATGACTGGGATCCAGTAGTAGCGGCTGTTAAGGGGTTGCCAAGGATAACTAGTTACTAATGTACGGAGTATTAGGCTCCGGAAACAAACACAGAGAGTTCAGGCTCATAATGCATGTGGTGATACGATTCAGGCTAGAAGAGTACGGGGCAGGGGGGCACAGTTGTACTATTTCCTGATGCACCGATTTTGCAAGATGGCAGACGGTAGTGGGGTTTTTAGTCTAGTTAGGTTCAGTTAACCTACCGGGCTGGCAACATCCGCCTACGTGTGTAGCACGCTACTGGGGAACTTTTTTGATTACTACTTTGTTGTTTATTCTATTTGATGAGTATTTAGATGGTAAACGGGGTATGTTCTGAGGAATTCCGCCATGGCACTGGAACCTAGAAATGTTATTTTTCTAATGTTGCGGTGGGTTGGGGGGGGGGTTATTCCGTGCGTGCACAGTTGGGGAATGCACGCCGTGGGTGGGGGGGGGGAAGGTACAGAGACCAAAGTCATTTGTTTCAAAATATGTCGAAATAGTTGACTTGATACAACGCAACTTGGTGTTTAAGCTCGAAGTCTCACATGGTTACACAGAGGCAGCTCCGCACAACTCACCTCGATTTTTACTAACTTCCTAGATGCACTCTCAGACTCGTAAGATAAAAATTTTAACTTGGAATGTCCGTGGTCTCAATGACCATAGGAAATTGCGGAAAGTTCTGGCTTCTCTCACAAGGTGTGGTGTCGACATTGCTCTCCTGCAGGAGTCACACTTGCCTCTACACAGTGCACTGTTGCAGCACAGAGGATTGCGGGGTAACATACACGCCGCGGGATTCACATCTCATGCCCGGGGAGTGCTAACGTGGGTGAATCCCAGATCGGACCTTCACTTGGAAGCACTGGAGACCGACCCCGAGGGACGCTTCGCGGTATCGCGATGTAGTGGGAGAGGGTTTGGACTGGTTCTAGTTAACATCCATGGCCCTAACTTCGATAACCCCACCTTTTTTGGAAAGTTATTAGATAGAATGAGTCGCTATGGCACGCGTTCCCAACTCTGGGGGGGTGATTTTAACTGTGTATTAGATCCCAACTTAGACAGGTCAGGAGGCCCGCCTAGGAGCCCAACTGCCACCGCTAGGTCAATTATGACGGCTGCCACCCAACTAGATTTATGCGATGTATGGCGTACACGCTCATAGGGCCCGGGTGGCTTCACACACTATTCAGCATATCATAACCTCCACACTAGGATTGACTACTTGTTTATTTCAAGAAATTTGTTTAAACAGATCCGTGACTGTGTGGTTCTACCTCGCACGCTCTCGGATCACGCCCCAATACAGATTGACATGAACACCCCGCAGACAGTTATACCTCCCTTTACTTGGCGGTTCCCCCCGTATTCTTTACTCGACCCCGCTTTTAAAGCGGAACTGGCTGAGGCCATTGAGACATTTTTTGAGACTAATACTGGGTCAGTTGACTCTTTTGCCACAGTGTGGGTCACCTTTAAGGTGTACATCTGTGGGATCGCCATGGCTAAGCACTCCGGAGTCCTCCGCACCCTTCGTAAGCGCCTCTCGAATTTAGAGGCCACTTTAGCAACCCTAGAGCAGCAACTATTAACAGGGGCGGACGACAGTATCACGCAAGAACTGCACCGTACACTGGAAGAGTATCACTCTACAGCAGACGCTGAACGAAAGCACTTGGGCAAATATGCGACAGCTCGTATATATGGGGAGGGAGACCGTCCGGGGTCGGTCCTGGCTTCACTGCTTAAAACCCGGAGGGAGAAGTCTAATGTGACAGTCCTTTATGATGCAGAGGGGGAGCCCCTAACTGACCCACTCGACATAGCCAACAGATTTAAGCAATATTACGCATCACTATATAGCTCTGAGGGCGGGAGTGATGATGAAGCTATTTTAGACTACCTCACTCATATTAAACTGCCTTGGCTGTTGAATGGACACAGGGAATACCTGATGCGCCCACTAGAAGTAGAAGAAATAACTTCAGCCTTAGCCGGGATGAAATCCAATAGTGCCCCCGGAGTGGATGGTCTCACTGTCTCCTTTTACAAATTGATCAGGGACCTATTGGTCCCGCACCTACAGACACTGTTTGAGGAAATCATTGAAGCAGGCGAAATGCCACCTTCAATGCGGGAAGCGCTAATTGTTACCATACTCAAACCGGAGAAACCTCCGACCGCCTGCGCATCTTACCGTCCGTTGTCACTCCTCAATGTGGATACCAAAATGTATGCAAAGGTCTTAGCGACCAGATTGTCTCCCCTAGTGCCGCTGCTGATATCACCAGAACAAGCCGGCTTTGTCCCTGGTAGAAACCTTATTTATAACTTGAGAACTGTGTTTGGGGCTATACAACATACCCGACGGGATACTCAGGCGGTGGCAGTCTTCCTCGACATGGAGAAGGCGTTTGACTTCGTGGAGTGGAGGTTCATGACCCACGTGTTGACGAGAATGGGGCTCGGGAGTGTCTTTCTGCAAATGGTGGGAGTGCTCTACAACTTCCCTACAGCTAGGATTAAGATTGGTGACTTGGTTACCGACCCTATCCGCATCACTAGAGGCACACGTCAGGGGTGTCCACTCTCCCCATTGCTATACGCCCTGGTTGCCGAACCTCTCGCCTGTGCGATGCGGGAATATCAGCCATATGGGTATACGATTTCCGAAATATAACTTGATTATATCCACGTACGCAGATGATACATTACTATATGTTAGAGACCCTGACCAAAATCTCTCGACGGTACTGCGCGAAGTGATTCTTTTTGGGGCCAGGTCCGGCCTCAAGGTGAATTGGGATAAATCACTCATTTTCCCGCTGACTGCAGAGACGGCCCAGTTCACGCCGGACTACCCCCTATGCTGGACGACAGAGCCAGTTAGATACTTAGGCATCAGAGTGCATACTGATTCGGATGTGGTCTTCAAAGAAAATTATGGGACAGCGGTGTCCAAACTGGAAGACGATGTGGACAGATGGATACGCTTACCCCTATCACTAGTGGGTAGAGTATCGAATATGAAAATGGTAGTCCTTCCACGGTTTTTATTCTTATTCACTAATATCCCCATTGTCCTCCCGAAGTCCTTTTTTCGGTTACTGACAACCCTGATGGTGCGGTTAGCCTGGGCTGGGAAACACACTCGATTTAAGTGGGAGATTCTCACGCTCCCATACAGCTTGGGTGGGCTTGGAGCTCCGGATCTAGAACTGTACTATAGGGCTGCGCAGGGAGCCCATGCACACCACTGGATGCATGGCCCCACGGATGCTCCGCATTTTCGAATTGAGAATGTGGTGGCGGCCCCAACCCCATTGCCAGCGCTTTTGTTTAAACCTCCTGATCGTAGGACTGGTATCCTTGACTCCATTAATGCGACAACACATGCCTGGCATCACCTTCTGAAATTACAAGCTGGCGCCATCCTCTACTCCCCTAAGACACCGCTGGAGTGGTGCCACTGGTTGCCCCCGTGCAGGGAAAAAGGGGTGATTAGGGCCTTAAACGCTATAAATATCCACACAATAGGAGAGATGTTTGTTGAGGGTAAAACGATATCATGGGAAGACACGGTACGGGAAGGTCAGACAGCTACTCCATTGACCCAATTCCACTTCCACAGGGTGAGGCATTCACTAAGGGAGCTCCTGGGTAGCAGGTTGGATGAGCCACCAGAGGTTGCTCCGCTCACATATGTTATTAAGGCTGAATCGCCAGTACGAATTGTCTCAAGGATTTATAACACAGCACAGGGATACAGAGCCAACCACTACACCAAGGCTAGGTTGGCGTGGCAGGCAGACCTGGGTCGAGTGATTGTTGATACAACTTGGAAGTACTGCTGTGAGAGTACGAAACGCATTTCATTAAATGGGCGTCATAGGCTGATACATTTCAAATTTTTAAATAGGGTATATTATACACCAGAGAGGCTCTGCAGGTACGGACGTTGTGGTGCGGACCCTGCAGATTTTTATCATCTTGCCTGGTTATGCCCTGGGATGGTGACCTTTTGGGCGTTGATATTCAAGACACTGGGGGAAGTCACTGACACCACACTTGAACCGGACCCTATGCTCGCTCTATTGGGATATTCCAAACATTTGCCTAAGGGAATCAGACGACTGGTAGACATGGGGCTCCTAGTGGCTAGGCGTAGGGTTGCGATCTGCTGGTCCCGGGGCCCGACCCCCACTGTAACGGGCTGGACAAACGACATGATGTATGGCAGTACACAAACAGAATATTATAGCGAGTTATTACCTCCACCCAATCGGCCTAAAAACTTCTGGGGACTATACCAGGCCTATCTGGCTGCCAAGGCAAATGGCTCAAATCGTGCAGATTCCCTTGAAACATAGTACGGGAGAGCCGATTGCAGGATATGTTCCCTGTTGCTGGACTGAGAGAAGTGCCTTGACTAGTGGCCGCCCTTAAGTGCCTCAGGATTAGTACTGTGTACTAGGCAAGTACAACATTGAACTGAACTGTAAACGTTATTGATGCGAATTGAAAGGTGATGATATTGATACTGTATGCTATAAGATACTAGCATTGCCCTACTGTGTTAGACTTTGTGTACTGTGTATATTGCAGCAAGTATGCTATGTCTCTGTTTTTGTTACCAATAAAAACCTTTTTTTTTTTATAAAATGAGAGAGGTATCCCTCCATTCTGGAGAGGTATCCAACTCACTTGAAATTTGTAAATCCTGGAATTGGTCAGTGTTGTGAGAGGGGAGGTGATCATCAGCCTCCAAGTCATCATCTACTGCATGACCATTATATTTATCAGGCATGATAAGGGCAATGGAGTCAGACCCAAAACAAATGTCTTTTCTGGGCAAAGCTCTGAACTTTCCCTATTGTCACAGGGATGATTTTAGCCAACGTTTAGGGTGGCGCCAAAAGCATCAAATGGACAGGCACTGACTTCTTTGAGGGTGCTGGGGGCAGAGTCTGAGAAGACAAGGAGTCGGGTGTCATCGGGGGTCAGAGACACCTAATCCAAAGGATCAGGTTCACCCTTTGAATTGGCACAGAGGGTAAAGGAGCCATCCTGAAGAGATTCAGCTTAGCTAGCCAGAAGGCCTAGACCAGACAGGGTCAGTTGATGGAGTAGTATTAAATTCCAGCTTCATCTTTGTTAACATCATAATTGGTTCCGATGACGAGGAAGCATTGAGAACACTGTTGAGATGCTGAATGGTCCTGGGGCCGAACTGTTTCCTTGAAAGAAGAGTATGTCCCTTCTGATGGTAACTTTTTGTAGGGAGATGTCTTGAAAGATTGTTCCATTCTGGGGACATACCTATAGCAGGGGAGCGCTTGATCTCCCACTTTCTAATGGCCTTCAAGTGCATTAAGGAAATGGAGTCGCAGGCAGAGGGGTGGTGTTCGAAGTCAAGATACCATACACAGATGTTATATAGCTCTGACAAAGACATCTAAACCTTGAATTCCTAGGAGAAGACATTTGATCTAGTCGCTGTCAAAAGCTGAGGAAATCTGTTGGTGAAGTACTGACAAGCGCTCCAGATTATGATATAATATGATATGATATTGCATTTGTGGAGCGCAACTAATGCCCTAGGCGTCTAGGAGCTGCCCACACTGAGAAAGTAAAAACCCTGCAAAGGAGAAAAAGAAAACAACAAAAAGGCATCAGAACTAACCTATGTTACTGAATAAAGAGCCAGGTTTTGAGTTTTTTCTGAAAAGCTAGCAGATCAGAAGTCGACTTTAGGTGAGGAGGAAGGGAGTTCCATAATTTTGACGTGGTGGAGACGAAGCTCCTACTACCCTAGCTCACAAGCCGGTACTTTTTGGACTTCCACTAGGTTGGCAGAGGAGGATGGGAGCTCTCTTTGAGGAGTGTACCAAGAGAACCTGTGTTTGAAATACTTGGGACCAGCCCAGTGTAGGACCCTAAAGGCAATACAGGGGGCGTTGAAATTAATCCTAGCTTGCATAGGAAACCAGTGAAGGTTAGCAAGCGCTGGTCTAGCGGACTGCCACTTGGGAATTTTTAACAAAGTTCGGCAGCCGCGTTTTGAAGAACCTGAAGTCTGGTCAATAGCCCCTTCTGAAGACCAGCGAAAAGGGCGTTGCAGTAGTCCAGCCTGGACAGAATGAGGGTGGAGACCGCCGTTTTCTGAAGGGTCTCCGGAATAAATGGGCAGATTTTTTAAACAATTTTTAACATGAGGAAGATGGAGGAGGAAATCGCATTAATATGATATCTGAAAGAGAGCTTAGTATCCTAAATTACCCCTAAGTTCTTGGCTTTTACGGCTGGGGTGGGCAGATGCCCCTGTTCTTGGGGCCACCAGTGGAGTGACCAGAAGGAAACATTGGATCCGAAAAGCAGGACCTCAGTCTTTCCCGAGTTCAACCTCAGACAGTTTTCCAGCATTCATTTGCTGATCTGTTGCATGCACTGGTGAAACCTAGATGCAGTGTCCTAAATATTGCGGGATATCGAAACAATAATCTGGGTGTCATCAGTATATGACACCATGGCAAACTCAAAAGATTTGATCAGTTGTGCCAATAGGGTGATGTACAAGTTAAAAAGAGAAGGGCTAAGGGAGGAGCCCTGGGGCACCCCATAAGGAAGGTGAAAAGGAGTTGATACTGAATTGCCGTTTTCCACTACTTGCTATCGATCTGTTAAAAAGGATTTGCAAAGGGATAGAGCTGAACCACCAACCCTCAAATCCTGAAGACAGCTGATCAGCTGATCAGCAGAGGTGGTCGACAGTGTCGAATGTCGCTGAGAGGTCCAACAGGATCATTGCGGCATTGCTGTCTCTGTCCACTGTGCATCTGATTTCCTCTGTTGCATGAATAAGGGCCAGCTCAGTGCTGTGCTCGGACCTAAAGCCGTACTGGGAGTCGTAAAGCAAATGTTTCTCATTGATAAAAGAGGTGAGTTCAAGATTAATTACTTTTTCGATAATCTTTGCTGGTAGAGGCAAGCGTGCAATAAGTAGACAGCTGCCAGAGTCCGGGGTGTCCAAATTTGCCTTTTTTAAAAGAGGTAAAATGAAGGCTTTTTTCCAAAGACTTGGAAAGACTCCTGTCTGGAAGATTAAATTAAAAACCTCAGTCAGGTGGGATCCTATAATTTCTGGGACTACACCGATGGTGTTGGTGGGACAAGGATCAGCAGGGGAACCAGATTTAATTGCCCTAAGAAGTTTGACCACCTGATCCGTGGTGGAGGGAGAAAAGGAATTAAGATAAGAGGTACTGCTAGGAGGTGGGTCAGGAAAGTGAGGCTATTACCCTTGAGATCGCTGGGAGGATTGAGCTATGCTCCGGTTTTCTTATTTACTGAAAAGGCATTGTAAATATCCTGAGCCTTCTCTTGAAAGAATGATGCTAACGTGTTAGAGAAGGTTTGGTCAATAGCGGAGTTCTTTTTCTCTGGGAGTCTGGAAAGTTTTTGTAGGGTAGCAAATAATTCTTTGGCGGGAATACTGGCAGTGTTTATTTTATCAATGAAGTAGCTCGATTTGGCGGTAAAAACGTATTGTTATACTTCGCAATCATCTTTCTATAGTTTTCCTTCTCTGCATTATCATAGTCTCGCCTCCAATGGCGTTCTTGCCTACGGCATAGCCATTTTTCATGTCGGAGTTCCTCAGAAAACCATGGCTCCGAAGGCCTTTCTCTACAGCTTCTGCCATCTTTTAGAGGAGCTAACTGCTGACTGCATCCAGGCATGGTAGTCAGCAGTGGCCGACTCCGGATTGTTAGCTTAATGAGGAGGCTTAATGAAGAATGGAAAATCATGAACTGATGAAAGAGCTCTCGTTGGCACCTTGTATCACATCAAGGGCATGTAGAGTCACTGATGAGACAACATGTGCCACCTGGTGATGCAGGAACGCTACTGCTTGGGAAAAAAGTTTCTGGACCTAGTGTGGCTCCTGGATGATATCCATAAGGCCAGGAATCTCTAGGAAGATGTAGCCATTACAAAAGGCCTGTAATTCCACCTATACTCCTGGCAGAAGTAATCGAGCTAGATAGGCAGTCTTAAGGATCAAATAGTTGACATCACTATTGATAAAAAGCTGTGAGGGTGGAGCTATCAATAGAGCTAAAACTAATTTGAAGGCCCAATGAGAAGTAATGAAAAGTACATAAGGTATCTGTTCACCAACCATTTTAAAGTGACAAATTTCAACAAGAGAAGGAGAGTCAACCAGCTACTTTAACAGAATAGAAAGTGCGATCATATAACCTGACAGTTGAAACCTGCAACCCTTCCTGAGAATGTTGCAATACAAATTTCAGTATTGTAGACAAAGAAGTTGAAAGCGGGTCCTAACCGGTCTAGCATACATGATGACATCAAGCATCTCATTAGGCACTTAGTTTTCCATTAACCTCATTCTCTCAGAGCCACTGTGCAACTGAAGGCTGATTACAACAGTCTGCCTGTTTCCTGAGACAGTAACAATGCTAAGACCAGCAGGGGGACCAATATCAACTTGCTGAGTTGATGAAGATCTATGTACCATATCTTCCTGAGTAAAATCAGAATTACTATGTTCTGAAAAGTTATTTAAAACTCTCTGTTTTCAAAACCATTTGTATAATTGCAAATAAAGGGAGGGTGTATACCACCCGGCAGTCCCAGGGGATCAGCACTGCATCTCCAAAAGCACCCTTCCTCAGAAAATCCTGAGAGCAAAGTAGCAGACACCTCTTGTTAAGATGAGATGCACAGAAATCCACCTGTGAATATCCCATCTTAACAATTTTTTAAAGCATGTCAGGCGACAGATTTCACATGGTATAAATAACAAATGGTCCCAGACTTATTAGAGAACACTAAGGAGGATACTTTCAAAAGTCAAATACACTTTGTTGCTTGAATAATCAGCACATGGTAATAAATACATAAGCACAAAAAACATTTTAAATTACGCACCAGGGAAAAAGGAGACACACCCACTGATTGTTCGGTAGAAAACTTTGTTTTATATATTCTCAAATAGACATAGGAGGTAAAGACATTACCGAATATATACAAAATGGAAGGTTGCTCAAGGAAAGGGGCGCAGAGGAATAGTGCTTGTGTGTGAAGTAGATGGGAAGAAGAGACTTCAAAGTGAAAGTAATTATACAAAAGTAAATCCAACAGTTTTACAATCAACACTGGCTATTAGTGAAGCATACACCAGTGTATTTTGGCCTGTCCAAAATGCATCTTTCTGGTCATCATTTTTATACATTTTTTAGTAAGCGCAGAGAAACATCATCTGATGGTCGGACGGGGTAGTATAGTGTGGTACAAGCCCAGGGTTGGGGGTACGTGTAGACGTTCCGACCCGACTTATTGCATAGAGGGCAACTTTAAACCTCCGCTTGCGGGTCTTCTTCAGGACAGGGGAAAGTATAAGAGGCAACCTAGGAGAATAAACGCAAAATTAACTGGTGCATGGTAAAGAAATTAGATTAAAGGGAGTGTCATGTGGGTGCCTGACTTACTGACCTATTTCTGGCGCCTATTATTGGCAAACCAGGTCACCGCTCCCAGGGAAGGGTAGTCTGTAAATGGAGGGAAATGGATATGAGATGATCAATTCAATGTAAAAACTCAAATAGTGAAGGTGCGAAAAAACGATTAAAAAACACTTACCCGCATAGCGATGCGGATTGTGACAATCGACACAGCATCCAAATTAATGAAATGCTCGTGGGGCTATCCAAAACCTAAATCCAATATAAATTGAACGCATCCGTAGTGAGGATGGATGATCTAATTGAGGAAGGAGTCAAGTATCCTTCGGTAGGGGAATCAATCACCCTTTCAATCTAAACAAAAATGAATATAAACGGAATAATGACTGCATTCGTCCCGTAATAATGTGGATACTAAACGGTGAATGAAGACAGCACTGTGCCTTCAGTGTAATACCTTCAAGCTGCGGTCGGGTCACAGTAAAGAACGCTCCTAGCCCGTCAGTGTCTGGCAGGATACTGCCCGGCGTGTGAAGCATCCGTAATTGGAGGAAGCCAGTAGCGTGCAAACGGAGCGCCGCGCGTCGCTCTAAAAGCACGCTCGGCCCCACGCCACAGAAACAATGACAGCCGGGAGGTGTATTAGAACAAGCATTTGCAATGCAATAGGTCTCACATTTGCAAGGGTTTCAGCTATTGGCATTGTAAATGATAATGCCTTTTTTTATGTGTTGTTTTTTTAAAACAGATAAACTAAAGGCATTGTCATTTACAATGCCAATAGCTTACAACTCTCGCAATTGCGAGACCTATTGCTTTGCAAATGCTGGATCTGTGCAGCCTGCAGGTTGCGACGTTGTCACGACCATGGGCTATAGTTTTATTTCCCTGGTTATTCCAGTGTTTCTCCTGTTTCCGATGTATAGAACTTTTATTTTAAATTGTTATTTGTTTACCCTTTTCACTTCATGGACGATTTTGATCATTCTTTTCTGTATTTTTGTTAATAAAGTTTTCTATTTATAAATAACCCTTGTTTGGACCAAAAGTTTTCAGGGTGGCCGCTGGAAACCAAAATACCTATGTGAATACTCTACTCCCAGGTTGTAGCCCACCCACAGGGCTATACGTTTCCTCAAACGACAGGATGAGCTATGGGAGAGAGGGACAGACAGGTAGACGGGCTGATATAGAAAATATTTGAACCAACAGACACGCTGAGCTATGCGAGAGCGCGACCGTCACCGACAGGCTGACTGTAGGAGACAGGAACAGGCAGACATGCTGGGATTATGGGACAGAGGAACGGACAGACAGACTGGTATTTGAAAGAGGAACAGGCAGGTCGACTTAGATACTGAACGTAGAAGAAACAGACAGGGTGAACTATATTAAAGAGGGACAGACAGACTGACTGACACATGAGAGGGGTAGGAGCTAACAGACTGGCCGAGGTATGGGAGAGAGAGGTACAGACACACAGACTGATGTATGAGAGAGAGATAGGAGCCAACAGACAAGATGAGCTATGGGAGAGAGGGACAGACAGACAGACCGACTGATTTAAGAAACAGGTTGGTACAGACATACACCCCGCCGAGATAATGTGTGTGTGTGGGGGGGGCAGATAGACAGACAGCTCTAGGGGAGAGGCACATACATACTGACTGGATTAAGAAACCGAGAGCGGCTGATTCAACTATAGAGGAGAGGGAATCTGGAATCTAAGAACAATGTGTAGACCGGCCGGCGGATTGTACATGGGCCATGTTGGCGGATTAACCTTCCCTGAGAAGACAACAGAGTAAGATCTGTCCGATGTAGACGTGGCTGAATCCGCCAGAGTGGATGAACCAGCCGTCGGAACTGCCGTTCTGCGAGGGAACCATCCTCGCAAAATCCTGTACCCGTCCTATGTGGCTTTTCACAGAGGTGACTCGGCAGGTCAGTTTAGACCAGCCACTAAAGGTCCGGAGGGAGATGAGGCAGCCTCAGAAGTGAAACAGAGCGGACGGTGGAGCCGGCGGCCCTTCCATCAGCGGGCTGTCCGCCTCACTCACAATAAAGAGGATATCCTGATATACACGTGCAATCCGCATCCTGCACTACCCCCTCGTTAAATCAAGACCCAAATATCCAATTGGGACACAGGTTACAATTGTAGCCAATGACGCTCACTGATAAATCAAAGGCACAAAGTTTCAAAATCAACCCACGGTAAAGTCAGTCCTTGGTGCTGAAATGGTATCCTATGGCCGTTCGTTACAATTTACAATCCGTACTCCGTCACAGCGCCTTTGGAGTCCCCGCCTACGCCGCTGCATGTTTCATTGCGATTTTTAACAAAGACCACAAAAACAGCACAACCGCAAACGTGCCTATGCTTGCTGCATGACGCCGATGCTGTGCTGACGCAGCTTGAGGCCAACCACCCCCCCACGCCCTAAGGAGTGTGCCCAGGACTCGGCAGAATGCAATGCAACAAAAAACAAATAGCGCCTTTCCTCGAGCCCATGGACTCTCAGCACCATCGTTCAAGCCTCGTCGAGCTAAAGGTGCCTCGTTTTGGCTCGGAACTTCACAGCACATCCCCATAGCTGCCAAGGTTTCAGATTGCTATGTGGGACATTTTCAGATTTTTTATGTAATTATGCGAGCGCGGACAGGAGATGTGCGTACGCGTGCACAACTCCTGTCCTCTGCACGCGCACATGTCCTGTCCCCCTTCCACTGACAAACCGACAACAATAGGTCTCGCTAAGGGGAGCAGCGCATGCGCTGCGTCGCTAGGCGAGACCTAATCAAGCGCGCGGTGGGAGCGTGTGAGGCAGAGAGGATACGCCATGCGCGTGCACATCGCCTGTCCAGGCGCGCACCTGAACTGAAAGCTAAATCAAGCGTGCGGTGGGAGCGTGTGAGGCAGAGAGGAGACGCCATGTGCGTGCACATCGCCTGTCCGGGCGCGCACATGTCCTGTCCCACTTCGCGCACCAAACCGACAACAATAGTCTCGCCAAGGCGAGCAGCGCATGCGCTGCGTCGCTAGGCGAGACCTAAAAAAGACATGCAAGGACAATCTAGATGTCCGATAATGCTTTAAAGACCGCATCATTAGGCTTGATTCATAACTGGAAAGCGCCTGACATCAATATAACATAGTATTATTAATTAATCGGAAAAAAGGTTTCAAGATTATTGTGACATAGTACCAAATTATTAATTAAACGGAAAAAAGGTTTCAAGATTGCAAATATCGATCCAATGGCAACAAACATACATATAAGTTGCAGCTACAGTGGGAGCCCGAGCATATGATTGTTAGACAATTTATACGATAAACAGAAAATTCAATGAGGCAATAAGTGTATGTAGGAACATGGAGGGAATGAAATAAATATTATAGCAAAACTACAGTGTATTGTACATGAATGTGAAATTAAAAAACTATACAGAAAACTAATATGTACACTGTGACCAAGGAATGGAAAATCACGCTGGTATGGGAAATATGCCATACTCAAGACATACGAATAACAGAACATCAGCCATTGTTTAAGGTGGCTACCTGCCTGGCAATTTCCTCATACTCATTCAGTCCTCTCTGGGTAGTGTCAAAAGTATGTATCCATTTGCATTCTCTAACACTCAGGGTGTTGATGAAATTACCCCCTCTGGGATTTACTTTTACTTTCTCAATGACCCACCACCTCAGACTCTCGGCAGGGTGTCCGAACGTGGTGAAGTGCTCAACAAGGGGTGCGCCCTGAACCTTGTATCTTATTCTACTGCAGTGTTGCAGTATGCGAATCTTGGGCAGAGAGGTCTGAAGCCAACTGAGAGCATCTGATCAGACACTCTTCTGCCTTAACAAATGGACAGCTCAGGTATGGATGCCCCTGAATTAAGCCCAATGCCCAGCATCATAGCTTCTAAACACAGCCCCTGAGAGCCAATGCCCTGTTGGCATAATGCATAATAGTTGTGTTGTCTGTCGTAACCAGCTCCTGGCTGCTTGCACACACTCAGGAAATGCTGTAAACACCAAACTGATCACCCACAACTCTAAATAACATCGCTCAGTCTGTTTCCATAGGCCACTCAAATCCTAGAACTCTAGATGTACATCAGACCCTGTTAGAGAACCACTATCACCACTTAAAGTTGACCATCCAGGATAATCACATACTAACCCAGGGATGTGTAATTCCTATCGCCTGACAGTGAAACCCAGGACATATTGTTAGGAGTCAAGGACAATACTTTTTCATGTTTATATTGCCCATTGGACAAGTGGGCCAAACCTCCTGCAGCATAAATCATTTGGCTTCAGTTTACACTACCAGAGGAGAGAGAAAGAGGAATGTTTGCCACGAAAGCATGGTTTGTATCCATATGTATAAGATGTTCAAACTTGCATATATGATTCATTAAAGCAAAGCATTTAATATTAGGGTGTGTGCCCTATGGAAATTCAGGGAGCTGTGATAAAAGCTTCCATTATTGAAAGTGTCTTCAGTATAAAAATGTGTGCATATTTGTAAAACGTAACAATGTAATTCTACTAATAATGCTCCCATAATGTTCTCTTGCTATTACATACAGAGATGCATTACAACAAGATTGGTGATTGTTCGGTTTCAAAATAAAATGTACACAAAAAAGGCAGCTTGGAAAAAAAGTTTTAATAAACTCTTTTGCAACTTTAAACAACATTTCGTTTAGTAAAACTTGCTTGACGCAAGCCAATATTTTAAAAAAGATCATTAATGGAGAATCCGAGTTAAATCATTATGGGCAACATGAAACTAAATTAGGGGCCCAGTTCTTAAAGAAAGTCACAAAAGTGCAAGTATATGTCCTTGCATTGGTTCCTATTTACAACTTCTAGGAATTCACAAGAGATTACAGAATTAGGTATAGAAAATGCAGTCCGAACAAACTTTTGTGAATTCCATTTTTGCATTTACAAACATACAATGTTTGTTTATACGAAAATAGGCTGAGCACATGCAAATTCACTTTCTGTACTAGAAATGGTTTTACTCCTGCCCTTTTCAGAAGTAAATTTCCAATATTTTCCACTTTATGAAGAGACTGTAGAAGGGTTGGTCCCTTACCCTGAAAGACAGAAGCTTGTGGGGTGGGCGCAGAATCAGAGCATTCAAGCTCTGTAACTACTGCTTCCTGCCTTTTTCCAGCCACTTTACCAAGATTTGTGGAAAGATTACAAAAGCAGAGCCTTGCTAGAATCCAGACCTTGGTAGAAGCTCTTCAAAGGCCCATTAACTGGTTAATATGATACCCCAGAAGGTGGATCTTTCAAACGTCTTTCCTAGTATTTCCTCTTGATAGTTCAAGGGGAATAGGGGACAAGAAGGCTCTTACTACCCTGTAGATAAAGCCCTAGTGTCAAAAACAAGAAAAAAGCTCAGTGATCAGTTCTGACCCAGGTAACCTGTCAATCAAAGCTCCCCAAGAAAATAACCACCTTGAAAGCTTATTAACTCATTCCAAAAGACCTGAACGTCCAAGTTTCAGACAATCGAGATCTAAGCCACAGCTTATTGCCTGGTGTCTCTTGTGCCTCTGAAAGCCGATCCTTGTGCCAATATTTTGGTAGGAAAAATTAAATACCGGTTGTCATCTGATCAAACCTTTCTATAGCCAGTACCTATATTCCGTCATTCTCACCATTTCCAGGAAACTCTGAGCTTCGAAGGAATGGTATCCATTTATGGTTCTAGATAAGCAAAGAGGACGGCTGTAAGGGGGAAGCTCCAGTCTATCATTTAGTGAGACTCCATTCAAAGTTGGCCACCAAATACAAATGCTACTCCAAGATGGCCACCAAACGTCAACACTATTCCAGTCTGCTACTTTATTAGACCAGTCGCTTCCTATCAGGTAGCTCTTCTTCAAAGACCAAACCCTTCTTTTCAGGTTGTTCCTGTCTTAACACTATATAAAAGGCAACCAATCATAGTACCTGTCTGTGACAATTCCTCCGGCTTGCTCCTGCTCTTGGATCTCACTCCAGTACCTCCACTGCGCCAGTCCGGTCTGCTCAGCCCTGCCTCCTCCAGTTATGCTCCAGCTTTGTTCCTGTCATGATATCTTCAGCTCTGCTCCATTGCTGGTCATAATTGAGCTGTGCTCTAGGTCTACCAGCTCCAGCTCTGCTCCAGTCCTGGCTGGTATTTCTCTAGCTTTACTCCAGTCTTGGTCTTACCCTAGCCCTGCTCCAAGCATGCCAGTGCCATCCCCAGCTCAGCTGCGGTGCTGGTCTTACCCAGATCAAAAGCATCAGCCATGCTATTGGGACCCAGGACTTTTTTTTATAACCAGTGTTATAACAGGAACAAACAGTATGGCTTTCTGAATGGGTCCCCTTTCTACAGTGCCTCTAAAAAGAGGTGAAGGATTGATCCCTACATTCAGCCCTTGATAATTCATCTGACAAGCACATGCTTTAAGGGGGGTTACCAAAGCAGCTTGGCATGTGCCACAATTAATCATTCCATGACTTCTAGCCAGCTTATAACTATGACTGCTTCTCAAACAACTTTACCCAAGGAAACTCCAGTCTACACGACCTGGCTAGCATCATACTGCTGTCCTATACTGATTGGCTTTGGAGTTGGTGAGAGCCCTAAACATTTTTCTGTTTGCTTAGACGCCTTGAACCTCTTCAAGGAATAGTCATCCTTGCCTCCAAGCCTTTCACCAACCACGTCCAACATCTTAAATTGAAAGTCAGGTGCAAATCCCAATTAACTCTGAAACGAATGATGGAGCCATTCCTGTGATAATGGAGTCTACTGTGGTTAAACTTGACTAACCAATACACTTTCATTAAGTGTCCTCAGCATTGATCCATGGGCATCAAATTCGCACCAGATTTTCAGGATATCCACGAAACTCAATTGCATATAATGAATGTAAATAGGGAACCATTCGAACAGTCTGTAAAAATGTATCTTGGGTCCGGACTTCGTAGTTGATTGCTCTAGCTTAGATGATTCCATTCCATCCAGAACATCTTGCTTCAGTTGCTCTATTCGTCCTTAAAGCAATGTTTCCTGCCTTTTTATGCCAGATACCTCATGTCCAAAGAACTTTATGCAGACAATTTTTTTGCCAAAGCATCCATCCTTTTTTAAGGCAAAGTAAGGAGTGTTAGGACTTCCTCTAGAATTGGCTGCGATTGATGTTCAGTTACCGGCTGGTTTGTTAGATGAGACAGATCACACATTGTCTGTATTTTTTTGATGCAGACTGTGAATTTGTTAGCACCAAAGCAGAGTTCTCCCACAGACGAGCCTATGCAGTATGTCAATACCATGTCACAGAATTGCCATTTCTTGAATAATAGGCGGATTGAAACCCAAAGTTGAAGAATTAATTTTTTCCAAAAATCTATAATGGAGAAAGAATTATCAAAAGGGTTGTTACTACCAACTCAGTTACGATATTGTCTTGTCCAAACCACTTGCATCATGCAAATCTTTTATTGTCTCAGTTAATTCACAAACCCTTTCTTCTCAACCGCTTTCATGTTTGGTGAAGCGCCCTCATAGTTGAAAACTAGTCACCAATATTGGTCAACAAACTGAAGAATCAAAAGCTTTAGCTAAAGGCAAACCAGTTTCTGAATTTAGATACTGCAGGCAGCACTACAGACACCGGCTACAGCACTGAAATAAAAAAAAACATACAAGACACCAGTGAACTGCTTAGTCAACCAGCAGCATTGGCAATGAGCTGTCTGGCACCACTAGATTGATGTCAAGGGCCTGGTGCCTTCAGAAAAGCCAAAGACATGCAAATGATGGACGGAATGTGGAACCAATCAAACATTCTTCTCCAGTAACCCTAAAACCGGTCCCAGGATGCTTGTTTCCGGTCCAGTGAGGACCTGGCTTGGCAGTTCAGGCTGGACTGTTCCCATGAGGAGCAGGGTTAAGACTGATTTGCATATGGCTGGGTCCAAACTGGGGTGACGTGGCGAGCAAAATACCGATGGATTAATCCCAGATCTGTGACTGGGGTGAGTGTTTGAAAAGTTTCAACACTCTGTCGATCATTTTATTTTGGGATGTTGCCTTCAAAAAAGCCACCATGAGTTTGTCAGTAGTCAGCCTATGCAGACGTCTGTGGCACCACAACCACGAAACCAATGTAGAACAGGAACAGTAGGGGCCACAGATACTATCCGCACCTTCAACAGTGACATTATTGTGGGCAGCTCTGCCTCAAAATACTCAAAGAACAGAATATTAAGTTCCATCTGAAGTCACACCATCCTGAACTCCCCTGGGTGAAATGTCTGGGTTTGGTAGATTCCTCAGCGTGGCAGGTGAGCCATGGCCTACAATCCCCAGTAACTCACATCACTCAGTCAAACATTCTTTCAGATTTTTTTATGTCTCTGTATCTTGTTTTGGAGTGTTTTGTGTTGTGGGAGTTGGGGTCAGCCACACGAGTGAGGTAGCATTTTAATTGGTACAAGTGTGGGAAAGCTGGGTGGTTGGAAGTTGTGGATCCCAATCAGCTTTCAGAACTATCACAGACGTGTACAGAAAATGGGTGTTGAGTTTTTCCAGATCTTCTGGGTAAGAAGCATTGTAGGATCCTCACGAGTCACACCACTCTGGACTCCCATGCAGACTAAATATCAGAAATGTCTGTGTTTGGTAGGTTCCCCTGGGTGGCTGCAGAGCTAGGGCCTAAATTCTGCAGCTACCCACATTGTAAAAAAAAAAGTGTGGAGTTTGCTGGATGAAATGTGATGTCTCCAGATCGTATTTTGGGGGCATGCTGTGTTGTAAGTGCCAGGCCCAGCCACAGAAGTGGGTTTGTGTTTTTATCGGGAGAAGTATGGTAACACAGAATAGTAGAACATTTGTACTAATTGGATTCCTCTGCCTTTTTGGCTTTCAAATGTAAGTCAGTGAGCAAGAAAGAAGACATTTTGCAAAATGCACCCTGAATAACATGATAATATGGGCAGGGCCACTGGAATTATGCGGCAGAGGAGGACCAAATTATGTGGCCCCATGTCAGGGAAAAGAGTTCACCTTATTAGCACCACATGTAAACTATGGATGGCATATTCTGGCAGGCTGAGATATAAGGCATTAGCGTAATCGAGGTTAGATGTTATGAGAGCCTGGATAACTGTTTTCCTGGCAGTAAAGGAGAGAAGAAACAGACATTTTTTCAATGCACTTAATATACCAAAGCACATACCAGTCACTGTGCTAATCTGGGGTATGAAAGAAAGGCACCTGTCAAACTTAACTCCTGGCTGTGTCCGTATGGGACACAGGTGAAATGAAATCATTTGGCCAACAAGCGGACCAGCCGGAGGGCGCAGAGGTGCCAAAAAAGAGAATTTCGGTTTTGTCAGTATTGCACACCAGCTGATTCTGATGTAGCCAGACAAAAACTGCTGTAAGGCAAGATTTAATAGAGTCAAGGCCCAGAACCTCTCCTTCCATAAAGGAGAAGAGAATCTGTGTGTCGAACAAGTTACTTACCTTCGGTAACGATATATCTGTAAGAAACATTAGTTAGTTATAGATTCCTTACCTTAGAATTACCCCCCAGGCGTCAGACTGGATCTGGAAAGTTTTTTCGTCAGCAGTACCTCTGCGCGTCGGAAGGTGGCGTCGGTCGGCTCCGTGTCCGTCGTTGGCGTCGTGGTCGCCGGGATGATGTCGCAGCAGCTACTTAGACGCTGCCCTCGCGCGCTGACGTCAGTTCTGTACACGACTTTCCGCGCCAGAAACGCAGAGCCATGCAAGACACTGACCACTGGTGCACAAAACTAGGGCCCTGAAAGGATGTCCTTGACCCTAGAAATCAGTTCGCAGAACGGGGAGGATGGGTGGGGCGGTAAGGAATCTATAACTAACTAATGTTTCTTACAGATATATCGTTACCGAAGGTAAGTAACTTGTTCATCTGAAAGAAACACGTTCGTTATAGATTCCTTACCTTAGAATAGATACCCCAGCAATACCAACCCCGGTGGTGGGTTTGCGAACCAAGATCACACCAGAAAATCCTGGAGAACAGAACGGCCAAAGAAGCTGTCTCTCCGGACTTGGCTGTCCAGGCAGTAGTAGTTTCATGAACGTGTGCAGCGATGCCCACGTAGCTGCCTGACAGATGTCATTCAGAGGAACTCCTCTCCCCAAGGCAGTAGTGGCTGCCGTCGCCTGGTGGAATGGGCGCATAGCCCCACTGGAGGCTCCTTTTAGCCAGAGAATAGCATGCTTTATACACAAAACGACCCATCGAGAAATGGTTCGCTTGTGTACGGCCCGACCTTTCTTGGCACCCACGTAGCTAACAAAGAGTTGGTCATCCACCCGGAACTGTTTTGTGCGATCCAGATAGAAAGAAAGCGCACGTTTTGGGTCCAGATGGTGGAGCCTCTCTTCCTCTTTCGAAGGATGCGGAGGCAGAAAGAAGGTGGGCAAAGTGATAGTCTGCCCGATGTGGAAGGCAGTGACAACCTTGGGCAGGAAGGATGGACGAGTTCTAAGGACAATTTTGTCCAGATGTACAGAGAGAAAAGGAGGCGTAGAAGAAAGCGCCTGGAGCTCACTCACTCGTCTGGCAGAGGTGATGGCCACCAGGAACGCAGTTTTGAGAGTCAAGAGCCGTAAAGGACAGTTGTGAAGCGGCTTAAAGGGAGCACACAATAAATAAGTTAAAACCAGGTTCAAGTCCCACTGAGGCATAACGAAGGGAATAGGAGGAAAGAGATGAGTTATGCCTTTCAAGAAGCGACTTACAACCGGGGACTTGAAAAGGGAAGGCTGATCTGGAAGCCTAAAGAAGGCAGAGATGGCCGAAAGAGAGCCCTTGATAGAGCCCTGCTGGGCCAGAGAAACAAGAAACAAGAGGACCTCAGAAAGAGGGGCAGAAAGGGGATCCACAGCCTTTGCTGTGCACCATGCCACAAACTTGTTCCACCGGCAGGCGTATACCGTCTTAGTGGAGGGACGCCTGGCTGCCAAGATTACATCACAGACTTCAGGAGGCAGGTTGAAAGACGTCAACTGCCGCCGCTCAATCTCCACGCAGGGAGGTGGAGGCTGGACAGGTTCGGGTGGAGGACCGTCCCCTGCTGCTGCGACAGAAGATCCTCCCAAAGAGGCAGTCTGATCGGAGGATCGATGGCCATGTTGAGCAGCTCGGGATACCAGACTCTTCGTGCCCAATCCAGAGCCACAAGAATGACTTGGGCCCGGTCGCGCCTGATCTTCTTCAGCACTCTGGGCAGATAGGCGGACAGGTGTACAACAGACCGCAACTCCACTCGCGACGAAAAGCGTCGCCTAGCGAGTGCCGCCTTGGAAATTCCAACACGCAGAACTGCTGACATTGTGCGTTCTCTTCGGTGGCAAATAGATCTAACCAAGGCTCTCCCCACTGTTGAAAGAGACCTTGCACCACCTCCGAGTGAAGACGCCATTCGTGATCCATCATGCACCTGCGGCTGAGTTCGTCCGCCCTGGTGTTCAGAGAACCTGCCAGGTGTTGAACCACCAGAGATATGCCCTGATGTTCCAGCCATGTCCAGAGGCAGAGGGCCTCTTGACATAGGGTCCACGACCCCACCCCGCCCTGTTTGTTGCAGTACCACATGGCGGTGATGTTGTCCATGAACACCTGCACTACTCTTCCCCGGACAGAGGGAAGGAATGCTTTCAGTGTAAGACGAATCGCCCGGAGCTCCAGAAGGTTGATGTGGAGCCCGGACTCCGCCGGAGACCAGTGGCCTCTGATCTCCGCCTCTCCCATGTGGCTGCCCCATCCCAGAAGGGATGCGTCCGTCACCACAGTGTGGTCTGGGTGGGGAAGGGAGAGGGATCTGCCATTGACCCAATCCTGGTTCGTGAGCCACCACTGCATTTGTCGTGCAGTGCCCTCCGAGATCTGGACGCAATCGGACAGATTCCCCTGATGCTGCGCCCACTGGAACTTCAGGTCCCACTGCAGAGCCCGCATATGCCACCTGGCATGATCGACCAGCAGGATGCAGGAGGCCATGAGGCCCATCAGCCTCAGAGTCATTCTGACCGAAACCCGGGATAGTGGCTGAAAGATTGGAATCATAGCCTGAATATCCCGGACTCGCTGTTCGGGAGGATAGACCCGAAACCGCGTCGTGTCCAGAACCGCTCCGATGAAGAGGAGCTTCTGAGAGGGAATCAGGTGTGACTTCGGCACATTGATGGAGAACCCCAGCGAATTCAGGAGGTCGGCCGTAGTCTGGAGGTGGGAGACGACTGCCTGGGGCGAGCCCGCCTTCAACAGCCAGTTGTCGAGATAGGGGAAGACTGACACCCCTGATATACGCAGATGAGCTGCAACCACCGCCATCACTTTCGTGAACACCCGAGGGGCGCTGGTAAGGCCAAAGGGGAGCACGGTAAATTGAAAATGCTCATGGCCTACCGTGAACCGTAGGTAATGCCGGTGGGCCGGCAGGACGGCGATGTGAAAATAAGCGTCCTGCAAGTCCAACACTAGCATCCAGTCTTCCGGGTCGAGGGCAGACAAGACCTGAGCAAGCGTCAACATCTTGAACTTCTCCTTCCGGAGGAAGCGGTTGACGTCCCTGAGATCCAAGATAGGACGCAGGCCCTTGTCCTTCTTGGGGACCAGAAAGTAGTGGGAGTATCAACCACAACCTACTTCTGGCCCAGGAACGTGCTCTTTGGTTCCCTTGGCCAAGAGAGCTGTAACTTCCTGCTGGAGAAGGGCCAGATGATCCTCCGACATGCGGTGGTATCTCGGTGGCATGGCTGGAGGGGTAGTCTCGAAGGGGAGGGAGTAGCCCCTTCGGACTATTTGCAAAACCCACCTGTCCGACGTGATGGTGCGCCAGTGGGGGAGGTGATTGCGAATCCGGCAGCCCACTGGCGTTTGATGGGCCTGAAAGGTTGGACTAGGAGGGTTTGGAGGCTGCTGCAGAGGGGTGGGGGGGGTAGGTGGACTGGCCCGCCCGCTGGCCCCCAGAACCACAACGGTTGTTCCCACGTCCCCGGCCGCGCGAAGGTTGGGTAACTTGCTGCGGCCTGTGGCTCTGGGCGGGACGTAGCGGCGCACACCTTCCGTAGCCACGAAAGGGGCAAAAAGCAGACTGCGCAGGGCGGGTGGAGAGGCCCAAGGACTTGGCCGTAGCCCGTGAGTCCTTGAAACGCTCTAGAGCGTTGTCTGCTTTGTTGCCAAAAAGGCGACGGCCATCAAAAGGCATGTCCATCACGGTGTTCTGGACATCCCCTGAAAAGCCAGTTGACCTCATCCAGGCGTAACGACGAAGTGCTACTGACGATGAAATGGTCCTGCCCAGAGAGTCGGCGGTGTCCAGCCCACAACGGATGGTAAACTTCGCCGCATCCCTCCCGGCGGCGACAGCCTGGGAGAGCACTGCCCGGGCCTCCTCCGGACACTGAGGCAGCACCTGCGCAACCGTATCCCACACCAAGTGGGAATAACGGCCCAAGAGACATGTGGTGTTTACCAACCGCAGTCCTAAGCTGGCGGAAGAAAATATTTTCTTTCCAAGATGGTCCAGCTTCTTGCATTCCCTTTCCGGTGGAGCAAGACCACTGACCCATTGTCAGTGAAATTGCTCCCCCTCCCTCGCAGCTCCACCATTAAGTGAGGCCTGCCCCTGCACTCTCGAGTGTTTGGTGCTCGAGGCCCTCCTCTGCCCGCAGGTTTCCCTGCGCCTCATCCCTCGTGGTCTAGTGGACCTCTATCTCCTTTCTCTAGCTCCGTTTTTCACTTGTTTTTTCACTCGTTTTTCTACCCTCTTTTTCTTCTCCTTTCTGCACTTTTCTGCATTTCTGCTCTATTTCCTTTACTCCTCCTTTTCTGCCCGCTTTCCCTGCCGCTGCTGCCCCCGCGGCCCCTCCCCCCCAGCACGACCAGCGCGACTGGCCCAATCCAACTCCCCTCCCCGCTCCTGCCTCCCAGCTATCCAGCCCTCCCCGACCCCTACTTAATGGCGGCCGCTGCGGGGACAGGCGAGCAAGAACACTGACCAATTGTCAGTGAAATTGCTCCCCCTCCCTCGCAGCTCCATCATTAAGTGAGGCCTGCCCCTGCACTCTCGAGTGTTTGGTGCTCGAGGCCCTCCTCCACCCGCAGGTTTCCCTGCGCCTCATCCCTGGTGGTCCAGTGGACCTCTATCTCTTTTCTCTAGCTGCGTTTTTCACTCGTTTTTCTACCCTCTTTTTCTTCTCCTTTCTGCACTTTTCTGCATTTCTGCTCCTTTCTGCTCTATTTCCTTTTTCCTTTACTCCTCCTTTTCCCTCCTTTCCTGCCCACTTTCCCTGCCGCTGCTGCCCCCGCGGCCCCTCCCCACCAGCACGACCAGCACGACCGGCCCAATCCAGCTCCCCTCCCCGCTCCTGCCTCCCAGCCCTCCCCGACCCCTACGCAGCGGGTGCGCCGCTGGCGCGCCAAAGGCAAGCCCGTCTGCGCCCGTCCGCGACCAGCGCCAGGAACCCTGGACATCCGCACTGCCAACGCTACGACCCAGCAGCACTCCACGCACTCAACCCAGGCCGCAACAACAACTGCATGCTAGCATCACCAGCCGACACCCACGGGCCCTTCAGCTGTCACCGCTGCCGACAAACCTACAGCACCGCTAGGAACACGGACCCAGCACAACCCGACCGCAAGAACACACCCGTACCGAAGACCTTGCAATGCATCCTCCTCAACGTCCGATCCCTCCACAAACACGCCACCGAAATCTGGGACCTCCTCGACAGCACCACCCCGGACGTAGCGTTCTTCACCGAAACATGGACCAACACCACCTTGGGGCCAGACATCGCCATTCCCCAAGGATACAAGATCTCCAGGAAGGACCGCCCCACCCGCCCGGGAGGAGGAATCGCCATCGTCCACAAATCCACCCTCCGCCTGAGCACACTCCCCGACGAAACCACAGACTTGATGGAACACCTTCACTTCAAGATACTGACCAGCCCTACCACCACCCTCCGAGGAACCCTCATCTAGCGACCCCCTGGACCACGCGGACCGTTCACCAACTCCATCACGGACATCATCTCCCCGCATGCCATCGCATCCACCAACTACACCCTGCTGGGAGACCTCAACTTCCACCTCGACAACCAACTGGACCCCAACACCACATCCCTCCTGGACAACCTCCACAACATTGGACTCCGCCAAATCGTGACCGAACCAACGCACTCAGAAGGACACACCCTCGACCCCCTCTTCACAACAGGAAACTCCATCACCTTCAGCCACACCACCGAACTCCCGTGGACTGACCACCGATGCCTCCACTTCACCTTCAGAACACCCACCATCCACAGACACCAGCACCTGCTCCCACGAAGAAACTGGACCAGAATCACCGACGACCAGCTCACCTCCTCACTCAGCAACTCCATCCCAACCATCGCGGGAAACGACGACCCCAACACCGCAGCCCGAACCCTGCACAGATGGATCTCCGACAGCGCCAACACCATAGCCCTCCTCAAGAAAAACAACAACACCCACGCCAAGAAAGCCAGATGGTTTACCACCGAACTTCGAGAGTCCAGACGCACTTGCCGCCGCCTCGAAAAGGCCTGGAGGAACACCAAATCCACAGATGCAAACAACAACTTCAGAGCCTCTACCAACGCCCACCACCAACTCATCAGAAAAACAAGAAAAAAAGCGATTGAAGACAGAATCTCCACATACGCACACAACAGCAAAGAACTCTTCAACATCATCAAGGAGTTCGCCCAACCCACCAGCGAATCGACGGACATTCCTCCCTCACAAGACCTCTGCGACAAACTCAGCACCTTCTTTCACCACAAAATCAAGAGCATCTACGACAACTTCGACGAAGACAACCAACACACTGAACCCCCGCCAACCACCCCGACACCCTGAAGCCAGCGATTGACAACTGGACAGCCCTCACCACCAAAGACACACTGAAGACAATGAAGTCAATCCACTCCGGGGCTCCCACGGACCCCTGCCCCCACCACATCTTCAACAGAGCCGCCGACACCATCGCACCCATACTCCGCCACACCATCAACCGCTCCCTGGAGACCGCCTTGTTCCCCGACGACTGGAAACATGCCGAGGTCAACCTCCTCATGAAGAAACCCTTGGCGGACCCCACCTACCTCAAAAACTACAGACCCATCTCCCTGCTCCCGTTCCCAGCGAAAGTCATCGAGAAAGCCATCAACAGCCAACTCGCCACATTCATCGAAGAGCACAACATCCTCGACTACTCCCAATCCGGCTTCAGAAAAAACCACAGTACGAAAACCGCCCTCCTTGCCACAACAGACGACATCCGCACCCTTCTGGACAAAGGAGAAACAGTAGCCCTCATCCTCCTCGACCTCTCAGCGGCGTTCGACACAGTCTCTCACCGCACCCTAATACGCAGACTCCTCGACGCAGGGATCCGGGACAAGGCCCTCGAATGGATCCGCTCCTTCCTCTCCAGCAGCGGGTCAGACTCCCCCCTTTCCTCTCGGACCCTACACCAACCACCTGCGGAGTCCCTCAGGGGTCCTCCCTCAGCCCTACGCTCTTCAACGTCTACATGGCTCCACTCGCCCCCATCGTCAGAACCTACGGACTCAACATCGTGTCATACGCAGACGACACCCAACTCATCCTCTCCCTATCCAACGAACCCAACACCGCCAGACACAACTTTCGAGAAGGCATGGAAGCCGTCGCCAAATGGATGATAAACAGCTGCCTACAACTAAACACCAACAAGACAGAAGTACTCATCATGGGCCCAAACCCCGATGCCTGGAACGACACCTGGTGATGCCCCGCCTTCGGAAACCCGCCCACCTCCACGGACCACGCACGCAACCTGGGAGTCATCCTGGACTACGCATTCAAAATGGACTCCCAGTTCAACTCTGTCTCGTCCTCCTGCTTCCACACCCTCCGCCTCCTACGTAAGACCTTCAAATGGATCCCCCTCGAACACAGAAAGACCGTCACTCACGCCCTGGTCACCAGCAGACTTGACTACGGCAACGCACTCTACGCCGGAATAAACAAAAATCTCACCCGCAAGCTACAGAACATCCAGAACGCCACCGCAAGACTGGTCCTCAACCTGCCAAGACACTGCCACATCTCCCAGCACCTGCGCACACTCCACTGGCTCCCCATCGAGGCCAGAGTCACCTTCAAGATGCTCACCCACGCACACAAGGTCCTCCACGACACCGGACCAGCATACCTGAACAACCGACTCAATTTCCATGCACCCCAAAGGACCCTACGATCAGCCCAGCTCTCCTACGCCGTGGTCCACCGCACCAGAAAGACCAGATCGGGAGGCCGCTCCTTCTTCCTCGCAGCCAGAGCCTGGAACGCCCTTCCGCTCCACCTCCGACAGACAACATCGCTTCCCATCTTCGCAAGAAACCTCAAAACCTGGCTCTTCGACAGACCCCCTCCTTGATGGACTGGAACCTGCCCCCCCCCCCCACCGCCTTGAGACCCTTACGGGTGAGTAGTCGCGCTTAACAAACGCCTGATTGATTGATTGAATGCGCTTTTGAAAGTGGAGGCTTGGGCTACCAAGCTCTCCGGGGTGGGGTGTTGGGAGAGGAAAGCGGGGTCGCCCGGTGGCGTCGGGCAATCATCCTGTCCACGGGAGCCCCCGTGTTGGGCCTGGACCGCGTGCCCAAAAGGACGTCGTGAAGGCCTCATTAAACGGCAGCAAGGGTTCCGAAGAGCTCGCAGCCGATTGAAGCACCTCTGTCAGGAGGTTAGTCCTGACCGCCACCATAGGAAGCTCGAGGTTGAGAGCCTCGGCCGACCTACGCAACACCACTGCGTATGACGCTCCCTCCTCCGTAGCCACGGTAGGAGGAGACAACATGCCAAGGTCAGGGGAGGTGTCCAAACCACTGGCATCCCCCAGTTCCTCTCTCCAGTCCTGTTCACTGTCCAACTGATCAGTCAGAGGGTCACCAGACCCCTCCCAGTCCTCCTCCTCATCCTCTGGGTGCCATTCTGGTTGAAAAGGGACCCCAGGAGTGAACAGGGGCACAAAAACCCCTCTTGGCGCCGGATCCGGCGTTGGGCGAGGCCGGTCCGGCTCCGGGTCCACGTCGGGATGGAGGTCGGGGTCGACGCCGGCCGGCGTCGAACGCTGTAGAGGTGCCGGAGGAAGCGGCGCTGGTGGAGGCGTAATCAGGTCAACCGGCGCCGATCCAGATCCAGGCCTGGATCCAAGGGGGGCCTGCGGCGCCGGAGCCGTCGGCGGAGAAGGCCTAGGTCCCCCAACCGAGTCCGCGGGGCCCGAAGGCGCGCCGGCGGATTCGGATCGCCCAAAGATGGCATGCATCGCCTTGTAGAACGTACGAAGCTGGGCGGGTGTTGCTCCGGGTCCCGGAAAGGGAGGGAAGCGCGGAGTCGACTCTTCGGGCTCCACGCGCGGAGCCGCGGGAGGAGCACCACCTGCGTCCCTCGTCGGGTCGGCCGATCGACGAGGAGAAGTCGAAGAGCGACGATGCTTCTTCGACTTCTTCTTATGCTTCGACTTACCCGACCCCGAGTGCGAAGACTTTGAAGACTTGGACGAATGGTGGTGGCTCCGCGACCGGTCCCTCGATCTCCCTCGCCACGGGGACCTCGAACGGCGCAGAGCCGACTGCCGGCGCTCATGCAGATTTCGGGACCGCTCCCGCAAAGCCTTCGGTGCCATTGACCGGCAGTCGGAGCACGACTTGGGGTCGTGGTCGCGCTCCAGGCAATAGAGGCACACGCGGTGCGGACCCGTCACCGACATCAGTCGGTTACAGGAACCGCATGCCTTGAAGCCGGGCATCCCTCGTGCACCAGGAGTCGAAGACTCAAAAAAGAAGTCGACAAAAGTCAGTCAAAAAGTGACTGGAAGTACCGCTCTTCCCGGACCTGCGCTGGCTGGCGCGGAAAAAGAAAGAACTGACGTCAGCGCGCAAGGGCGGCGTCTAAGTAGCTGCCGCAACGTCATCCCGGCGACTACGACGCCAACGACGGACGCGGAGCCGACCGACGCCACCTTCCGACGCGTAGAGGTACTGCTGACGAAAAAACTTTCCGGATCCAGTCTGACGCCTGTGGGTAATTCTAAGGTGAGGAATCTATAACTAACGTGTTTCTTTCAGATATCTGCATATGACACAATCTTAGCACTAAATGACTCAACAATTAGAGCAAGTGGGGTAAGGTACACAGTAAACAGCGTAGGCCTATGGGCCGAGCACTGCGGAACCCTGACAGGGATAGGCCTGTTGCCAGAGGCAAACAAAGGCAGCCAAACCTCCTGTTCTCTATTATCTAGAGAGGAGAGCCAGCTGAGGGCACGATCCTTCACTCTGATCCTTGCGAGACGTTCTAGGAGGGGAGAATGAGGGACAGTATTGAAGGCGGCAGACAGATCTAAAATGACCAGCACCGCCCTGCCCTTGACATCCAATGTACCTTTAATTTCCTCAGTCAACTCCAGTAAGGCTGCCTCCGTGCTTAGGTTCTTCCTAAAACCTGACTGACTCAGATGTAGGAGGTTATTCTTCTCCAGATAGCACGAGAGCCGCCTGTTCACTGCTTTTTCCAGTATCTTGGTATTTCCAGTATGTGGTATTTATTTATACTACTCTGCTTGTTCTTAGAACAGTAAACCCTAAAATAAATAAATAAAACACTTTCTTGCCCAGCACTTACCATTTCCCCCCCATTCCTCCCCAAAGGTACCACACAGCAAAACCACTTCAGCATCAAACACACATCACTTCGGTGTCAAACACACACTTACTCACAAACCATTTCCAGTGCCATTGCAAAATGATGAGCCTCCATGTAAAATGTGGTGAGGGACCACTGAGTCTCCCACATCTCACAGATATTCATTGGCCTTGGGCTTAAAAGGGGGCCCCTTGAAGAGTTGGGGCCCCCCAGTGCCACAGGGGCTTCGGGGGCCTTCGTTACACCCTGATCAGCAACATATCGTGAGTACACACCACTTCAGTGCTATGCATGGATATCAGCTGAGTTAAAACACTCAGACACATCACTTAACTGCCAAAATTACACATTACTCAGGGCCGTACACACACATCTCAAGAGTATAAAACACACAGACACATCGCTTCACTGCCAAACTTACACATTACTCAGTGCCGTACACACTTCTCAATAGTATAAAACACACAGACACATAGCTTCACTACCACACCTACACATCATATCAGGTACATGCATTTTTATCATAGTACTACCCCATTTACCTAATCCCCACACTTAATAATCAAACAAGTAACAACACAACGTATTGCCTTTCTTAAAAAACAAGTCCTAACACTTCAACTGACTTTCAATAACTTATGTTGCACAATTATTCACCAAACTACAACTTACAACAAATAAGAACTTATTAATCACATAGGCGAAACCTAATGTCTTTACCAATGCTTGTTGTGAAAGCAAGGGCCACAGGTGCACTCCCAAGGTATTTGTAGAGTGCCCCCTCATAAAAGGGTTTCATAAACCAGGAGGCTTCCCACCCAGTGCTCCTCCTTCTGGCCCATCGCATTGATAAACATTGAGGCCAAAATCCTAGCGAAAGTCCTTGCTACCAGATTTGCTTCAATAATACAAAGACTAATTCAGTGACCAAAATGGCTTTATGCTTAACAGAGGCATCAGACGTAGTCCTCAGCATCTACAAGTGGCCCTCGCAGGTTCAGCTGGGCTTAGCGTTCACAGTGTCAGTGGACTTTGCGAAAGAGTTTGATATGGTCCACTGGCCGTTCATGCAACAAGTGCTGCTGCTAGTGGCTTTTAGTTCTTGCTGTCGGAGATACATTGCTATCCCTAGGTACAGGTCAGGTTGAATGGTGTGTTGCCTCTTCTTTCTCCTTTGAACGAGGAATGTGTCAGAGGTATCCACTCTCACCACTGTTCACATTAGGGTTTGAGCCACTGGTAGAATGATCCGTCATGATGTGCCGATAACGGGCTTTCAGTGATACGGTAGCACAGAGGATAGAGTACCATTGTAAGCGGGTGATCTGCTTTTATATGTCCAGCGACCCACAGACACTATCTCATGCCTCGTTCAAATGCTTCATGTCTATGGAGATGTTCGGTCTTCAAGTCAATTGGGAGAAATCCATTTACCTGACCGTTAAGGCTGAACCACCAGTAATCCTAGGTGGCTTAAAAGTGCAAGTTGCAGTTAACGATTTTCCTTATCTTGGTATTATGGATGCCAAAGAAGAAAGAAAGAGCTGGGATCTCAATATTGCCATGGTATTACAGTGAACCAGGCGAGAGCTTATGGGGTGGGCATCATTGACCCTGTCTATAATGGGTAGAGGATCCCTCTTTAAAATGGTAACACTTCTTCGCCTTCTTTACATCACTCAGAACTACCTTTACCCATCCATAACACAGTTCTTTCAGCCTCTCATATCGCTCCTCAGTAAGTTTCTTTAGGCTGGTGACTTCTCCTGAGTTTCTTTTAGTAAAATGTGTATAGTCTACCTTTGATGGTGGATTAGACATACCCAACTCGCAACAATATTATTGGGTCTTGCAATTAATCATACCCAATGATTGGCTCTTCTGCGACAGATTGGATCCAGCAGTGTGGTTGCAATTAGAAATGCTAGAACCATACAATTTACAGGCACTATTGTATGGTAATCTTATCCCATATGCTCTCCCACCAGTCACAGGTCGCCCACTTCTGAGCTGGAATGCAGCTCTAAAGCGGATCCAATGGATTGGGAAACTGACTAATAAGACCCCCTTATGGCATGGGTCACTGCTTCCAGGGGACTGCCTTGCGGGGCTTTCGCATGTTGGACATTATTGGTATCTCCACACTGGGGCTGATCAAAAATTGAAGGATGATGCTAATATGATTAGATTTATCACCACCTACAGTAATCAATCAGGGAGAGTAAGAAACATTCTCTGCAGACATTGGTCGATCCATAGGTCTGATCCAGTGATTGGGAAATGCATTACGGAATGTATAAAATAATAGGGTAACATTTAGAAAAGCGACATGCGTGAGCGATATGGTCAGCAGAAACTATGTCACGCCAATAATGCATAAATCTAACAGATACACTAAGGGTTTCTACACATGTCAGGCCTGCAAGGCATGTAAATACAGTTGTAATGCATTTGATTATTATGTTCCCCTGGAGGGGAAAAGCAAAATCCATAAATAGATCACATGTAATACTGACCACACAGTATATGTCCTAATCTGTCCATGTGAAAAGATCTACATAAGCAGCCCTATCCATCCACTCAAGAAAAGGATATTAGAACATGTGTGCCATACAGAATGTAGATTTACATTATCAAAGGGTGAGACATTTTAAAGAATTTCACAAAAGTAATCAGAACCTGCTAAGATTTAATGGAGTTGATCACATTCCCAAATCGATGAGGGGTGGCAACAGAGAATTGAATCTTAGGAGGTTTAAAAGCTCCTACATTATGCAGCTGAATTGCAAGATACCGCGAGGTTTGAACACTGAGGAAGAAGTCAGTGTTTACCTTGGCTCAGGTTAAATTGATTAAGTATGAGAGTTCTTAGATGCGTTGTGCTGAAATAGGATGATTTGCCTTTCGTCTGTTTCTTGTATCAAATTACTGTACATCCAGGTTTTAAGAGATTCCTGTTTTTTTAGTGACAGGTGGAGGGGCAAGAGCCTGAGCCCACCGGCTAAGCTAGGATTAATTATTTGATTTTTAACTATAATGAGTATTGTACTCTTTGCACTCTTTGTTTGTGATTGTGGACGCTTTCTAAAGCATTAACTTTATGGTTTTGTATGCTGACATTATGAACTATGCCCAAGTGATGGTACAATGAAACATACTACACTGCTTATACAGTCATCTATTAGGTCCACTGTAGTAGCATGGCTCTCCAACATGACCTGTGACTTTGTGTTTAGCAACATGGGAATGTTTAATCTTTATTTGTGTGTATTGTCATGATGTTTTTGCACCATCGCTTGACACAGTACACATTGTGGGTATTAAATCAGTTTTTGGAACACAGAGTAGGGGTGTTTTATAAACCTCTTCACAAATCTTTCCAAAAAAAAGTTCATCCACCTACGCTTCTTCTTCCAAAGTGTCGGAGTGATCCGTCAAGTGGGGGCCGAGAAAAAAGGGGGGGGTCCCAAACCACAAAACTCCCATGCATTTGCCAAAGACTTCTTTAAACAAGGCTACAGCAAAAACTGTTGAAAGGAATTACAACAAATTCCGCAGGAAGTTAAATCTTGGTCCACAGATTGTGTTTTCTGGATTTAGTTTAGATCCATATATTGTAAAGAGAGAGGCCCCCTGCTAGAAAGGTACTGTTCCTTAAGGCAGGGACTAATCAATCTAGTGTACAGACTTAAGGCAACAAAATTATAAACATAATTGTGATTCAACAATTAATAACATACCAACATAGATGAAAGGAGAACCAACTGTATCTGAATATATTTTACAAAATAGACATAATTTTTATTGATGATAATATAAGAAAATTCATTTCATTAAAAAGACAGGGTCCCATACTGAACTCAATCATTCATCTTCATTCATACAACAAAGAAGCTAGTGTACATTAAAATGTGCAACTTTTCTACATTTCAGATAATTGCAATAATAACAATTTCGGAATTTAATGAGGAAAAGGCAGTGTGGCACACAAGTAATAATCTCTTGCGTTCGACGCGCGTTTCGGCACTGAGCTGTACCTTCGTTAGGAAAATGGGCCACAGTAGATCAAGGTTGGTTTCTTGTACCTATTAATTTGGCAATTAAAGCGATCCTTTATGATGCTGATGGCTGTAAGGCACTTCTTGCCTGATGTTCAGAGCTAAAAAATATACCGAGTTGTAAATATTCTGGAACAAGGTGTTGTTCTGCGATTTATATTTTCTAACTTTGTGTCCCTGATTACGGACAGACCTGGCATCCAGTGAAGATAATGTCCTTTATATGAATTCTGATATGTGTATCCGAAAATGCACACATTTATTTGTGTGTCAGATTCTGTTGCCAAATACAGGGGTCCTCCGCACACTGCGATCGCCGCGTGAGGTCTAGTTTAGTTCCATTCAGTAATTTTTGAGACATTTAGGGTAAAAAATAATTGCATATATTGGCATTTGAGCTTGCAAGAGTCTCTGAGACTCTCACAGGAGCACCAGTTAAAAAAAAAAAAAGAGTGTTCTGATTGGCCCAGGGAGCTTTAGTTCTCTTGGGCCATCTCGCTCCTGCAGGAGTCAGACTCCCGCAAGAAAAAAGCACTCTGACTGACTGCCAGCAACATGAGAACAAGCATTGAAAATGCAATAGGTCTCGCCTTTGATTAAGTTAAAGCCATTTGCTTTGCTAATGGTATTCTATAGCAAAGCAAATGGCTTTAACTTAATGAAAGGCGAGACCTATTGCATTTTTAATGCTTGTTATAAATAGGTTTAAGTTTGTTTTAATATTGAGGATACATATTGGGAATGTTTGTGAATACCCACAAAGTTCCAAGTTTGTGAACATCCTCACATTTCCAGAGGCTGCCCTTCACTTGTTCCCCAGATGACGCGCACTTTCCGACTGCTTTACTTTACTTCTGAATGTGGACAATCCTGCAAGTGGAAAAACCTGCACACAATTTACAATTTTACTTATATGCATGTATCCTCTGCGTTCATAAATACTGACAAATAGGTCAACCATGACCCGTCATTCACAAGTATAGATGGCACTATCAATGCACCATACATTTCAATTAATATATGCACAATGTTTGTTGAATGGGGCCCCTTCCCCTAATTCTCTTTCTCTGCGTCATTCTGCACCTTGAAGTAGCCATTCCACTATGGGGTACACTTCTCGCAGACATTATGGAGAAATGCCAAACAACAGGTGAGACACACATAACATCTCAATGTTAAACCACAGTTCTTTTGGCTAGTCTGTTGTGAAAAGAATACTTAAGCAAGCATTGGCAAAGCCAATACGTCTCTGCAATGGCGGAGCTCCGAGCTATTGGTGTTGTCAGTGGTACAGGACGCATAGGAGCTCAAACAAACATTACACGTGCCTGTGCATTTCACTGTAGAAATAGGAACCGTTATTAAACCAACGGCAATCATCCATAGTAATCTAAAATTGGGATGTCAGTTTACGATTCAATAAGGTCCTTAAAAGGCCAATCCTTAAAGGTGCTGTGGCAGTGTGTCAGAACAATAACCCTTGAATCCCAAAGGTTATGCATTACGACCAAGGCATGGAAGGAGTGATCCAACTTGGGAGCTACAGCAAGAACATGCGTGCGGTCGCAGCACGCATCTGTCTCACATTTCTTGGCATATAATGAACACCTTATAGTGCGAACCAGCAAATTGATCTAGGCACAAAGAATTCATACACCATAGAAAGACTATGGTGTGTTAAACAACAAGTGCCATTTCGAAACATGTCTAACAGCACTTTTTTCGGACATTCACAGAACTTTGTGACATCAGACCAAATACTGCAAGACGAAAGATTGTGAATTTTGGCAGCGTTACACGCATGATTATATATATTTACCGCACTTGCCACATAATACACCCTCTGCACAACTGTGCTCACGGCTAAACTGGATCAAGTTACAAGAGCTAAATGTGGTAGTGCACAGTGTCACACCCTATGCACAGAGTAACTGGTCACCTTTCAATAGCTGAAATTGTTGCATAATTTCAAGTGGACCCGAAATGACAGGCACACGCAGCTGCAAACTATGTTGGACTAGCATGAAGTATAAATTAGCGATAAGTTCAAAGGGCATCCTAGCGCTAACTCCGAGCCAAAAAAAGAACACTCTTAAAAATATTATGGAAAATGGCAATGATTTTGTGATTCTTAATTTGACGGTTGCCAATGGGCAATTGTTTCCATATCTGAGACCAGTTGAATGAAAAGGTGCAGGAGATCTTCGATTAAAGAGGGCATAGGGGCACATCATACAATGTAAACCACATACACTTGGGACCGCACCAAAGGCCCAGAGGAACGAGCAAATAGCACCTGTGCTGAATAAAATGAAACCCACCAAATGGCCTTTAAACCCAGCTGAATTTCTATGTTCACTAGCCCGGTTGCAAAACATTTCGAAAGAGTTGATGATTCTAGCTAGTGTTTAGTCCACTCCCACCTCAAGCCATCAAGTTAGTGTGACTAATTGTCCATCGTGTAACATTTTATTTTTGGAAGAGCTGTAATGATTATCGACTTTAACTGTGCCCAGGGTTTCGTCTTCAGAAGGATGAGACGCCGAGTAGGCTTTAACAAGACTGACTTACAACCTGCTAAGTAGCTCATTGGGCTAACCTACCATGTTGTACAGACAAAACTGTACGCCATTACTACTTTGGGATATTAACAGGGATAACATTACAATTTTAAAATTGTAAGTCACCCTTCCCAAAATGCATGACCACCTAGGGCTACTCCGTGGTACTGGGGTTAAAATCAGCAACCGCCAATTACGACTTTCTCCAAAAACTAGCTACAAAAGGGACATGCAGAGCTGATTAAAGCTACAGGCTTACTACAAACCATTAAACGAGCGCCTGTCTCTCACACTCCAGCCATCACACAGCTAAACGATGCGTTCAATAACATAACTGCACCTCAGTGACCATCACGCACAACATCGAAACACTGCCTACATAAGATCAAAACAAAGACATAGGGGTAGTAAGGGCTCTATACATGTTGCAATACAATGTTTATAATGACCAGACTCAATAAAAAGGCACGTCAAGTCAACAGTGGTGGTGTTTAGTATGCATTTTATCACTGTGCGGTGTGTTTGGTGCCCATCTAAGCCAGTACAGTTTCTCTTTTAATTTTATTTGTATACTTCTATTAAGATCCATTTTGAGAGTTCAGATGGAAGCCATTCACAACCTTAAAAGGACATCGAGGGAAGAAGCTAAACTAGACACCGATACCACAGAGAAGCCAAAGGCTGACCTCAGATTGAGAAGTTGAATCGGTAGACATCGTATATACTTTAAATACACTAGCCATGAGATTTTATTTGGCAAGTTTGGCGCTAGTGGCGCTCTATTCATTGCTAACTAGACAGTGTTCATATTCAGATGACCGCGACTGTTCCGCAAGTACAGTTTGTAAACACGATTCGAATGTCTCTCATTATGTACGTGCAAGAGTCAAATAAAAAATTAAGAGTAGCCGATGCCCCATTGGGATGGGAGCCAGTTGGAAGGGGGGAAAGTGCCTTGTCCCTTTTGCATTCAAGCTGGAGATTTCTTCTGCGTCGAGATCTGTTTGAAGAGAAGGAGAGCGATCTTAAAGAAAAAAAAAATAGCCCGAAACAATGCCCTACAATGGCTGCTGCGTATGTTTAACTGTAGTTCGGTGGTGCAGTTGGGAATGGCTAAACACCGTGAGAGGCATGACGCACACATGCCCTTGACGAATGGGGAGAACGCAAAATGGAGCGACGATGGTGCCAGCAAATGGGAAGCCTATAGGTGGGCTGGAAGCCCACAAAATAGATACAGCATGTCTCGGTTTGAGCCGAGATCTAAAAACAATGGAGAAATGTGCAGCACTGGTAGAACACTGTGCCCTGTTGTAGATGGATATGTTGTGAGATTTCTGTACAGCACTACTCCTTGTGGTATTTAATTAACGTTTGCAGCAGCTCTGTGTCTTGTTGAAGATGGGTGTCAATGTTGTCAATCCCTACATAGCTGCCAAGTGGTCCCATGTCATGTGTGACAAGACTGTGACTGGGCACAGCTGCAGCTTATGAAGGTTAGAACGGATACAAATATTGTATATACCGAAATATAGTAACACAAAAGCAACGTTTGGGAGCAAAAATGCATCATCATAGAAAACAACGGATCTTTGGGCAAAACAAAACTCACTCACACAAAATCAGTTTGGTTTATTTTGACTGATAATGGGAACACATGGGGAGTTGGAAGTACAAAAGACAGGATAATATAATATTCTAATCACAATATTGAGAAACCCGACATTTAATGGCATAGAAAACAGAGGCAACATGTGTAGAAAAGGTCTGCCAGCAAAAATGCCATCAAAAAGTGAGGAAAATATCCTAGAAGAATATGTATACAGCAGGCCGAGGTTCAGCTTATCACAGGGAAAATGAAGTGGTTACAAAACAGGAAAACGAAGTTGAGGGCAATCCCACACAAGAACATTGTAAATCACTGGCCTGGGTCTTCAGCAAGAGGAAAACAGCCACGCCAAGGAGAACTGAGAACAAGATCCCCAAAACATGGCAGTGAGTCAGGTGGCACAGTGGCAGAGTGTGCAGCCTTTGACCAAGCAGCGATGTAAAAGATGATGCTTCATCTCCCCTCCTCCTAACATTCTCCCCCACTCCCGGACCACCTCAACCCACCGTTTATGGCAGGACAGACCCCAAGTGTGAAAGAAAAAAAAAGAGGTGAAGATGAAAGAACGTGTGAAATCTCACCTCTCCTCGAGGGTGTCAAGGACAGCAACCCAGCGGATTACAGTGTGTGTAATCTGACAATATCTAATGGTGATTCTGTACAGATGTGGAGGGGAAAACAAGTGTGACATCTCTACTTCCATGTGCCTTAGCTAAACTCTCCACTAAGGTAAAATGAGTGAGATGTCATCTCCACTCCACAATGGTGAGGTGATTTAATGCAAAAAGGAAGCATAGTGTCAGAACGCTCCATACACCTTCCTCAAAGTTTGACCAAGTTAAGATCGAATGGCATGCACAGTGAAAAATATTTGTTCCTCACCCAAAACACAGGTGGTAGGACAGGGATATGGTAAACGCAAAGTAAAATCTGTCCCATTCCATTTGGTTGGCACTATGCAGGGCAAAAGCTATCCTCTTCCGAACTGTCTTGGGAATGTACACCACTCAAACATCATGAATCAATTGAGCGATACAATCTTCCTATTCACCAATCAGTGGGCTTGCATTTCCACGCACACCTGAACTTAGAATGAAGGAATATCACACCTCTGCACCAACATTCGATCCCAGCATGCTCAAAAGATGGAAATATGTTACATAAAGGATTTTTAAGATAGTCTGTCAAAGTAAGCCCAGACAGCCGACAGTAGCAGACCATGCTGGGCAATAAAATAAACGTCATAAGTAAGGACGTGAACTCACAGAATTCGGACCGAGGCACCAAAAATGAGGCAAGCTGTTTACATATGGAATTATGTTCTGTAAGATTTACATGGCCTCGAACGTTATCCCTTCCACATAGGAAGAGGATAGCATCTTTATGTATGTGCACGACAATAATGATACAGGATCAGAATCTTCATTTCAGCATTACTGCAAAAAGTCTGGAGCAGCAAATCTCCCATTTTAGATTTTTTGTGTGCTACGGTTACCATTTCCTCCCTTTCTCTCTTCGCATAGGCTAGTTTGTTAACTGGCAAAATACCTGCTCATTACTGGATTTCCTATTTATTGCTTCTTAGTAGGAGGGTGTAAAAGCACTCTCTCTCAATATGTATGTTCTTCCTCCCACCATGACCCTCATCAGACAAACAAATCCATATTCAGAAAAAGATTTAGTGCAAGGAACGCTGTGATTCTCTCAGGGTGCTCTCTGCTTGAAGGCCTCCCTCACTGCAAGAAGTCCGTCTGAGCCTGAATGTGAGAGACTTGCAACACAGGCAGTAGGAGCTGGAAAGCATCCTGGACGTAGGAGGCACTGTTAGAAGCCTGTGAAGGAAGAGAGAGGAAAGCAAGGGGTCACTAGTAAATCTGCCATTCACAATCTTGCAATTAGGTATGGTGGAATATCAACTTAACATTCAATAAGTGCAAAGCAACTGCGGCATTGTGTATCCAGCATCAGTCGATATTATTCAAATTTGATGAAAATATGAAGAAAAAAATGATTTTGATAAAAACAAAGCAAAATACATGCGTAACAAAATCTGTTAGGCATAAATGCTTAAGAACTCAGATTCTGATACATGTCTGACAGAGGGCAAAAGCAGTGCCAGAATGAGTTAGGGGCTTCAGGGACTTGGATCTGAAAGGAGACTTGCGGGGTGCTTTCCAGGCACAGAATTGCTCTGAAAGAATAAAATGGACGCACAGGTGTTAGGCACCAGACAAAGACGATAGGCTAGTACTAGAAGGAAAAAACTAGCATTGGGAAGAAGGGGAGCCTGGGAGTATAGGAAAGATAGATAAAACAAAGATCTGTTAAAATGAGTCACAAGGACAGAGGTTTTGGCATGATGAGTGTGTCATACATTTGAAAGAATGACTGCTGTTAGGATCACATGGATATACATCGGACTCCATCCTGCTGATAAACCCTGAGAGGGCGGAGGCTAGAGCACTGTTTCAATGATTGGAGGGATCTCAATGGGAGCACCAGGCGGGCATGAATTAATAGGGGAATGTTCTTGTAATATTTTGCTTTCCCTAGTAATAGACGTGCTGAGTTTGTGAACAGATGTTCTTACTGGGAATGTTGTCATTATATAATGAATTATTTCCCTGCGGAATCAAGTGCCCAGTTCGGTTATGTGACTCCATCAAAGACTTACCACTCACTGGTGCCTCCTAAGCCAACAATTTTAATCAACTGCCTTTCGAAACTCTCTCACCTATTGGCACCTCCAGTGTAATGCCATTTGTAGCCGATGAGAAGTTTTAGCATACCTCTAAAAACACTCCTGTGATTAATGGGTTAAGAACATCCGCCTTCTCCTGCGCCTGTAAGCAGTAAACAGAACTGTTAAAGCAGAGCATACCAGGAAAAACAGTGGCAGATGATAAACTGGTTCAGCAGCTTTCTGAGAATAGCGTGTCATGCTCCAAGACAGGAAATAACACTGAGGGAGAGAAAGAGTGTATGTGTATAACAGAGACAGGGAGCGAGAGAGAAAAAGGCGAGAAGTAAGAGCGTGAGAGAGCGAAAAAGAATGAGTAAAAGCATTAGCGAGTGAAAGAGAATGAGAGAAGACGAGTGAGACAGAACTAAAAAAGAGAGAGCAGAGTATATGTGTGTGTCATCTCATGAGAGAGAACAGAAGGATGATGTGAGTAGGAGGAGGAAAGCCAGGTGTGAAAACCAGGATTTGATTAGGAATACTGGATTTAGCCACCGCATGATCTGCCTGGGTCTGCTTACATTCTATTCTCCGATTTATAACCAAGTCTTTTGCTCACGAGAGAGACATCTTACGATCATTTTTTTAGGTTTGTGAGATGTACATTTTCTTGAAGCAAATGCTTCAGTTACACTTTCTGAAAATGCAACCTCAAATTCAAGGACGAGTTACACAAGTCGCTGCCCGCTGGTTAATCTTGTGTACCCAGCAGCCCCTAGCTCATCCAACTACAATGCCTTCTACAGTTGTAGTTCTCCAAGTAAACATATTGATTAGAGAAATATCTAATGAAAGGTCTGACAGCGGAGTTAGGGGAAGGGTGGGAGGGTGGGGTTAGTTTAATAGCTTCAATTCAATTCTTCTCAGGTCTTCATGTACTCCTGTAATACTGTCAAAGTAGCCCATTTGATACTTTATATGTACAATATCGACCAACAGCACTGACCAACATGATTGTATACTGTTGTATAATATGTACGATACCACAACCTGGAACCCACAAGGGCTCCTTTATATCCGATTGTGCTGAGAAGCCTGATGGATATAATATATATGCTTGTTTTATAATAGATGCTAAATGTTAAAAAATCTAATAAAATATGTTTAAAAAAAAAAAATGAAAGGTCTGACTGCCAAAATAGGCTATGGCTCATCCCAGTACTTTGATACCAGTCTACTACAATATCTGTCAGGCCCAGATTCCTCCCTCTATCACTCCTGGGTTTTCAACGTCCTTCCTAGACGTCATCACTGCTAGTCTTCTACTGGAAACCTGTTAAAAACAGACTGCCTTTAAATTGAGCATCATATGGCTAAAATCGTGAGCGAGAGCCCTACTCTCACTCTGCATTGGGTCAAGCAGGCTTCTGGTGATCTCCAGCTACACAAGACTCTGCAAAGATGGCAGTATTATTCAGGATGAAGAGCCTCATCTGGGAAAGTCTCTCACACTATTTGCCCGATACTAATCCCCACCTTGCTTCTGGCATGCCGCTCAAAATGTAGCAATTTCTCAAATAAAACATGTTCCATTTCTATCATGTTGTTGGCTCTCTTTTGTTCTAGTGCCAAAAATACTTTAATATGGAAATCACTGTGCTTTTAAAATAATACATCTAAACATGAATACATTGTAGGGAGGCAGGCTGTGCTGAGAAGGAAATATTAATTACCGTTGACCTATCTGTAGCTTGTAATGCTGTAGATTTGCATGCTTTACATACTCCTACCACCTAGTGTTGGGTGCGAACAATTGCAAGTTATTTTATTTGAAGATGTCTTAAGAGAGCTTGTGACTCCTTCCTTAGTCCACAATGTGCCAGGACAAAGACTCCACCTCAGACTCGCCCACTCCCCCGCCAAGGAGGGGAGTATTGTAATTGAAGCATAGTGAAGGTAAAAAGAATATATGTACTATGCATTGTGAGTACCAGCTGGTTAATGTGAAAAAAGTCTGAATCTCCCCTTGCTTCAGGGGAGGAGGGAGAATATGAATCCACATCACTTAAAAGCTGAGTGTGTGTTGACCATATAGCAGCTTTGCAGATGTCGGCTAGTGGAACGTTACAGACGGCAGCAATAGCAGTTTCCTTGTTACGAGCGGAATGTGTGTCGACTTAGCTGTAGCACAGTGCATTTGAACATACTTGACGACCCAACTGGCTATGTCCCACTAGAAATGGGCTTCCCCAAGTGAGACTTTGCAAAAGAAAATGAACAGTTGTTTAGCGTTGCAGGTGGATTTTGTCATAACAATGTAATACTTTAGTACCTTTTTGATGTCAAGTGTGTGTGTGTATATGTCTAATGCTCTTTCCGCTACTGACTCTAGGAAAAATATAGGTTCTCAGTTTTCCTTCTAAGCTGCTACTGAATCTAAATGAAGACAAAACGAAGCATATGCTAATCCTGCCATTTAGCGATGTAGCAAGTAGCAGATGATATAATTAACAGGCACTTTAAGTGGTCTACATGTTTTACTCAGTAGTAATGGACAAACATTTTCCTCATGGTTTCGTAACAGGTGCATGTGGTGGGTTTGTGTGCTTCATGTAGGTTATGCACACACTCAATATGGAAATTTAAGGTAACCAAATACTTAGATCTCGGGTGGCAGAAAGCTAGATACATCTCCCTGAGGTTCAGATCTTTGAGCTGCCCCTTGTACAGACTGGTCTCAGTTGCAGCTTTTCATGTAGATGGATTGGCATCGCTAGAAGCATTAGATATCATGGCTCCCTTGCCCAAGTTGAGGGCCACAAGAATATGGGTCATGGCTGTCCGTCTCATTTTCCTCACTATGTATGGGATCAGGGGAAGTGGAGGAAAAGTGTAAGCAAAGATCCCTGATCAGTTCATCCATAGTACACTGCCAGTGGACTGTGCGTACAGTAGGCAAAGCTTTGGCAATTTGTGTTTTTGATGGTGACGAAGGATTAGTTACTTACCTGTAATCCTAGTTCTCTTCCAGGGGTATACTCATCAAAGTCATAAGCACTGAATTATCCCCGCCCATCTGCGGGATCCCGGAGCATATAGAAATATACATATATATATGAGTATGTTGGGGGATCACAAGTGCATAGCACTTCCGCGACATACATATATACATGTATATAAATACATAAATATGCAGCCTAACAAATTCCAATAAGGCAAAATGCCAAAATTACAAAGGTTTTCCCTGTACAGACAATCTCCTATATACACTCTGTAATAGAGAACATACACTGTAATAGTGTTATGCAAGAAAAACCTTTATTTTCAGAAAAGAAAACATGTAATAGCAGGCAGTTGGCCCATAGGCTGCATAGCTGAATAAATATCACCGTACAGTAAAACACTGGCACCTTGCCTTTAAGGCTTCCAAGAACTTGGACACTTTGCCTTTAAGGCCTCCAGGAGACCCTCTGCTCCCATCATGCACCACAGGTGACAGTTAGGTCAGTTCTTTTTGCACGGTGTACTAACTTTTAACAATTACTAAAAAATGCTCGTCCGGGGAGGCGGGAGGGTTGCTTATGACTTTGATGAGTATACCCCTGGAAGAGAACTAGGATTACAGGTAAGTAACTAATCCTTCTCTTCCAGGGGATACTCATCAATAGTCATAAGCACTGAATAGAGTAGCAAGCCCATACCCACTACCTCGCGGACGAGCAAATAGTATTAAAAAACAGATCATCTTAACATGACATTAAGCAAATAAATTCCTCAGTGAGGCTTGTCCCACTTGGGCATCCTCCTGAGCATCTGAATCTAAACAGTAATGGCGAGAGAAAGTATGAACAGACCGCCATGTAGCTGCTTTGCAGATTTCTGCTATAGGGACGTTCCTGAGGAGGGCCGTAGTAGAGGCCTTTCCTCTGGTTGAATGCGCTTTAGGCCTTCCCTGAAGAGACTTATTAGCTAATTGATAGGCTAGAGATATGCAGGAGTCTATCTTGAAATAGACCTTTTAGAGGATGCCAATCCTGTATTAATGGGGCCGTAGTTGACAAACAAGCGGTCCGTCTTTCTTATTACCTTGGTCTTATCCAGATAAAACTTCAACACCCTCTTAAGGTCTAACGAGTGTAAGGCCCTTTCAGGAGGTGTAGAAGGATTAGAGAAGAAGGTAGGCAAAGTGATAACCTGATTAATGTGGAAATCTGAAACCACTTTTGGCAGAAAACTTGGATGAGTTCTGAGAACTACCCTATTTGAGTGAAAAACAGTGTAGGGTTCCTTACAACATAATGCTTGTATCTCGCTGACTCTACGAGCCGACGTGATAGCAACCAAAAAGCCACTTTCCAAGACAAGTGCTGCAAAGAGGACTTGTGTATTGGTTCAAAAGGTGCGCCCATCAGTTTGATAAGGACCACATTGAGCTCCCAAGGAGGAGAAGGGGCTCGTACTGGTGGGTATACCTTTTTAACCCTTCAAGAAAATCTTTCACCACTGGCATTTTGAAAAAGAAACCTGTGAAGGTGATTTTCTATATGCCGTTATTGCTGCTAAGTGTACCTTGATAGATGTAAACTGCAGGCCCGACTTAGCCAGGTGTAAGAGATACGGCAAAATGACCTGTTCCTGCCCTCTAACTGGGTCATGACCATTATTCAAACACCATAAGTAAAAACGTTTCCACTTGAAAGCGTAGGAAACCCTGGTAGAAGGTCTTTTAGCTTCCTTAAGTATGTTCATACAGTCCGCTGGCAAGTCTAAGTGACCATACTGCAAGACTTCAGGAGCCATGCTGTCAGCCTGAGGGAAGGAAGGTTGGGGTGAAACACTCTCCCCTGGCTCTTGGATAGTAGGTCCGGACGACAAGGCAATCTCTGTTGCGGAACTTCGGAAAGTTGTAGAAGATCCGGATACCACCACTGGCGTGGCCACTCCGGAGCGATCAGAATCATCCTGGTGTTGGACTTGTAGAACTTCGTGATCACTGCTGGAATGAGAGGCAGTGGAGGAAAAGCGTAGAGTAAGCTCTGAGACCATTTTATCAACAGAGCATTCCCGCTTGAACCTGGTTGGTGATACCTGGACGCGTAGACGGGGCATTTGGCGTTTGTTGCATCTGCGAACAAGTCTATATCCGGCACACCCCATCTTTGAAAGATATCCTGAGCCACTTCTGTGTTTAGCACCCAGTCGTGCGCTTCTACGAACTCTCTGCTTAGGAAGTTCGCCTGTACATTTAGGACGCCCGGCACATGGACAGCCGTGATGGTGAGATGCCGTGCCAGAAGCCACTTCCAAATGGCTTGTGCCTCCTGAGACAGAATTCTGGACCTGGTGCCTCCCTGCTTGTTCAGATAAAACATCGTCGTGGTGTTGTCTGTCTGAATCAAGAGGGAGTTGGACTGAAGAGAAGGAAAGAAGGATTTTAGGGCTAGTTGGACAGCCCTCAACTCCAGAAAATTGATATGGTATCCCTTTTCTTTGTCCGACCATAGCCCTTGCACTTGAAGGTGATTCATATGAGAGCCCCAACCTTGCAGGGAGGCGTCTGTCACTATAGTTTGAGTCGGAGTCTCTTGATGGAAGGGAACACCTTTCATTAGATGTGATCGCCTTGTCCACCACACAATGGAGTCCCTGGCAGACTGGGGCAGAGTGATCCGATCCTCCCAGCTGCCCGAAGCTTGCACCCACTGGTCCTCCAGAGCTTGCTGCAGGGGACGCATGTGCAATCTGGCATTGGGAACTATGAAGATGCAGGAAGCCATCGAACCCAGGAGAGAGGACACTTGTCGGACTGTTGGGTGGCGAATCCGCAGGAGTTCTCTGCATTTGATCCTGATTGATGAAAACCTCTCCGCCGAAGGACACACGCTTGCTTCCGCGGTGTCCAGCGACGACCCTAGGTAGTGAATGTTCTGGGTCGGATTGAGAATCGATTTTTTGAAATTGACTCGTAGACCCAACTTGTTCATTAACTGGAGACTGTAGGAGAGATGAGACTGAAGCAGGGAAGGAGTTGCACTCTTCAGAAGCCAGTCGTCCAGATACGGGTAAACAAATATTTTGTGTCTGCGGAGAAAAGCTGCCACCACTGCCATGCACTTTGAAAAAGTCCGTGGGGCTGACTTCAGTCCGAAAGGTAGGACTCGGAACTGGAAGTGACGTAGAGCAACCTGAAAACGGAGAAATTTTCGATGTTTTCTGGACACTGGAATGTGGAAATAAGCGTCCTGCAGATCTATGGAGCACATCCAGTCTCCTTGATGTAGATGGGGAAAGATCTGGTGAAGGGCAAGCATTCGAAATTTCTCTTTGCGGATGTATTTGTTCAAGATGCGCAAGTCCAGAATTGGTCTGAATTCTACTGTCGGATCTTTTTTTCTGACCAGGAAATATCGAGAGTATATTCCCTGGCGCCTCTGATGAACAGGGACGTATTCTATGGCTTTTTTCTGTAGAAGACCGTTTACCTCCTCGTGTAAAATGTGATGACACAAGCGGACTCGTCCTTCTGGAGGAACCGAAGGAGGTGGGATCTTGAACCGTAGCAAGTATCCATCTTGAACAATGTTCAACACCCATTTGTCGATGGTTATGTTTCTCCACTCCTCCAGATGTAATGCGATACTTCCTCCTACCGGAGTGGAACACGTGTCTAGAGGAAGCACTCCTCATTGTTTTGATGGTTGCTTTGAGGTAGAGGCCTGCTGTCTATTGGTCCCTCTTCCTCTTCCTGGTCTCCGTTGGTGGAAGTGAGACCTCTGCTGCTGCTGACCCTGAGCCGACCATTGAGGGGTTTGAACCCTCTGTTGGAACGGGCGTTTATCATAGGGACGGGAGCGCCTACGGAATTCCTTCCGTTTTTCGAGACCCACAGCTTTCACCGTGTCCAGCTCTGCTTTCATCTTTGCCATTTCTTCGTCCGCATGTGGCCCGAAGAGAGAAGACCCGTTGAAAGGCAGGTTGGTTATCTTCCGCTGGACATCGGGTTTGAGGCCAGTCAATCGTAACCAAGCAGAACGCCTCGAACAGATACCATGGGAGTATCCGTGGGCAGCCAGATCAGATGAGTCAGCGGAAGCACTAATCACCTGATTAGCCACTAGACCTCCCTCTTGTAGAATTTCTCTAAAGTCTTGCTGGTCCTCTTTGGGAGTTTGTCTGCAAAACGTCCCAGTGAATCCCACAAGGATCTATCATACCTCCCCAGCAGAGCGGAGGAACTGGAGACCTTCATGATAGAAGCTGAAGTGTTGCACATCCTTCTACCTAAAGAATCCATCAGTTTACTATCCTTATCCGGAGGCGCTGAGGAGGAAGACATAGCTGAGTGCGTCTTTCTAGCCGCCGCCACAATGATGGAATCCGGAGGAGGATCCGATCTAAGGAACAACGGATCTTGGTCCGGAGCCTTGTACTTTTTGGCTATTCGGGAAGGAACAGCTCCCACCGTTGCCGGTGTCAAAAAAGTTTGCATAGCAGGTTCGAGAAGGCCTGGGACAAGAGGAAGCAAAGGCCGAGTCGAGGAGCGATGATGAAGAGTCTCAAAAATCACTGAGGAGGTAACAGTCGGGACATACATAGAAATGTTCAGCTTATTCGCTCCTCTACAGAGAACTTCACTAAAAGTGCTGATGTCATCGATTGGAGAAACTCTTGACGGAGGTGTAGCTGTCAAAGTTGGAGAATAGTCTCTGATAGAGGACCTGGTGGAAGAAGACCGGGTGGGAGACCTATGCCGCCTCCTCTTCGGAGAAGAATGATAAGAGCGAGATCTGTCCCTTGATCTAGCATGCAGAGCATGTGAAGATCGTGATCTGCTTGGAGTCCTCCTTCTGGAAGAAAACACAGTCGGTGATCTTGATCTTCTAGGCGTTTAGGGGATGACAAGCGTGAAGGAGAATAGGTACGGGAAAAATCAGACCCCGGGCTACTGAGGGCCCTAGGCTTCCTGCGCCGTGCATCTTCACCAACCACCGGAGAGCCTTCCGGGGAGATCTGGACAATATGCAGTCCTGGAGAAGATCCCGATTTTGATGATAGAGATGCAGCTCTAACCTCATCCGAGGCAACAGCAGGCTCTTTAGCTCTCGACGCCGAGCGCCTCGACGTCGACCTTTGGTTTTCCCTCGACGTCGACTTCTCCCTTGGACGTGGGATGATGTCTAGGAGGAGTTAAGGACTTCGCTGCCCTCGACGGCGACCTCACCTCCCTCAAAGGTGTCCTCGACGTCGACCGTCTACTCAGGGACTTCGACGTCGAACGTACTCGCCTCCTCGACGTCAATAGCTTCGCTGCCTTCGACGCCGACTGGTCTCGCGGCACCCTTGCCGTCGGCAAACTTCTCGACGTCGACTCTACGGGGAGGTGACGGAGAGTGCCTTGACGTCGACGGATGTCTCGACGTCGATGGATGTTTTGACGTCGATCGGTCTTTGCCATGGCTATACCTCGAGCCCGAGGTAGCATGCTTCGACGTCAATACCTTTCTCGACGACGGAGACTCACGCCGTCTCGACGTCGGAGATTGTGTCGCTTCGCTTCTTCGACGGCGGCAACGACGCCGACGGTGAACAGTCCGGAATCTGCCGTTTCCTCGATGTTGAAGAGGCAGAATGATGTTGGCGTCGATGTTCTTGAAGAGAGGAGGGCTCTTGACACGCAAGGCCACTTCCCAGCCGGGTTTTTCCTCTCTCGATCACAGCCTGAAGGCGAATCCTCTCCTGTCGCGAAGAGTCCTCGTAGAAAACTTACTACAATGGTAACAAGTGTCAGGCTTGTGACTGGAAGGAAGACAAGCGATACACACAGAGTGTGGATCAGAGATGGCCATCTTCTTTCCACAGGATGGACATTTTCGAAAAAGAGCTGGCATTCTGACAGAAAAAGTTTGTTAAATTTTGTCAGAGAATGATAATAAAACACTGCCAGCACAGGAAAATCGCAAAAAACTAAAGAAAACAATTCCTGACAGAAAAGTCAGAAAAAACTGTCGAGCTCAAGCTCCAGGATCCTCATAGAAGGAGCCGGAAAAAGAACTGACCTAACTGTCACCTGTGGTGCATGATGGGAGCAGAGGGTCTCCTGGAGGCCTTAAAGGCAAAGTGTCCAAGTTCTTGGAAGCCTTAAAGGCAAGGTGCCAGTGTTTTACTGTACGGTGATATTTATTCAGCTATGCAGCCTATGGGCCAACTGCCTGCTATTACATGTTTTCTTTTCTGAAAATAAAGGTTTTTCTTGCATAACACTATTACAGTGTATGTTCTCTATTACAGAGTGTATATAGGAGATTGTCTGTACAGGGAAAACCTTTGTAATTTTGGCATTTTGCCTTATTGGAATTTGTTAGGCTGCATATTTATGTATTTATATACATGTATATATGTATGTCGCGGAAGTGCTATGCACTTGTGATCCCCCAACATACTCATATATATATGTATATTTCTATATGCTCCGGGATCCCGCAGATGGGCGGGGATAATTCAGTGCTTATGACTATTGATGAGTATCCCCTGGAAGAGAACCGATCAACCATGGGTGTACCTCATTTTTGGAAGTAGTTGTAAAGTACTTGGCAATTCATTTCACATTCTTGGGCTTGGTGATGTGTTCTGTTTAGCAGGTCTGCAGAGTCATGGTCTACTACATGAAGATCTTCCGCTAACAACTGAATGTGGCTACAAATGGCCCAATGCCAAGTTTTGAGGTAGTGCTGAAAGCTGGGTCAAATGGGTCCTGCATTGTTTCTGGATATAGTGAATAGCAATCATGTTGTCTGTCTTTAGGAGTACTGTTTTATCCCAAATGATGATGTAGAACATGTCGAATGCTAGTTGGACTGCTATAATTTCCAGGTAGTTGATATGATAACCCTGCTGATTCTGCCAAGTGCCCTGGATCATTATGTGATTGAGGTGTGCCCTCCAGCAGATGAGAAGAGCATCCATTAAAGCAGTCACCTGCAGTTGAGGGACAAGAAATGTTCTGCCCAGTAATAAGTTCTTCTGGTTCCACCATTTAGACTTTGATGAACATGAGGCTCCACCAATACTAGAGCTTCCTATTGGCCATCTGTGAGTGATCACTGCCTTGCTAGATACTCCTGTAGTAGACGCATATGTAATTTTGCATGAGGCACTATGCATTCAGCCATTATCCCCAACAGTTTCATTACCATGTTAATTGTGATGGGACATGATGAATGAAAAAGGCAGCAACCTTTTATATGAAATCAATCTCTCTTGGTTTAGGTAGTCTTTCCCTGCTGCAGTGTCTAGCACGGCCTCGAAATGGGGGTAAGTTGGAGGGGTTGAGATGCGAACATTGACAGTGAACCCCAGTGTGTAGAACAGAAACACAGCATGTTGAGTGTGTGCTAAGCATTGTTATTGGCTGCTGCTCTTTATCAGTCAGTGGTCAAGGTATGGAAATACACGAATGGCATTGCAAAGCGTGTGCCGCTACTTTCAAGCAGTCTGTGAATATTCATTGGCTGTTGTGACCCCAAATTATGAACTAACAGTGCAGTCCACTTACCACAAAGTGCAGCTAACCATGATCTGCTGGATAGATGGGTACGGTGATGGTGATTGGGGAGTGGGTATCCTTGAGGTCGAGTATAGCCATACAGTCCCCTCTGCAGAGCAGCAGAATGATGTTCTGCGCAGTAGTTATTTAGAAATGCTTGAGCACATTGTACCGATACAATGGTGTGAGATCTAGGATAGTGCACAGAGTTCCATTCATTTTGGAGATGAACATGTAGAGGAAGTAGACTCATTGACCACAGTGGTGTGGGGACATCTTTTCAATAGCACCTTTGGGAGGAGCGCCTGTACTTCTTCCTGCAATCCTCTTAGATTTACTGTGTGGCACTGAGGTGGTATGTTTGGATGTGTGGAACCCCAGGCTGTACTACTGCTGTACCACAGCAGGAACCACTAGCCAAAGGATATTTCCTCCCATAACAACAGGTATAGGATTATAAGGTATAGGATTAAAATTATACCCTGTAAGCATCTGTTCTTGGCATGTAGAGCTGTAGATTCACATACTTTGCATACTCCTGCCATCTAGTGTTGGGTCAGGATGTTTGCAAATTGTTTTTCTTCGAAGAAGTCTTTTCCAGTCACGAGGTAAGGTGACTCCTTCTTTCGATGATAGTGCGCTTGGGCATCGACTCCACTGTTAGATTGTTTTCCCGCAAGAGGGTGAGAATGGAGTAAGTAAGTGTAGTACAGAGATGTCCATGTGTATGTAAAGTGAATAATAAGAACTGCAACAACCACAGGTGTCCGGGGAGGCGAGAGGGCGCATGTGAATCTACAGCTCTACATGCCAACAACAAATGCTTACAGGGTAAGTAACATAATACGTTCGAGGCATGTGTGCTGTAGATACACATGCTTTGCATAGATCGTATAGCAGTATTCTCCCAAAGCGGTGGCTAACCAGTGGGTGTTGCAGTTGTTTGAAAAAGTGTTTTTAGCACTGCTTGTCCTACATTAGCTTGTTGACGTGCTAATACATCCACATAATAATGTTTGGTAAATGCGTGTGGTGTAGACCATGTAGCTGCCTTACATCTGTCAGCTATGGTAATGTTGCCTAAAAAGGCCATAGATGCTCCTATTTTGCGAGTAGAATGTGCTCTAGGAGGTATAGTTAAAGTTCTTTTAGCTTTAACATAGCAAGTTTGAATACATTTAACAATCCATCTAGAAATACCGGATTTAGATATAAGATTTCCTTTATGAGGTGGAGCAAATGAAACAAAAGGTTGTTTTGCGAAAATCTTTTGTGCTAATATAGTATAATAATACTCTTTTGACTTCAAGTGTGTGTAGAGCCCTTTCTGCTACTGAATCAGGTTGAGAGAAGAACACAGGTAACTCAAATGATTGGTTAATATGAAAAGCAGAAACTATTTTTGGAAGGAATTTTGGGTTTGTACGAAGAACCACTCTGTTTTTATGAAGTTGAAAGAGAGGTTCTTCTAAGGTTAATGCCTGTAGCTCACCAACACTTCTTAATGAAGTGATAGCAATTTGAAAGGCAACCTTCCATGAAATAAATTGTAAAGAACAATTGTGTAGTGGCTCAAAAGGTGGACCCATAAGCCTTGTGAGAACAATGTTAAGGTTTCAGACAGGTGCAGGTAGTACCCTGGGTGGTTTCATTCTTTTAAGGCCTTCCATAAAAGCTTTAATTAATAGTACTTTGAATAAGGATAAATGTAGTCTGTTTTGAAGATATGCAGCTACTGCCGCAAGGTGTAGTCGAATGGATGTGTAGGCTAAGCCAACTCGCTGTAGATGGAAAAGATAACAATTAATATTTTGTGTAGATGCATCTAGTGGATCAATTTTGTTATTATTACAATATATCACAAATCTTTTCCACTTTGCAGAATAACAAGCTCTAGTGATAGGTTTTCTTGCTTCTTTAAGAAATGTCATACAATCTGGTGGTAAGTTTAGGTATCCGAACTCTATGACTTCAAGAGCCAGATCGCTAGGTTGAGCTCCTTGGGGCTTGGATGTCTGATTTCTCCACGGTTCTGTGTGAGAAGGTTGGAAGTGAGGTGCAGCTTTTGATGTGGAACCACTGACTGTTCTAGTAGTGTGGTGAACCATGGTTGACGAGCCCATGTGGGAGCCACTAGAATCAATGTGAGTGATGTCTGCCTGAGTTTCCGAACCAGAAATGGAAGGAGAGGGATTTCGGAAAAGCGTAAGCAAATATCACTGACCAGTTGATCAATAGGGCATTGCCTTTGGAAAGATGGTGTAGGAATCTGGAGGTGAAGTTTGGGCATTTTGAGTTATCTGCTGTGGCAAAGAGTTCTAGCTGTGGAAACCCCCATTTTTAGAAGTATGGAAGGAGAACCTGGGGATGAAGTTCTCATTCGTGTACTTGTTGCCGCATTGCGCTGAGGAGGTCACAAATTGGTTGTGCATCCCTGGAAGGTGTTCTGCCAGAAGATTAATTTTGTGATGTATTGCCCAACGCCAAATGGTCTGAGAGAGGCGTGACAGCTGAAGAGGGTGTCCCTACCCCCTCCCCCCCCGCGTTTTTGTACATAGTACATAGCTTTCATATTGTCCGACCGGACTAGGACAACTTTCCCTATGAGGTGAGGCTGAAAAGCTTTTAGTGATAGATAGACTGCTAGAAGCTCTAAGTAACTGATGAGGAGACTCTTGTGTTTGGTGTCCCACAGACCCTGAATTGTTAGATGCTGGAGATGGGCACCTCAACCTGTGAGAGATGCCTCTGCTGTTAGTACAATTTGTGGAATCAGGTGGATAAAGGGTCGCCCTTTTGAGTGTTCCACCACTGCAGAGAGCGATGAGTGCGGCTGTCTACCAACACTAGATCTGTTAATTGACCCTGTGGTTGATTCCACTGATGTGCTAAGCATTCCTGTAGAAGACGCATGTGTAATCTTGCGTGAGGCACTATTGCAATGCATGATGCCATCATCCCTAAAAGTTGCATGAAAGTTTTGACTGTTAGGTATTGGATGTTTTGAAACTATAGTAATAAAGTTTGAAAGTTTTGAATTTTGGCTGCACTGGGAGAGGCTGGAGCTGTGTGAGTGTTTAGCCTCACTCCTAGATATGGTTGTAGTTGTGAGGGTTGAAGATGATACTTTTGTGCATTGACTATAAATTCCAATTGATGTAGAAGGTCTATGGTAGTTTGAGTGTGTTGTAAACACTTCTGCTGTGTGTTGGCTTTGATTAGCCAATCATCCAGATATGGAAAGATATGAATTTGTTGTCTTCTTAGATGAGCTGCTACTGCTAGACATTTTGTAAACACTCTGGGTGCAATAGTAACCCCGAATGGGAGTACTTTGAATTGATAGTGATTTCCTGCTATCACAAATCTGAGATACTTGTGATGTGCTAGGTGAACAGGAATGTGGAAGTATGTGTCCTTTTAGTCCAGTGTTGACAAAGTCGCCTTGTTGTAACTTGCTGAAGCGTGACCATATGGAAGTGTTCTGTTAGTATGTATAGGTTTAGCGGTCCGACATCTAATATTGGTCGTAGAGAACCGTCCTTTTTGGGGATTAGGAAGTAAAGTGAGTAAACTCCTAATCCTTGATGTTGTATTGGAACTGGCTCTATAGCTCATTTTGATAGAAGAACGTGTACTTCTTGTTTGAGGAGCTGTTGGTGTTGTAATGAAAGTCTGTGATTACGAGGTGGAATATTGGGAGGATTGCTGGTAAGCTCCAATAACCATGTTGGATAATGTCTAATACCCGTTATTGATTGCCAAAGGGAAAACATTGTTGTAGTCTTCCCCCTACAGGTGTAAGATGGTCGGGAGGAATGATCAGGAAGTCACTGTTTGTTGGGAGATGGAGAGGTACATGTTGGTGTACCTTTACCTCTGCCTTTAAAATTGTTCCCTCTATATCCGCTTTTATAGAAGCCTCTAGATGGAGAGGGCTGTGTGTTTGATTGTATGAGGGCAAATTAGGATCTAAAGAATTACTTTTAGATCCTCCTCTATAGAATGAACGTCGAAAGGAGCCTCTATTTGATGGTGATTGAAGTGCTCCCATTGACTTTGCCACTTCTGTATCCTTTTTCATTTTCTCAAGTGACTCATCTACTTGAGGTCCAAAAAGAAATGCGTTACTTACCTGTAACAGCAGTTATCCAGTATTGGTATCTTTCATAGATTCACATGCCTGAATCATTCCCCGTCGTCGAGACGGGAGTCCCCGGTATATAATAAAAGTAATGTCCTATTAGACATACCAAACCATAGGCCTAAGGCCTCTCATTAGTAACATATCCAGGTCCTTTTGTGAAAAGGACCAAACTCTCTGCAGCAGCCAATCAGCTGCCACCACCCTCTGGAACCTTCCTGTCAGGAGCTCTGGTCCCTCAGATTTTCGTAAGCGTAGTGCTAAGTAATAGTATCTCTGAGTGAACCAAGAGAGCCTTTCCAAGGGAGGTGGGTGGGTTGCATGTGAATCTATGAAAGATACCAATACTGGATAACTGCTGTTACAGGTAAGTAACGCATTTCTTATCCAGTATTAGGGTATCTTTCATAGATTCACATGCCTGAATCAGAGTAGCAAGCAATAGTGAGCACATTTCCTTTGTTCCCCATAAGGGATATACACTCATTGGTTAAAAACCAAAAACCCATATTGATACATTCCATTATATCATTGATATAGTGCATCATATAATAATAACAATAATAATCATAGAAATGTGTGGTAAAACAAAGGTTGGTGGGAAGGAGGAAAGGCTCACCTCTATTGAAACAGATGACGTAGTACTGCCTGTCCAACTGCAGCGTCCTTCGCCAGTTCTGAATCCAAGCAGTAATGCTTGGTAAATGTGTGCGGCGTTTTCCATGTTGCCGCTCTGCAAATGTCCATCAGCGGTACGCCGGCAAACAGAGCCATGGACGTAGAGACCGCCCTGGTAGAATGGGCACGAATTGTAGTTTGCAAAGGCTGACCAGCCTGCTGGTGACATAGAGTGATAGCGCTAGAGATCCACCTAGCGATACTCTGCTTGGTAAGGGGGAAACCCTTCCTAGGCACACTGTAGGCCACGAAAAGTTGGTTGGACTTTTGGAATGGTCTTGTCCTATGAAGGTAGAATTTAATGCATCGCTTCAGGTCCAAGGAATGAAGAGCTTTTTCCGCTGGTGTTTGAGGATTCGGGAAGAAAGTCTTTAACACAATGGGTTCGTTAAGATGGAAGTACGATGGCACTTTAGGGATAAACTTCGGGTTAGTTCGAAGAATTACCCTATCATCCCTGAATTGCAGAAATGGATGCTGTATTGTAAAAGCATGAAGTTCGCTGACTCGTCTTGCCGAAGCCAGGGCGAGTAGAAGTGCAGTTTTCCAGGAGAGGAATTTAAGGTCCACCTTGTGTATTGGTTCAAAAGGATGCCTCATAAGCTGAGCTAGAACTGTATTAAGCTGCCATGTTGGAGGAGGAAGCTTTAGTGGAGGGAAAGTCCGGAAAAGACCTTTGAGGAATTGTTTTATGAGTCTATTGGACCAAAGCGAAGGACCTGTGGAAGATCTTCTGTAGCGGGATATCGCTGCTAGGTGAATTCTGATGGAAGCGTGAGCGAGGCCTGCATTTGCGAGATGAAGAAGGTATGGCAAAATTTCCTCAGGAGAGGACTTAAAGGGATGTACTTTGGCAGATGCACACCATATACAGAACCTTTTCCATTTGAGAGAATATGTCTTGGTTGTACTGTCCGCCACTGCTCGAGACAGAACCGCTCTACAGTCCGGAGGGATATTCATAGCCTGGAATTCATTGTATTCAGGAGCCAGGCCGATAATTTGAGTGAGGCCGGGTCCGGATGTTGTATCTGTCCCTGATCCATTGTGAGGAGAGATGGGAACGGCTTCAATGGAATTGGAGGTGCCTGGGATAGGAGATGTAGTTCCGTAAACCAATGTTGGCGAGGCCATGCTGGTGCTATTAAAATCAGTGTGCAGGGCTCTGCCTTCATCTTCTTGAGTACCCTGGGGAGCAGAGGAATCGGCGGAAAAGCGTACGCAAAGACGCCGCACCAGGCTATTGAAAATGCATTCCCCAGAGATCCCTGCTGGGGATGCCAACTTGCGAAGCGTTGGCATTTGGCTTTGATCTGTGACGCGAACAGGTCTAGATTTGGTTCGCCCCATTGGTTGAAAATGCGGTTGAGAATACCCTGGTGTAATTCCCACTCGTGGCAGGATGTTTGTAGTCTGCTCAGTGAATCTGCCAATATATTTTCCCTTCCCGGCACATATTCGGCCTTCAGAGATATTTTGTGCTGAAGTGCCCAGTTCCAAATTTTTTGCGATTCTTGAGATAACAAGAGAGAACGAGTGCCCCCGTTTGTTCACATAGTGCATTGTTGTGGTGTTGTCCGTCTTGACCAGCACTAGCGAAGCTGCTATTCTGGGAAGAAAAGACCCGCAGGGCTAGATACACAGCTCTGAGTTCTAGGAGGTTGATGTGCAAGGTCCTTTCTGTTATTGACCATTTTCCGCTGATTTGAAGCTCCTGGAGAAAAGCTCCCCAACCTTCCAGGGATGCGTCTGTAGTTATTACTTGAGGAGACACTGGAGGCAGAAAAGACAGGCCTCGTGTCAGATTCTGTGGACGAGTCCACCAATGTAATGCTGTAATTACTTGAGGAGTGATCTGAATGATGTCGTCGAAAGATCCTTCCACCTGAATCCACTGAGCGGCAAGAGCCTCCTGGAGAGGACGCATATGGAGACGACAATGCGGAATGAGTAGTATGCAAGAAGACATCATTCCTAGGAGGGATTTGAAGAGCCGAACCGAAAGAGACTTTCTTAGCTTTATTCTGTTTGCCAGCTGTGTGAGCCTGCGTTGTCGTTCTTGCGTTGGGCAAGCATGCGTGTGGACCGTATCCAACACGGCTCCTAAGAATGTGATCCTTTGAGAAGGTTGAAGCATTGACTTTTCTACATTGAGGGTGAGACCTAACTGCTTGAAAAGTTCTAGACAAGCGCTGGAAGATTGCGTTGTGCCTTGAAAAGATGGTGCCTTGATGAGCCAGTCGTCGAGATATGGAAATACTTGATGATGCTGCTGTCTGAGGTACGCAGCGACCGGAGCCAGGCATTTCGTGAATATACGAGGAGCCGATTTGAGCCCAAACGGCAGCACTCGAAATTGGTAATGCTTGCCAGCGACTGCAAATCTCAGAAATTGTTTGTGTTTTCTGTGGATTGGCACATGGAAATAGGCATCCTGTAGATCCAATGATACCATGTAGTCGTTCGGGTTGAGAAGTTGTAGGACTTCCTGTATGGTAATCATGCGAAAAGATTGCTTCCTTAGGAATTTGTTCAAATTTCTTAGGTCTAGAACCGGCCTCCACTTGTTGTCTCTCTTGCGCACCAAAAAGAATCGGGAATAAAAACCTTTTCCTCGTTGATGAACAGGAACTCGCTCTATGGCCCCTTTGCGAATCATGGATGATATTTCGTTCTGCAAGAGGTTCAAATGCTTGTGAACCATAGGTTGAGGTGGAGTTGGTGGAGGGGTTTGAAGGAATTCCAAGGAATGACCGAATTGTACTATTTGAAGGACCCACTGATCCGTAGTAATTTGTGCCCAGTTGTGGAAAAAATTCGATATCTTCCCTCCTATTTTGAGTGGCGAGGGCGAGGTTGGAGTTGGTGGCAAGGAAAAGTCATTGACGCCGGGCAGCATCCCTCTGGCGACCAGCTCTTCCTCGAAAAGAGGATTTATTATAGGCAGTTTGTTGAGGTTGCTGCCTTTGCTGAAATTGCGGCCTGTATTGCTGGCCGGACGAGGAGTAATTAGAATATCTATTTTGTTGATATCCTCCTCTATAGGACGATTGACCTCTACCTCGTGAGCCACGAAAGGAAGACGTTTTATATTGGAGGGTTCCCAAAGATCTTGCTGTCTCTGTGTCTTTCTTAATCCCTTGTAGGGCCTCATCGATATGAGATCCAAACAGGCACTGCCCATCATAGGGCATATCTAGGATCTTTGTCTGGACCTCCGGTCGGAATGTGGTTGCTTTAAGCCAGCCTTGGCGCCTTAAGACTGCCGCTCCTGCCAACTGACGGAAACCAGTAGATGCGATGTCCATCGCACAATCTATAATCTCCGAAGCTGACCTTTCGCCGCCTTGCAGTAGCTTCTTCGCTTCCTGTTTGGTGTCCTCTGGTAAACTATCCAAGAAAGGTGCAATGTCTGACCAGATTTGCCTGTTGTATCTTCCCAATAAGGCTAGTGAGTTAGCAGCCCTCACTGTTAGTGCCGACATGGAAGAGAAACGCTTTCCAATGTTGTCCAAACGCCTACCCTCTTTATCCGGTGGCGCTGACAGTGGAGTAGACGGATTCTTTGAGTGGCGCTGGGCTGCTTGTGTCACCACCGAATCTGGCTTGGGATGGCCAGTTAGACAGGCTGGGGCGTCATCCGGTGCCCTATACTTTTTATCCAGTCGTGTTAGGATTGGAGGAATTGAAGAAGGATTCTTCATGATCTTGACCCCTTGTTCCCAGATATAGTCTATTATTGGCATGGATCTCACCGACTTTTTAAAGGGTTCCTTAAAGTCATATAAGAAACACTCTTGTTGATGGGAAGGCAATGGCAACTGAAAGCGCTTTGCCGCTCTTTCTAGAAGATTATGAAAACCTCCTATGTCCTCCGGAGGCGAGTCTACTGGAGGAGGGGAAGGAGACGCTGGAAGTGGTATGACGTAGTCGTCCCATTCCTCATGCTGTGATCCATCATCCAGGATTTCCCCTTCTTCTTGACGACAGTCCTCTTCATCGTCAGTAGAATGGAGAGATGGACAAATCACTGTCGATGCGGACGGCTGAGGTGGAAGTTGTACGGCCGGTGGTGGAGCTCGTTCCGGAGCAGAAGCCGGAGCAGCAGTAGGAAACCTTTTCTTATAATCTGTAATCAGAAATTGGAGGTCCGACACCAAAGCCACCGGAAGACATACCATCTGAGGTTGTTGAGGTACTTGATCTTCCTGATAATAAGACTGATCATCAATGTCCTGATCATCCTCATCTGAGAACTCCTGGTATTTGACATTAAGTTCCGACGGACTTGTTGCGGCCCTAAAAGGACCCTCGTCCTCCGAATCGTCATCCACATCCAATAGATGAGAGGGTACTAAGGATTGGACTCTACTGGGTGACGTTACAGATGGTGACAATCTGCTGAGTCGTTTAGCCTTCATTTTTGGAGTAGACATCAAGATCGTCGACGGAACACTCGTCGTCGACGGTGGCGCGTCGACTGGTAAAGCTTTGAGCTTCGTTGAAAGCTTTGTTGAAATCTTCGTCGACGGCGTCGTCGATGGAAGTGGCGTCGTCGACGGTAAGCCTACCGTCGATAGAGACGTTGTCGGCGGTATCGTCGACGGGAGCACCGTCGATGTGGTTGTCGTCGACGAGAAGGTCGTCGACGGGAAGGTCGTCGACGGGAAGGTCGTCGTCGGCGTCGTCGACGACTGGATCGTCGTCGGAATCTTCGACGACGACTTCCTTATTTTTATCGTCGACGACATGATCACTTGTGGCGTCGACGAAGATGTTGTAGTCGTCGACGATGATCGCGGCGCCGACGAAGCAGACATAGTGGAGACTGTAGTCGTCGACGTGGTAACCCTGGCAGTGACAGGAGCCGTCGTCGTTGAAATCGTCGACGAGCCTGAGGAGGGTTTTTTAAAAGAATGCTGGACTCTGACTGAAGGAGTCGCAGGGTCTGGAGATGGCAATTTTTTGCCAGTGGGAACCTCTGAAGACTTTTTCTGCGTCTTCTTTGCAGGTTGCTGTGATGAAGGGCTTGGAGAAGCATTTCTCGACCTTTTCTGTGGAGTTTTTGAGGAGGATCTTGATGAAGTTTCACTCTCCTCAGAGGACAAGGGATCTTGTTTGTCCTTTAACCTCTGCAGCCAAATCAAAAGACGTCCTTCCCGGTCTTTTAGGGTTTTTGCAGAGAAAGTACGACATACCTTGCAGTCTTTAGCTGAATGGTCTGGGTAAAGACAGTACAGGCAGTCCTTGTGAGGATCGTCCACATGCAACCTCTTCTTCCTGCAGGTTGTACATGGCCTGAAAAGGCCTTTCTCGAGGTGTCTGACATGAAGACGACTATGACTTCAGTCAGACAGAAATAAGGATAATGAAATACCTTTCTAGCAGTATAAACGCTGTAATAATAGAAAACCTGAGCAGAGCTCAGTTGGAGACTCCCTTAGCACAACGTGCGGTAGAAAATCTGAGGGACCAGAGCTCCTGACAGGAAGGTTCCAGAGGGTGGTGGCAGCTGATTGGCTGCTGCAGAGAGTTTGGTCCTTTTCACAAAAGGACCTGGATATGTTACTAATGAGAGGCCTTAGGCCTATGGTTTGGTATGTCTAATAGGACATTACTTTTATTATATACCGGGGACTCCCGTCTCGACGACGGGGAATGATTCAGGCATGTGAATCTATGAAAGATACCCTAATGCTGGATAAGATGTTGTTTATGAAAGGGAGCACTGAGAATAGCATTTTGTACTTCTGGTTTAAAACCAGAAATTCTCAGCCACGCAGGTCTCCTAAGAAGAATGCTGGTATTAATTCCTCTTGCAGCATTATCAGCAGCATCTAGTGAACACCTAAGATGAATTAGATATTAATTTTTCTTCTATCACTAATTCTTGTCCTTTTTTCTTATGTTCTTCTGGGAGGTATTGGAGTAATTCCTCCATTTCGTGCCAGTGGGCCCTATCATACCTAGCTAATAGGCTTTGTGTGTTGGCCATACGCCAATGGCTGGCGGATTGTGCAGCCACTCTTTTCCCTGATGCTTCTATTAATTTAGACTCTTTGCTGGAGGTGGTGCATCTACTGAAGTGTGTGAGTTTGCCCTTCTCCAAGCATTGGATACAACTATGGAATCTAAAGGTAACTGCCCCCTAATAAAAATTGGGTCAGATGGTGGAGGTTTGTATTTTTTGTGTTACGTACAGGGTCCTTAAAAATGTCATCAGCATGGCATCATGCCTTTTAACATCGGTAAAGATTGAGTTGTTCTATGTGTATTTCCTAAAGTTTCAAATAAAAAGTCCTCCTTTAAAGAAACCTTGTGCAATGTAACTCCATGGTATGAAGCTGCCCTGGAAATTAACTCCTGGTATGATGTGTTGTCATCCCGAAGTGATGGTTTTTCAGGGTATCAGTCAGGATCATTATCTGTAGGTGGATCAATATTGTAATCATTCCATGGATCTACTGGTGGTGGACTATTGTCATCCCCATCTTCTATATCAGGCTGTGTATGCAGAGAACCCTGTGGTGTAATGTCTAATGGGTTTGAGCATGGTAATGGTGAAAATGGTGGAGGGGATTAAGGGATAGGGTGGAAAGGGCTTGTAGCAAGGTCCTTCTTTTTTAGAAGGGTTTTGTAGAGTAATTCCTCTCTAGGAATTTTCCTTTTGGAAGATGTTACCGATTTTGGCAATATATGTCCAGCGTCTAGATTAATGTAAATTTTCTTTTGCTTAGGATCCAGTTTTTCCTGCACAGTTTCCAGGATCAGTTCTGGAGACTTTTGAAGAGCATCCTTTGGTTTCGGTGCCGAACTGGACCTGTCTTTTTTAACGGTGCCCAAGGTGTTTTGTCTCGGCTCGAGCAGGAGCTGGAAGGCTTGGTGAGCTGTTTCGGTGCCGAGCCCAAGGGCGGGGCGTTGGAAGAAGTAACTTGGTGCCGACCATGGCCAGAAGGCAGTGGTGGCCCAGAAGCCTTTTGTTTGGTGGAAACAAGTTTAGTGGGCAAAGGGGCTTTGTTACTCACAGCACCCTGTCCAGCTGTAACGTCTTCGGACTCAAGTTTGATTTCTTGTTCGGAATCCAAATCTTGGATGGAGAGTGCCTGTTCCTCTTCCGCTGCTGATGCTTCCATCTCCTCCTGCTCTGCATCTTCTCCGAAGATATGTGGGGTGTGCTCAATGCACAAGTTACTAACTTGTGTAACAATATATCTGTAAGAGACAGTAGTTAGTGACAGATTCCTTACCTTAGAATATCCCCAGGCGTCAGGCTGGATCCGGGAAAGTTTTTGCGTAGCAGTACCCTTGCGCGTCGGTAGGCGGCGTCGTGCGGCTCCGCGTCCGTCGCCGGGCGTCGTGATCGCCGGGATGACGTCGCGGGCAGTACTTAGGCGCCGCCCCTGCGCGCTGACGTCAGTTCTGTACACGACTTTCCGCGCCAGGAACGCAGAGCCATGCAAGAAGCTGACATAGGTGTCTGAAAAATACTAGGGCCCTGAAAGGGATGTCCTTAACCCTAGAAATCAGTTCGCAGAACGGGGAGGATGGGTGGGGCGGTAGGAATCTGTCACTAACTACTGTCTCTTACAGATATATCGTTACACAAGTTAGTAACTTGTGCATCTGAAAGAGACACGTTAGTGACAGATTCCTTACCTTAGAATAGATACCCCAGCAATACCAACCCCGGTGGTGGGTCTGCGAACAAAGATCAGACAAGGAAGTCCTGGAGGACAGAACGGCCAAAGAAGCCGTCCCTCCGGACCTGACTGTCAAGGCAGTAATGCTTTGTAAACGTGTGCAGCGAGGCCCACGTAGCTGCCTGACAGATAACCGGCAGCGGAACACCGCGGCCCAAGGCCGTGGTAGCAGCCGTTGCCCTGGTGGAATGGGCACGCAGCCCAACAGGAGGCTCCTTCTTAGCCAAAGAATAGCAGGTCTTGATGCACAAGGTAACCCAGCGGGAGATGGTCCTCTTGTGCACCGCCCGACCTTTTTTGGCGCCCACGTAGCCAACAAAGAGCTGGTCATCCACCCGGAAGTGTTTTGTGCGGTCAATATAGAAGGAGAGCGCACGTTTTGGGTCCAGACGGTGGAGCCTCTCTTCCTCTCTGGAAGGATGCGGAGGCGGAAAGAAGGTGGGCAAAGTGATGGTCTGCCCAATGTGGAAAGCAGTAACCACCTTTGGCAAGAAGTACGGACGCGTCCGAAGAACAACCTTGTCTGGATGAACAGACAGAAAGGGAGGTTTGCAAGATAGAGCCTGGAGCTCACTCACCCGCCGAGCGGAGGTGATGGCCACCAGAAAGGCTGTCTTCAGAGTCAGAAGACGAAGAGGACAGTTATGTAGAGGCTCAAAGGGAGCGCACATTAAAAAGGTAAGAACCAAGTTCAAGTCCCACTGAGGCATCACAAACGGAACAGGAGGGAAGAGGTGAGTAATGCCTTTTAAGAACCTGTTAACAACAGGGGACTTGAAAAGGGAGGGCTGATCAGGGAGCCTGAGGAAGGCCGAGATAGCACAAAGATAACCGTTGATGGTACCCAGGGCAGAACCCTGTTGGGCCAGAGAGAGAAGGAACAGAAGGACCTCAGAAAGAGGGGCAGAAAGGGGATTCACAGCCTTTGCTGTGCACCATGCCACAAATTTGTTCCACCTGCAGGCGTATACCACCTTAGTGGAGGGACGCCTGGCTGCCAGAATCACATCACAAACTTCGGGAGGCAAGTCGAAAGGAATCAACTGCCGCCGCTCAATCTCCACGCAAGCAGGTGTAGACTGGACAGGTTCGGGTGGAGGACCGTCCCCTGCTGCTGCCCGAAGAGGCAGACGGATCGGGGGATCTACGCTCATATTGAGTAGCTCGGGATACCAAACTCTTCGAGCCCAGTCCGGAGCCACAAGAATGACTTGGGCCCGGTCGTGCCGAATCTTCTTCAACACTCTGGGTAGAAGTGGTATAGGCGGAAAGGCGTACAATAGACCGCAACTCCACTCGTGACGAAAGCGTCGCCGAGCGAGTGCCGCCTTGGAAATTCCAACGCGCAGAACTGATGACATTGCGCGTTCTCTTCGGTGGCGAATAGATCTAACCAAGGCTCTCCCCACTGTAGAAAGAGTCCTTGCGCCACTTCCGAGTGAAGACGCCATTCGTGATCCATCATGCACCTGCGGCTGAGTTCGGTCCGCCCTGGCGTTCAGGGAACCTGCCAGGTGTTGAACCATCAGGAACATGCCCTGATGTTCCAGCCATGTCCAGAGGCGCAGAGCCTCCTGACAAAGGGTCCACGACCCCACCCCGCCTTGTTTGTTGCAGTACCACATGGCGGTGGCGTTGTCTGTGAACACCTGCACTACCTTCCCTTTGACAGAGGGAAGGAATGCCTTGAGTGCAAGTCGGATCGCCCGGAGCTCCAGAAGGTTGATATGGAGCCGGGACTCCGCTCGGAGACCAGAGGCCTCTGATCTCCGCCTCTCCCATGTGACCGCCCCATCCCAGAAGGGACGCGTCCGTCACAACTGTGTGCTCTGGCTGGGGAAGGGAGAGGGATCTGCCCATGACCCATTGCCGGTTCGAGAGCCACCACTGCAACTGTTTTGCAGTCCCCTCCGAGATCTGGACGTGATCGGACAGGTTGCCCTGGTGCTGCGCCCACTGGAACTTCAGGTCCCACTGCAGAGCCCACATATGCCATCTGGCATGATTGACCAGCAGGATGCAGGAGGCCATGAGGCCCAGCAGCCTCAGGGTCATCCGTACCGAAACCCAGGATAAAGGCTGAAAGATCGGAATCATAGCCTGAATATCCCGGACTCGCCGTTCGGGAGGATAGGCCCGAAACTGCGTCGTGTCCAGAACTGCTCCGATGAAAAGGAGCTGTGGAGAAGGAATCAGATGCGACTTCGGCACATTGATGGAGAACCCCAGCGAGTGCAGGAGTTCGGCCGTAGTCTGGAGGTGGGAGACGACTGCCTGGGACGAGCCCGCCTTCAGCAGCCAGTCGTCGAGGTAGGGGAAGACTGAAACCCCTGCCCGGCGCAGATGAGCTGCGACCACCGCCAACACTTTCGTGAACACCCGAGGGGCACTGGTAAGGCCAAAGGGGAGCACGGTGAACTGAAAATGCTCGGGGCCTACCGTGAACCGAAGGTAACGCCGGTGGGCCGGCAGGACGGGGATGTGGAAATATGCGTCCTGCAAGTCCAACGCTACCAACCAGTCTCCAGGGTCGAGGGCAGTCAAGACCTGAGCTAGGGTGAGCATCTTGAACTTCTCCTTCCGGAGGAAGCGATTGACGTTCCGGAGGTCCAAGATAGGACGCATGTCCTCCTTGTCCTTTTTGGGCACCAGGAAGTAGTGGGAGTAGCAACCACGCCCTACTTCTGGGGTCGGAACATGCTCGATGGCCCTCTTGGCCAAGAGGGCCATGACTTCCTTCTGCAGAAGTACCAGTGATCCCCTGACATGCGGTGGAATTGAGGTGGCATGGCTGGGGGGTGGACTCGAAGGGGAGGGAGTAGCCCCTTCGGACAATGTCCAAGACCCACCTGTCCGAGGTGATGGTACGCCAGTGGGGAAGGTGATGGCGGACCCTGCCCCTACTGGCGTGCTGTGCACCTGAAAGGAGGGACTAGGAGGGTTTGGAGGCCGCGGACGGGTTGGAGGTGGTGGCCTGACCCGCACGCTGGTTGCCCGATCCGCCACGGCGGAATCCACGTCCTCGGCCACGCGAAGACGCCTGCTGCGCGGGCCGGTGGCTGGGCTGCTGACGTGAAGGGGCGCCCCTACCGTGGCCACGATAGGGGCGAAAAGCAGAAGTCAGCGGAGGGCGTGTAGCAGAAAGGCCCAGGGACTTGGCAGTAGCCCGTGAGTCCTTAAAGCGCTCCAACGCATGGTCTGCTTTGGACCCAAAAAGACCGACTCCATCAAAGGGCATGTCCATGAGAGTATTCTGGACATCCCCTGAAAAACCAGTGGTTCTCAGCCAGGCGTGGCGTCGCAGCGCCACCGTCGTTGCAATAGACCTGCCCAGCGAGTCGGCGGTATCAAGGCCACATCGTATCGTGTATTTGGCCGCATCCCTTCCTTCCGCAATGGCGTGGGAAAGCAGTGTCTGGACCTCCTCAGAACACTGGGGCAAAACATTCGCCACCGAATACCACAAGGAGTGGGTATATCGGCCCAAAAGACAAGCGGTGTTGATGGACCGCAAGCCAGCACTGGAGGAAGAAAACCTTTCTTCCCAAATTGATCCAGGCGTTTGGATTCCCTATCCGGAGGGGCGGTAGGGAAGGCGGTTTGGGAAGCGGAGGCTTGGACAACCAAGCTCTCAGGAGTGGGGTGGACAGAGAGAAACAGGGGGTCGCCCGGAGCTGGGCGATGGCGTCGGGACACGTTCCTATCCACAGGAGCCCCTGTGTTGGGCTTGGACCAGGCGCCCAAAAGAACGTCAGTGAGGGCGTCGTTAAACGGCAGCACAGTCTCCGTAGAGGAGGCTGCCGGCTGAAGCACCTCTGTCAAGAGATTAGTCTTGACCGCCACAGTAGGGAGTTGGAGATGTAAGGCTCCAGCCGCCCTACGCAACACCATTGCAAAATTGGCTCCCTCCTCCGTAGCTACGGGAGGAGACAGCATGCCAGTGTCAGGGGAAGTATCTAGACCACTGGCATCCCCTAGACCCTCTGTCCAGTCCTCATCGTACTGACACTGTAGTGCCAGAGGGTCATCAGACCCCTCCCAGTCCTCCTGGTCCTCCTCTGGTTCAAAATAAGGGGGAGGAGGGACATTTGGGACCCAAGGTCTCATCGGCGCCGGAACCGGCGTCGAGCGACGTCGGTCCGGGTCCATGTCCGGAGCCGGAAGGAACTGGGGGACGACGCCGCCCGGAGCCCCAGGCGGCGTCGAGAACGGCACCGGAGACATCGGCGCCGGCGGAGGTGTCGTTAGGTCGACCGGCGTCGATGGGGGTTGCGGAGCCGGGATCGAGGCCGAGGCCGAAGCCGGAGCCGGGATCGAGGCTGGAGGCACGGGCGACGCCGGGGCCGGAGCCGTCGGCGACGCCGGAGCAACCCTATCAGGGCCCGAAGGCGCACCGGAGGGGCCTGGAGGCCCGAAGAGGCGGGCCATGGCCGACAGGAATTCATGTACTTGGGCCGGATCCGCCCCCGGGAAGGACGGGTATTGCGGGGGCGACTCCACAGGCATGTCCGGGGCCGCGGGGGCGGGGACGGTGCCGGGAGGGGCCTCAGCCGAGTCGCGAGACCGGCGAGGCGAAGTCCTAGAGCGACGATGCTTTTTGGACTTTTTGTGTTTGGACTTACCGGACGAAGAAGACTTCGATGCCGACGACCGGTGTGGACTCCGCGATCGACCCCTGGACCTCTCACGCGACCGGGGCTTGCGCGGAGCCGAATGCCGGGCCTCCAGGAGCTTTCGAGACCGCTCTCGCAAAGCTTTCGGGTTGAGGGCCCGGCAGTCGGCACAAGACTCCGTGTCGTGGCCTCGGCTGAGGCAGAAGAGACACTCCCGATGCGGGTCTGTGATGGACATCATCCGAGCACAGGCGCCGCAACGTTTAAACCCGGGCATCCCTACGACACCTTGAAGTTGATGAAAGAAAAACAGTGAAAAATTCACCCAAAAAGATTGGTCAAAAAATGACCAGGGCACTGCTCTTCCCGGATCTGCGCTTGCTGGCGCGGAAAAAGAAGAACTGACGTCAGCGCGCAGGGGCGGCGCCTAAGTACTGCCCGCGACGTCATCCCGGCGATCACGACGCCGACGACGGACGCGGAGCCGCACGACGCCGCCTACCGACGCGCAAGGGTACTGCTACGCAAAAAACTTTCCGGATCCAGCCTGACGCCTGGGGATATTCTAAGGTAAGGAATCTGTCACTAACGTGTCTCTTTCAGATGTTCTGCCGCTGCATGTCCCTTCGCCGAGCCCGACGGTCCCGCAAAGTCTTTTTCGATCTGAACGACCGACAAGCGTCATAATCTTCTTCCTTGTGCCCTGGTGAGAGGCACAAGTTGCAGACTTTCAGCAGGTCAGTGCATGGATATTTGGAGTGGCACGGAGGACAGAATTGGAATGAAGTCTGTTCCATCGACAGAAGACTCAATGATGTGTAACGGAGAGGAAAGCAAACCGACACGGATAGGCCCGAAGGCCACCAGTGATGTCGTTCGATTTTTTTTCAACACGCGGAGGATGATGACCACATACAAAACAATACCGACGAGGGTACAGTGGATTGCACACCGAGGGGATCCGGAAGAACGGTTTTGAACCGGAGCACCGCAAACCACATCCGAACCCGATGGCGGAAAGAAAACAATCTAACAATGGAGTCGATGCCCATGCGTACTATCACCGAAAGGAGGAGTCACCTTACCTTGTGACTGGAAAAGAGTTCTTCGAGGAAAAACAACTCGCAAACATCTGGACCCAACACTAGATGGCAGGAGTACGCAAAGCATACATGCATCAAACCCTTATTTTCCCCCAACAGATATAGCGTTATTGGGGGCTGAGAGGGTGATGGGTGAGTCACTGTTTGGAGGTAGAGGCTCCCCCTTGCTAGAGTCGCATCTAGTCTGCCTCTGCCATTTCCATGGTAGCCACCCTTGCCGCAGGATTTGAATGCCTGGCCTCCCTGGTGGAGTCGTAGCCTTAGCGCCCCTCTTGTCTGCTGCCTGCGAAAAGCAGGCTTGGGTGTTTGTGTCTACAGGGAACCCATGCCTTTAGCAGTATCTGAAGCCTTCTTGATTTTCTCAAGCATACTGTTCACTTAAGGGTCAAACAGTTGCTCTCCATCAAATGGGATGCTAATGAGGAGCTGTTGCACCTCCGCCTCTTCCCAGACACTTAAAGCCACATCTGGCGTCGCAACACGATACTGGTGTATACTTCAATGGAAGCAGTGTCAGCAGAATCTAGGGTGCATCATATATTCACAAAGGAGATAATAGTCTCCTTCGCAACAAGTTCTTGTCCCTTTTTGTGATATACCTCTGGAAAGTGATTGACCAACTCCTCTGTCTCCTCCCAGTAATATTTATCATATCGAGAAAGCCGTACAACAGAGTTGAGATTCTTCACTGGGTGGCTGATGCATCCCCATCCCCGCCACTCACTTCTGCTGCAATCTTCATGCTCTCCTTATCTGGAGAGAAGGTGCTCCGCTGGTGCCTGGGTGCAGGCCCCTTGCGTGGCTGTGCACAGAACCAAGGAGAACCAAGGAGTCTGGCAGGATGTGTCCCCTGATCTATGCTGGGGCAGGCTTACATTTCTTTTTGACTCTTGTACCTTGCCTCGGTCATTCAAGCTTTTAGTACTGCACTCGGTCATGTTTTTGTGCAGTGGCAGGTACTGAACAGATATCTCAATCTTGGAAAGTTTCGCCACCAAAAAGTCGTCCTCCTACATGATGACATGCAGCCTACCTTTGTGGTGGTATGCCGGCCTTTGGATAATATTATGATATGCTGTGGTGACATCTGTGGGGGTGGGGGCCTTAATGGAATAGGGATCAAAGTCAACATCGTTTTGTGGGTTGACATGGTAATCCTCCTAAAGATCATCACCGGGTTGCTGAGGCTTGGTATAAGAAGTGTATAAGAGGTGTAAGTCATAGGGGACTGAAAGGACAGAATGATGAAGTGGTAAGGTCTGTGGTCATGGCAAGGTTGGGGAATGAGAGGAGAGTATTGTGGTGGAGGACTGGTGGTCTTTGACTCTACATTTCTTGGAATCTGATAGAAAAGTAATTTTTCTTATATTTGCACTTCAAGATGGGCTTCCTTCCTAGCGTGTGTGGGTGTCCTCCTGAGGAGCTGGCCAAGTGGTGAGGTGAAATAATATTCTAAAATACCCAACATCAGGCACTTCCAGGAGCCATGGGAAGGTCATATGACTATCTCAGTGTCAAGACCTTTACTGGAGCCACACTCTGGGTAGATTTGGGAGTCAGCTTCTACGCCGGTTTCAACTTAGAAAGTGGTTTGTTGAAGACTTGGGGTCGAGTCAGCATCAATGGGTGCCAAGACTTGGCATCCTCTGTGTTTTTTGGAGCCAAGGGGGTCCCTCGGGGTCGAAGGTTTTCATGGCCAGGGACTGAACACGAAGGGAGGTGCCTCTTTTGGCTGGACTTGGGGCTCTGCTCGACCTTAGTAAATACTTTTCCCAAAGTGAATCCTACACTCCACTCTGTGGCCTTGATGTTTTAGGTGGAGAAAATAACTATTCAGTCAGCTGGGTCTTGAAGTTCCATTTGATGATGGGCACAATGGCATTCTATGCGATACTAGATAGTCATTTTATTTTAAAGGCCTTGCAAGCTAAGCAGAAGGACTCCTCGTACTCTGGGCACAAGCAGAGCTTACAGACCCAAAGGTGATTGGATTGGGCATTTGGTATTACCGTTTGGACAAAACTGGAAGGGCCTTTTTCCATAACACCCTCCCCCTACTGTCATTCAAAATTCAACCGGATTCCTGGATAGGAAACTGCTTCAGAGCAGCAGCGACGCAGTCATCGATGCAGTAGGTGGTTCTTTCCTTTTGCAGGGTCAAGATCCTCGACAACTGGCATCGAAACGAGCACAAAAGTTGTTGATGGTCCTGGAGCTTGAGCCGAACTCAATGATGGAAAATACATTCAAAGCTGTTTTGTGGGCTAATGAAGGAGTCACAAAATAGCTTGATTTCAAAAACGTCTTCAAACAAAAGCAACTTGCAAACGTCCTCGCCCAACACTAGATAGCAGGAGTATGCTAAGCACAGGTCAATGAAATGCTGTCTACCAGATGATGCATGTTGCTTATTATTTGTTGTCACTGTGTGTTGCACTTTACTTTGAATAGGATTTTATTTGCAGCTTTGGGATTATACATTAAGCCAGCGGGTGATTCCAGTGTTGTGATGTAAAGTCTCTAAGTTTGGACTCCATCTTATATAGGCCGCAACTTCATCTTGACTAATGGAAGATGCCATCTTCCTTTTTTCAAACAATAGAAGTCGACATCTTTTCCGATTTATGGAGAATCATTGTCATGTCTGCCATTCAACACAGATGTCGTCTGACATTATCTTTCTAACAACTGTGAAAGCGTCAATCCATTCGATTAATGACACACATACGACTATCAATGTGACATTTGTCTGGGCCAAATTTCCACTTTTCACCATGTCATGGTTAATTAAGAATATATACAGACATATAACCAAAACAGTGTAGTCTGAATTGACAGCCTTTAAACTTATATGTTCATAAGGAAACATTTAGGACGCATACTTTAATGCACATAATCTATGTCAGACATTCTTAAACTTATGTCAGAAATTCCAATTTCTGATAAGATTTAGTATATAAGGACGACCACTTGGGAGGAGGCCCTTCGTCCAGATTATCCCCAGAGATTATGCCAGAGAGGGTCTCACCTATTGCCGGCACACTTTGCGGATGCTACACCTCACCTGAAGCTGATAACGCTGAGTCCCAGAGGAAGACTAACTGACTGCTACCGTAATGTGTGTTTGCTCTTTGCGGTGAACACTTTCTTCTCACCTGCGCTGATGGACAGCCTTTGCTGTCTACAAGGTATGCAGTGCGTCTCCTCTCCCTAAGTCAAATCAAATCAAATCAGGGACATTTATAAAGCGCTCATATCACCCGAAAGTCTCATGGCGCTCACAGGCAGCTCCAACTAAAGACAGCTAATAAAGGAAACAGGGGGTCAGTTGTCAAAAGACCATGTTTTTAGTACCCTACGAAAACAATGATGGTCAGCAATAGTGCGAAGGTGTAATGGCAATTTGTTCCAGAGAGTGGGGGCTAGGAACGAACAAAGATCTTCCTCCATTTCTAGTTGTACGAATTCTGATGGAGGTAAGAAGGTGCCTGTTGCTGGATCTGAGGGGCCTGCTTGGCTGATGCCAGTTGAGCTTCTTTTTCCAGTAACAAGGGCCCCTACCGTACATGTTTTTGTGTACTAAGCAAAGAATCTTAAAACGCGTTCTCTTTCTGACAGGCAACCAGTGGAGTTGCTTCAGGTTAGGCGCAGATGGGGAGCCCGACGGAAGATTCAGGACCAGCCTAGCTGCAGTATTCTGTAGGACCTGCAGTCTGGATAAGAGATCCTCATTTATTGCCGATAGTAGGGCATTTCCATAGTCCATGCGATTAATAATCAATCCCTGGACTAATGGTTTTCTGACTTCCATAGGAATCCATTAAAAAACTTTACGCAGGTTGCGCATGATACCAAAACAGGAGCCGATTATGTGGTTCACCTGATTTTTCATCGATAGATTACTGTCGATTTGGATTCCTAAATTGCGAACCGATTGTTTGGGTATTGGACTAGAGCCAAGAGTTGCAGGCCACCAGTCATTTGTCCAGTGCTTTTGTGCATTCCCGAAGAATACTATCTCCGTTTTGTCACCATTTAGCTGTAGATGGTTTTCATTCATCCACCTGTTAATGTGGATCATGCAGTCTTTAAAACTAGCTTTGGTGTCTATGGGGTTCTGACCAAGGGTGACCAGAATTTGAGTGTCATCGGCATATGACATTACGTCAAAGCTGTATGATCTGATCACCCTGGCCAGAGGTGTCACGTAAAGATTGAAGAGTGTTGGGCTCAGAATGGAGCCCTGTGGCACTCCCATCGTGACTGGCCTACTACAGGAACTAATGTCGCCAACCTGGACAGTGGTGACTCGGTCCGTTAGATAACTCCTGAGCCACCCCAGGGCCTTCCCTCTGACACCAATCTCCCCTAGCCGTTGTATTAGAATGCTGTTGGAGATGGTGTTGAAAGCCGCCGACAGGTCCAGTAGGATAAGAATAGAGGATTGTCCTTTATCCAGTGATAGTCTAATGTTGTCTATTACCTCTACCAGCGCTGTTTCGGTGCTATGGGCGGCCCTGAAACCAGACTGTGAGGGATCCAATAGATGGTTACTCTCAAGATGGAAGACAAGTTGTTTATGGACCAAGGATTCGAGTACTTTCCCAAAGTATGGGAGCAGTGAAATCGGACGATAGTTGACCAAAAGATTGGGGTCTGCAGTAGGTTTTTTCAGGATATGTCTAACTCTGGCGGCTTTCCATATTTTGGAAACTGTTTCTTGAGCTAACGAACGATTAAATAGTTCGGTGATGCTTTCAAGAACGGTGGGAGCAATCGTTGGTAGGAAGCGTGGTGGTACAGGGTCAGCTGGTGAGCCAGATTTTATTTTTAGCATGGCTTCTGTCACTTCAGCGGGATTAAACTGGGAGAATTCCTCCAAGACGGGAGGCGGGCCTGTTTGTAAGATCGAGTCCGTTTCCAAGTTTTTGATTGGAGCTTCTTGAGGTGGAAAGGAGCTATGTATTGTATTTATTTTATCATCGAAGAATTTGGAGAGGAAATCTATCCAATCCTGCGAATTAGCAACCTCAGTCTTTGGTTGAGGGGACGTAAATTCTTTTAGGACCTTATAGAGCTCCTTATTAGAGTTTGCCGCTTCTTCGATACGGTTTAATAGGAACACTTTCTTTGCCTGTCTAATGCTCTCCATGTAGTTACGATGAATGCATTTGTATTCTCTGTGATCTGAAGGATCTTTACTCCTTCTCCAATTGCGTTCGGCCACTCTACAGGAGTGTTTTATTATTTTCAATTGCTCCGTGAACCATGGAGCAGTTCTGGATCTGATTTTCACCTTGGTGAGAGGGGCGATCTTATTTAAGGCCTGAGTTATTTCTTCCTCAAATGTAGTTGCCGTCAGGTCAATGTTTTCAGCCTGATCTTTTAAAAGTGGCCTGAAAAAAGCTGAAAAAGAGCAGGCCGTGACCTTTCGCCAGGACCTGCGCCATATTAATTCATTTTTGTGCTCGATTTTTCCTGTATGTGCTGGGATAGAACATTTTAGAAGGTGATGATCTGACCATATTAGTGGGAGGGAGGGTTCGACTGTGACACCTGAGGAGTTTGTGAATAGCAGGTCAAGAGTGTGTCCAGCAGAGTGAGTTGGACCTTTCACCATTTGGACTAACCCCAAAGAGTTCATTTCAGTAATAAGTTGGTTGGTGTCTACATCAGTCAAGATCTCAGCGTGATAGTTAAAATCTCCTACCAGAAGAAATTGGTCGGTGGCAAGTACATGTGGAGCTATCTGTTCACACAAAATGTGCGTGAAATCTTTCTTCGGGCCAGGAGGTCTATATACAAGAGCTCCTCTCCATGGCCCTTGAGATGTACCATCAATTCTAAAAATACATAATTCAATCTGTTCGGTGCTCATTGAATCCAAAGAGATAATCTTAGTACCGGGACCGGTAGCTATAAGTAAGCCCCCTCCTCCCTTTCCCTTTCTGTCAACTCTAGTTATTTCATATTTTGATGGAAAAGCGATTGCCACATCCGGGGAAGCATATTCATGCAGCCAAGATTCTGTTATGAAGCAGATATCAGGTGATTCTGCATTCAAGAGGTCCCATATTTCCACCATATGTTTTGGTATGGAGCGAGCATTAAGATACATTCCTTTTAAAACCTTAGGAGATTTTGTATTATGGATATTGCGCGGTTCTTGTAAAATGGTTGAGGACACATGCGTGGTTGAGCTAGTGTTAGTCTGCCGGCATATGTAATCAATGTCTCCCGGGATTACTGGTTGCTCCAAGTAATCACGGTTGAAATTTGTTAGCTCTTGGCTAGAATATTGTTTTAAGTTCATTTTGCACACTCACCCAAAGCGTAGCCCAAGGAGCAGTAATAGGAGCATACGGTCCTGTCGACTGTCGGCGAACTCGCGCAGACGGGCTTGCCTTTGGCGCGCCGCTGCGTGCGTCGCGCTTGTACTCGCCTTAAGTAGCCCTGCAAGAGTGTAGTGGCTAGAGCGCTAACGCACAAGTTACTAACTTGTGTAACGATATATCTGTAAGAGACAGTAGTTGGTGACAGATTCCTTACCTTAGAATATCCCCAGGCGTCAGGCTGGATCCGGAAAGTTTTTTGCGTAGCAGTACCCTTGCGCGTCGGTAGGCGGCGTCGTGCGGCTCCGCGTCCGTCGTCGGCGTCGTGATCGCCGGGATGACGTCGCGGGCAGTACTTAGGTGCCGCCCCTGCGCGCTGACGTCAGTTCTGTACACGACTTTCCGCGCCAGGAACGCAGAGCCATGCAAGAAGCTGACATAGGTGTCCGAAAAATACTAGGGCCCTGAAAGGGATGTCCTTAACCCTAGAAATCAGTTCGCAGAACGGGGAGGATGGGTGGGCGGTAGGAATCTGTCACTAACTACTGTCTCTTACAGATATATCGTTACACAAGTTAGTAACTTGTGCATCTGAAAGAGACACGTTAGTGACAGATTCCTTACCTTAGAATAGATACCCCAGCAATACCAACCCCGGTGGTGGGTCTGCGAACAAAGATCAGACAAGGAAGTCCTGGAGGACAGAACGGCCAAAGAAGCCGTCCCTCCGGACCTGACTGTCAAGGCAGTAATGCTTTGTAAACGTGTGCCGCGAGGCCCACGTAGCTGCCTGACAGATAACCGGCAGCGGAACACCGCGGCCCAAGGCCGTGGTAGCAGCCGTTGCCCTGGTGGAATGGGCACGCAGCCCAACAGGAGGCTCCTTCTTAGCCAAAGAATAGCAGGTCTTGATGCACAAGGTAACCCAGCGGGAGATGGTCCTCTTGTGCACCGCCCGACCTTTTTGGCGCCCACGTAGCCAACAAAGAGCTGGTCATCCACCCGGAAGTGTTTTGTGCGGTCGATATAGAAGGAGAGCGCACGTTTTGGGTCCAGACGGTGGAGCCTCTCTTCCTCTCTGGAAGGATGCGGAGGCGGAAAGAAGGTGGGCAAAGTGATGGTCTGCCCAATGTGGAAAGCAGTAACCACCTTTGGCAAGAAGGACGGACGCGTCCGAAGAACAACCTTGTCTGGATGAACAGACAGAAAGGGAGGTTTGCAAGATAGAGCCTGGAGCTCACTCACCCGCCGAGCGGAGGTGATGGCCACCAGAAAGGCTGTCTTCAGAGTCAGAAGACGAAGAGGACAGTTATGTAGAGGCTCAAAGGGAGCGCACATTAAAAAGGTAAGAACCAAGTTCAAGTCCCACTGAGGCATCACAAACGGAACAGGAGGGAAGAGGTGAGTAATGCCTTTTAAGAACCTGTTAACAACAGGGGACTTGAAAAGGAGGGCTGATCAGGGAGCCTGAGGAAGGCCGAGATAGCACAAAGATAACCCTTGATGGTACCCAGGGCAGAACCCTGTTGGGCCAGAGAGAGAGAGAACAGAAGGACCTCAGAAAGAGGGGCAGAAAGGGGATTCACAGCCTTTGCTGTGCACCATGCCACAAATTTGTTCCACCTGCAGGCGTATACCACCTTAGTGGAGGGACGCCTGGCTGCCAGAATCCCATCACAAACTTCGGGAGGCAAGTCGAAAGGAATCAACTGCCGCCGCTCAATCTCTACGCAAGCAGGTGTAGACTGGACAGGTTCGGGTGGAGGACCGTCCCCTGCTGCTGCGACAGAAGATCCTCCCGAAGAGGCAGACGGATCGGGGATCTACGCTCATATTGAGTAGCTCGGGATACCAAACTCTTCGAGCCCAGTCCGGAGCCACAAGAATGACTTGGGCCCGGTCGTGCCGAATCTTCTTCAACACTCTGGGTAGAAGTGGTATAGGCGGAAAGGCGTACAACAGACCGCAACTCCACTCACGACGAAAAGCGTCGCCGAGCGAGTGCCGCCTTGGAAATTCCAACGCGCAGAACTGATGACATTGCGCGTTCTCTTCGGTGGCGAATAGATCTAACCAAGGCTCTCCCCACTGTAGAAAGAGTCCTTGCGCCACTTCCGAGTGAAGACGCCATTCGTGATCCATCATGCACCTGCGGCTGAGTTCGTCCGCCCTGGCGTTCAGGGAACCTGCCAGGTGTTGAACCATCAGGAACATGCCCTGATGTTCCAGCCATGTCCAGAGGCGCAGAGCCTCCTGACAAAGGGTCCAAGACCCCACCCCGCCCTGTTTGTTGCAGTACCACATGGCGGTGGTGTTGTCTGTGAACACCTGCACTACCTTCCCTTTGACAGAGGGAAGGAATGCCTTGAGTGCAAGTCGGATCGCCCGGAGCTCCAGAAGGTTGATATGGAGCCGGGACTCCGCCGGAGACCAGAGGCCTCTGATCTCCGCCTCTCCCATGTGACCGCCCCATCCCAGAAGGGACGCGTCCGTCACAACTGTATGCTCTGGCTGGGGAAGGGAGAGGGATCTGCCCATGACCCATTGCCGGTTCGAGAGCCACCACTGCAACTGTTTTGCAGTCCCCTCCGAGATCTGGACGTGATCGAACAGGTTGCCCTGGTGCTGCGCCCACTGGAACTTCAGGTCCCACTGCAGAGCCCGCATATGCCATCTGGCATGATTGACCAGCAGGATGCAGGAGGCCATGAGGCCCAGCAGCCTCAGGGTCATCCGTACCGAAACCCAGGATAAAGGCCGAAAGATCGGAATCATAGCTTGAATATCCCGGACTCGCCGTTCGGGAGGATAAGCCCGAAACTGCGTCGTGTCCAGAACTGCTCCGATGAAAAGGAGCTGTGGAGAAGGAATCAGATGCGACTTCGGCACATTGATGGAGAACCCCAGCGAGTGCAGGAGTTCGGCCGTAGTCTGGAGGTGGGAGACGACTGCCTGGGACGAGCCCGCCTTCAGCAGCCAGTCGTCGAGGTAGGGGAAGACTGAAACCCCTGCCCGGCGCAGATGAGCTGCGACCACCGCCATCACTTTCGTGAACACCCGAGGGGCACTGGTAAGGCCAAAGGGGAGCACGGTGAACTGAAAATGCTCGGGGCCTACCGTGAACCGAAGGTAACGCCGGTGGGCCGGCAGGACGGGGATGTGGAAATACGCGTCCTGCAAGTCCAACGCTACCAACCAGTCTCCAGGGTCGAGGGCAGTCAAGACCTGAGCTAGGGTGAGCATCTTGAACTTCTCCTTCCGGAGGAAGCGATTGACGTTCCGGAGGTCCAAGATAGGACGCATGTCCTCCTTGTCCTTTTTGGGCACCAGAAAGTAGTGGGAGTAGCAACCACGCCCTACTTCTGGGGTCGGAACATGCTCGATGGCCCTCTTGGTCAAGAGGGCCGTGACTTCCTTCTGTAGAAGCACCAAGTGATCCCCTGACATGCGGTGGAATTGAGGTGGCATGGCTGGGGGTGTGGTCTCGAAGGGGAGGGAGTAGCCCCTTCGGACAATGTCCAAGACCCACCTGTCCGAGGTGATGGTGCGCCAGTGGGGAAGGTGATGGCGGACCCTGCCCCCTACTGGCGTGCTGTGCACCTGAAAGGAGGGAGTAGGAGGGCTTGGAGGCCGCGGACGGGTTGGAGGTGGTGGCCTGACCCGCACGCTGGTTGCCCGATCCGCCACGGCGGAATCCACGTCCTCGGCCACGCGAAGACACCTGCTGCGCGGGTCGGTGGCTGGGCTGCTGACGTGAAGGGCGCCCCTACCGTGGCCACGATAGGGGCGAAAAGCAGAAGTCAGCGGAGGGCGTGTAGCAGAAAGGCCCAGGGACTTGGCAGTAGCCCGTGAGTCCTTAAAGCGCTCCAACGCATGGTCTGCTTTGGACCCAAAAAGACCGACTCCATCAAAGGGCATGTCCATGAGAGTATTCTGGACATCCCCTGAAAAACCAGTGGTTCTCAGCCAGGCGTGGCGTCGGAGCGCCACCGTCGTTGCAATAGACCTGCCCAGCGAGTCGGCGGTGTCAAGGCCACAACGTATAGTGTATTTAGCCGCATCCCTTCCTTCCGCAATGGCGCGGGAAAGCAGTGTCTGGACCTCCTCAGGACACTGGGGCAAAACATCCGCCACCGAATCCCACAGGGAGTGGGTATATCGGCCCAAAAGACAAGCGGTGTTAACGGACCGCAAGCCAGCACTGGAGGAAGAAAAACCTTTCTTCCCAAACTGATCCAGGCGTTTGGATTCCCTATCCGGAGGAGCGGTAGGGAAGGCGGTTTGAGAAGCGGAGGCTTGGACAACCAAGCTCTCAGGAGTGGGGTGGACAAAGAGAAACAGGGGGTCGCCCGGAGCTGGGCGATGGCGTCGTGACACGTTCCGATCCACAGGAGCCCCTGTGTTGGGCTTGGACCAGGCGCCCAAAAGAACGTCAGTGAGGGCGTCGTTAAACGGCAGCACAGTCTCCGCAGAGGAGGCTGCCGGCTGAAGCACCTGTCAAGATGTTAGGCTTGACCGTCAAAGTAGGGAGTTGGAGACGTAAGGCCCCAGCTGCCCTACGCAACACCGTACCAAAATTGGCTCCCTCCTCCGTAGCCACGGGAGGAGACAGCATGCCAGTGTCAGGGGAAGTATCCAGACCACTGGCCTCCCTAGACTCTCTGTCCAGTCCTCATCGTACTGACAGTGTCGTGTCAGAGGGTCATCAGACCCCTCCCAGTCCAACTGGTCCTCCTCTGGTTCAAAATAAGGAGGAGGAGGGACAGTTGGGACCCAAGGTCCCATCGGCGCCGGAGCCGGCGTCGAGCGACGTCGGTCCGGATCCATGTCCGGAGCCGGAAGGAACTGGGGACGACGCCGCCCGGAGCCCAGGGCGGCGTCGAGAACGGCACCGGAGACATCGGCGCCGGCGGAGGTGTCGTTAGGTCGACCGGCGTCGATGGGGGTTGTGGAGCCGGGATCGAGGCCGGGGCCGAAGCCGGGACCGAGGCTGGAGGCACGGGCGACGCCGGGGCCGGAGCCGTCGGTGACGCCGGAGCAACCCCATCAGGGCCCGAAGGCGCACCGGAGGGGCCTGGAGGCCCGAAGAGGCGGGCCATGGCCGTCAGGAATTCCTGCACTTTGGCCGGATCCGCCCCCGAACCCGGGAAGGGCGGGTATGGCGGGGGCGACTCCACAGGCATGTCCGGGGCCGCGGGGACGGTGCCGGGAGGGGCCTCAGCCGAGTCGCGAGACCGGCGAGGCGAAGTCCTAGAGCGATGATGCTTTTTGGACTTTTTGTGTTTGGACTTACCGGACGAAGACTTCGACGCCGACGACCGGTGTGGACTCCGCGATCGACCCCTGGACCTCTCACGCGACCGGGGCCTCCGTGGAGCCGAATGCCGGGCCTCGAGGAGCTTTCGAGACCGCTCTCGCAAAGCTTTCGGGTTGAGGGCCTGGCATTCGGGACAAGACTCCGTGTCGTGGCCTCGGCCGAGGCAGAAGAGACACTCCCAATGCGGGTCGGTGACGGACATCATCCGCGCACAGTCGCCGCATCGCTTGAAGCCGGGCATCCCTACGACACCTTGAAAGATGAAAAAACAGTGAAAAAATTCACCAAAAAGTATGGTCAAAAAATGACCAGGGCACTGCTCTTCCCGGATCTGCGCTTGCTGGCGCGGAAAAAGAAGAACTGACGTCAGCGCGCAGGGGCGGCGCCTAAGTACTGCCCGCGACGTCATCCCGGCGATCACGACGCCGACGACGGACGCGGAGCCGCACGACGCCGCCTACCGACGCGCAAGGGTACTGCTACGCAAAAAACTTTCCGGATCCAGCCTGACGCCTGGGGATATTCTAAGGTAAGGAATCTGTCACTAACGTGTCTCTTTCAGATACTGCTTCCGGTCTGGAGCACCGGGAGCGCTGAAAGAGCCTACTTCCGTCCCTCCGCTCAATCGGCACAAGCCGTGGCGGACCGAGGCAACAACCTGGGGTGACTGATACACAGCCTGATCACGGCGCAATTTAAAATTAAATTATAAAAGAGATGAAAACACAAGTACAAAGGTTTAAAAACAGTAGCCCTGAGGCTGTAATTACTTGTTAGTCTAGAAACTCTAGAGTGCAAGTTGCTCTGCCTTCCATGCTCTCATTGTATAGCGCATAGAAGTAGACGTTAGGGGATTAGGTCCTAGATGACATTTTAAATGACATTTTAACAATGCTAGAAATGTTCATTTTATTCTTGTTCTCTATAATGTGTCTTCTTGCTGTTCTTATAACATTCTATGTATTTGTTTTAGATGTACAGAGAAACAGATTGCCCCTGTAGTAATAAATACTTTTAACTTAAAAGTGTTCATCCTTCGTAGAACAGTGTGTGTGATACAGTGAATAACGAAATAAGGTTTGTTGCTGTTTCCACGATGCCCCTGATCTCTTTTTGGGATTGTTAGTAACCCAAAAGCAATGCTTCTATGTCAATTACTCATTGAATAATGTTTTGCGGAGCTACAATAATCTGTCTTTCACATTCAACACTGGTGCATTGAACCAACTTCACCTGTGTCACCCTTGGGTGGACAAGCACACCTTAAGAGTTAAGACAAAGTTGTAACTTACACAACAGGCGGTGCTAATGGTGAATGTGAGTGGCACAATCGTTGGAAGTGGGCGGTGCCAAGGAAAGGAGGCAGCATCCTAATGTCAATTTTGAGAACCTTCACTTATTTTTATTTCATTATTTTACAAATAAGCACTGCAGCTAACCAGCACTTGACAAGATTTTGTGAATGTATTCAATGAAGACTTTTTCTTCAAGTTAACCACAACATATTATGCAAAACTTATTGTTTTCTCACCAACATATTTTTAAATCACAATTCAAATCCTGTCCCCTTTATGTCTTTTTGCAAGGTACATATATTATTCAAATATTTCCATCTGAATCTATCATTAAAGAGTTTAATTGTACCAATTTTATGCCAAGATCCTTCATGCTTCTAAATCAAGGTTCAACATTGGGGGCGTGGCCAAGCCAGCCAAGATGGCGGACGCATCTCCCTAGTGCTCGGCATCGCGACCCGCATCACCGGCCCACACTGATGCCCTGATCGCCCCAGGCGCGCGGAGCCCAACACCGGAGCCGGAATAATCCGGTGGGCCTTCATTGCAGCCGGAGTGGTGGACGGCGGGATGTCCCCCGCACCGTGAGGACCGATCCGTTCCACCCCCGCAGCGGGACCAAGATGGCGGCGCCCATTTGACACGGGAAGCGGGCTGCGGCGGTGGAGAGGAGCGGAACACATCGCTCGCCCCTACCCCGTCTCAGGACTTCACACGCGGTCTCGCGGAGGCCCCGGAGCCCAGGGGAGAGCCAGGTGAGAGTGGGCGCGGTACTCGGCTCCCGTCGGAGGCCGCCCCCGGCCTTGGCGATCCTCGCTGGCGGGCCTGAGCGGGGACGCCACCCCTCGTACTAAACGCTGGGCACCCGGGTCCTCCCTGCCCCTCCCCCGCACGGCGCTAGACATCGAGGTGCGCGGGGGGTGACTGGAGGGGGGCCAGGGACCCAGGGACAGAGGGAGGCCTCGCTGCGAGCCCGTGAAACCACCCCGCCCAGACCAGAACTGACCCGGCTGCGGGGGGCTCGCATCGTCAGCATACATCCATGCCCTGATCACCCCCAACCTGCAGAGACTAGTACCCGGCGGGCTCTCATCACAGCTGGAGTTGCGGACGGCAGGAGAGCTGTCCCGCCCCCGCCGATCGTCGGGCCCGGCGTGGGATCCCATACACACTAGGTGGCCATACCTCCTGCCCGGCGCCGAGTGCCCTGGTCCTCCCTGTTTCCCCCCCCCGCACGGCGCTAGACATCGAGGCGCGCGGGGAGTGACTGAAGGAGGCCGAGGATCTAGCGGCCTCACTGTAGGCCTGTGCCGCGCTGCCCGACTGAGGGGAGGCCGCTGAAAGAAGCGCACCCCCCGGATAATCAAAGCGGCGGCGGAGGGAGGCGACACCCACCTTATTGGGGACCCCCGCACTGAGCCACCGCGGCACTTGACCATCTCTCTGTCGCCCCCCCTTACGGCGCCGGGACTCGAGGCGCGAGGGAAAAAGGGGGGGGACGGACTGGCGGAGGCTCCGAGGTGGGGGACGGCGGTCTGCGATTCCTGCTGAGGATCCCTGGCGTCTCTGCCTGAGGTCCGCTCGCCCTTGTTTACTAAATCGGCACCACCCCAACAAAAAGACACTCCACAGGGGAGACGAGCCACAATAAGCTGGTGCGAGCAGAGCGGCGGTCCCCACTGCACCCCGGACGCAGACCCGTACGACACACCATAGAAATCAACCGGCTCGAGATACTGCTCCATCGGAACAACATGGGACGCCAGTGGGCAATCGGAGCAGGGCAAGCATCAGGGACCACGAGACAATCGTCCCCGGACCCCATAGTCGCCCAATCGGATGGCACGCCCTCTATGTCTGACAAGCTGGATAAAGTCCTGGCAGCAATCGAACACTCCAGAGTGACCATGGAAACTAAATTCGGGGAACTGGCTACGGACCTCAATCTCCTACGAGATGACCACAGAAAACTCGCAGACAAGGTCAAGCAGGGAGAGAAGACACTGCAAGCAGTGGAACCCCAAGTGCAGCTACATGAAAACGCCCTGAAAGACTTGCAGACCAGGGTGCAGTCCTTAGAAAGCAAAGCGGACGACTTGGAAGGGCGCTCCCGCCGAAGTAACATCCGTGTCCTGAATCTGCCCGAGGGAACGGAGGGGCCCAATCCAATCCGCTACACTGAAACGTGGATAAAAACCTTCACACAACCAAAAGACCTAACCCCGTTCTTTTCGGTCGAGAGAGCACACCGAGTGCCGGCCCGTAGGCCACCACCAGGATCGTCGCCCCGACCGTTTCTGCTGAAACTGCTCCACTACCAGGACAGGGACGCTGTCCTCCGGGCGGCGCGACTGGCAGGGCCACTCAACATGGAAGATAAACAGATTATGTTGTTCCCGGATTACTCCCGCGCTGTTCAGCAACAGCGAGCCACGTTCCTGACGGTGAAGCGTTTTTTGCGCCAACGGAATGTACAATACGCTCTGTTTCCTGCCCGCCTCAAAATAATATTCGATGGGACCACGCACTTCTTCACGGACCCCACAGAGGCAAGCAACTGGGCGGAGCAACACCTGACAGGCCCCAACGGACACGGGAGCTCGCAAAGTCGTCAGGCCCCGGGCCGCCGACGTCAACCGCGCCGAAGAGTCACCCTCTCCCAACTGAGCCACAGATCTGACTCTACGGTCAAAAGCTCACCTGACCTGGAGCAAATTCTAGCTGAGCGAAGGAAAGCACTGCAAGCGGCCACAGACATACGAAAGACAGGGGGAGACTCGGACGGGGAGAGGGCTCCACATCTATTCACCTCGGAGGAGGAAGCCAGCGATGCAAATACCTCCCACGACGAATCGGTCACACCCCCAACTGTGACTCCACAAACGGCGGACTTGGTGATTTGAGTACTGACCCGCACAGAGTGGTGCATTGAGCATGGAACCCCCGAGGACCATAGCGAGTGAAAAGACGGCACCGTTGGATCAATCAGCACTCGACGGCACGATATCCTGAGTATCGAAAGGCTACACCGGACTGAGGCGCTGCGCGTGGGGGAGGACGAGGGGAAACCCCTGGCATCATCAATTCATCGACATACAGCGGGCGGCGATGCCAACAGCAGCTGGCGAGGAGCTCCAACCACCCCCTCAAATAACGAACTAAAGACAGTACATGTCGTACAGTTTGGATGTACCGCCCTGGGCGATAGATCCCTTTAGTTGGGAATGTTTCCCGTTGTATTGTTTTCCCTTGTTATGTCCCCAAAATCCCCTGGTATCTTTAATGGAGCTCATTAATAGGAATGTAATATACCTGCGGAGGGCTGCAGCACTGACGAGGGGAGGCCTGGGAGCACCCAGCAGATCACCTCACACAGACGGGTTCCCTAAGAAACGATTGATAAAATGACAGCTAAGGTCCCTAACGCAGATATAAAAGTCATCACACTAAATGTCAGGGGTATGCACACGGCGACCAAACGATACGGCATCTATGCTTATATCAAGAGACAGCAGGCACACGTGGCTCTCTTACAGGAGACGCACTTGACAGCAGTCGAAGTAACGCGATTACACAAGAAATGGCGGGGCATTATCTGTGCCACTACGTACTCAGCATTCGCCAGGGGGCATTAATCTGGATTCGACCAGGGGTTCCCTTTAAGGAGCAGGCGCGTATTCTGGACGCAGAAGGACGATATGCCATACTAGAGGGATTACTGGAGGGCCAGCCCTTACTGATAGGAAGCATATATGCTCCGAACGTGGAGCAAGGCCACTTCTGGAGCCGTCTCACGGCAGTGCTGACCCACCGTACACAAGCCCCCTGGCTCTTAGGAGGGGACTACAACTGCGTTTTAGACTTAGATCTTGACAGGTCCCACCCCCCACCGGCGCAGTCACCCGCGCGCAGGCAAACTGAACTTTTTAAAAACTGGGTACAACACTGGGCACTGTCGGACGCTTGGCGAACACGGTACCCATACACAAAACTCTATTCCTTCCACTCCATCCCGCACGACCTGCGGGTGCGCTTAGACAGGTTTCTTTGCTCTGCAGGGATACTCTCCAAAGTACAGCGCACAGATTACTTAGGCAGAATATTATCAGACCACGATGCACATACAGTGACCCTCCGATGGAAACCGCCCCACCCCCCGTCCCCACTTGGAAGTTGCCGCGGGAATGCCTTACAGATCAGGTGTTTTGTCATGACCATGGGGAACACATCCAAGAGCAACTTACACTAAATGCCGACACAGCGACGTCGAGACTGGTCGAATGGGATACATTCAAGGTCGTAGCCAGAGGGCACTGCATACAGCAAATAGTGGGGGTACGTAGGACGCTTGAACAGTCGCTACAGAGCGCGGAGCAGGCACTGGCAGCTCTAACGAAGAAAGCTGATCAAGGCGAGGCTACCACTGCTCAGATAGCAAATGCCAAAACATCTCACGCAGAGGCAATGAGAGACCTCCGCAAATACAACTTCAGGGTCTATGCCTCCAAGATCCACCAAGAAGGCAATAGAGTCGGGACACTGCTTGCTTGGCTGGCCAGGCAAGACACAGGAATGACACCCATCACGGAAGTGAGGGATGTCACCGGCACTATCAAGCAGTCGCAGGTAGACATTTTACAGGTATTTCACAAATTTTACTCCCAGGTATACAAGGCCCCAATGCAAGAAGACCACCATGCAATACACCTGTTCCTTCACCAACTGAACCTGCCCCGTGTCCCGCTCGCAACCAAGAAAGCACTAGACACAAAGATTAAGTCCACTGACATCACCCAGGCCATCCGAACACTGGCACGCAACAAAGCGCCAGGAATGGATGGCTTCCCACTCGAATATTACAGCACCTTCTCAGCCCGGCTAACCCCCCATATGGTGACCATGTACGACGATGCGCTAACACGGGGCGAACTTCCGGGTTCATTTAGGGAATCGATCCTAGTTACATTCCCCAAACCACACAGGGACCCAACACTCCCCTCCTCGTACAGACCAATCACCCTGCTAAACGCAGACTGCAAAATATTAGGAAAAATCCTAGCGGACCGGTACACCTAAATCCTTCCACCATTGATCCACCCGGATCAATGTGGATTTGTTCCACAGCGCAACACCTCACAGAATCTGCGAAGACTATTCCACGTCCAAGATGGGGCAGGGGAGCGGTTCCCCAACGCGGCCTGCTTGATACTCGACCTAGAGAAGGCCTTTGATACCCTGCTATGGCCCTACTTGTTTACGGTCCTCGGCAAAATAAATGTGGGCCCCACCCCTGCTGAAATATACGAAACTGCTATATACGGGTCTCACCTCGCGGGTACGAGTGGGGAAGTATATCTCTCCTCCATTCGCGGTGGAGCGTGGGACTAGGCAGGGGTGCCCCTTATCGCCGTTGCTATTCGCCCTGGCGGTGGAACCTTTGGCGATACGTCTTCGCCGGGAGGGGGAGATGTGGGGCATTCCGATAGCGGACACGACACACTGCGTATCGCTATACGCAGATGACCTCCTAATATATGTTCGCGATGCGACGGAGGACCTCTCCCCTATCTGGGTGGCACTACAAGACTTCGCAGGGGCCTCCGGCCTCAAAGTCCACTGGGACAAATCCACGCTCTATCCACTGAGCCCACGTCTGGCCCCGTTTAATGTCCAGGTTGGAACTCAGACGCTCGCCTGGAACGCGGCGGCGCCCAGATACTTAGGGGTAAGACTGTATCATTCCCCGAGGGATCTGTATGAGGGGAACCATCGCAGAGCACTGGCAGGGATACGGACAGCAGTGGGATTCTGGAAAACGCTACCCCTGGCTCCCATAGGGCGAGTGGGCCTCGCAAAAATGATTATAGTCCCCAGACTACTGTACCACTTCACTAATCTCCCCGTGATACCCCCGCGCCCCTTCTTCAAAGAACTGGATATCCTGCTCACCGAGTTGATTTGGGGAGGAGGTCGCCATAGAGTAGCACTATCCAAATTACACCTCCCTACGACTCAGGGAGGGCTGGGGGCACCCTCGTTCGAAGCATACTTTCTAGCGGCCCAACTCCAGTGGCTATCGTACTGGACAGCAGAACGGTATACCGGGGAAACGGTGACCGGCGAAGGCCGGATACCCCTCCCGGCAATCCGTAGATTACTCCTACCAGGCACCAAACCGCTACGCACCTACCCGATTCAGGTATCTATAGCACGTACATGCATGCTGAAGATCCATCGCATGTCCAGAGGAAGGCCTCCATACTCGCCCCTACTCCCGCTGGTGGGATTCCCCCGAAAAGAGGGATACTATACTGCCGGTGCCCTTCAGGTTTGGACCGAACACGCCATTACTGAAACAGAATCCCTGTTCCAAGACGGACAGCTCCAAACATATGCCCAACTGACTGACCAATATGACCTCCCACCAGGACAATTCCTCCTACATAGGCAAATAGTAGACAGCAGTCGATGTCACTGGGACCCAGAGGGGGGAGCCTCCGACTCACCCGGTGATACATGCCATACTACACATGGGTACGGGTAGACATTTAGTCACATGGCTCTATAAAGCTATCCGTGAACTGACCCTCAAACCCCTACACTCGCTACGACAGACCTGGGAAACCGAAATGGGGAGGGTATTTCACGATAAAGAGTGGGAAACAGCGCTAGAGTATCCGAAAAAGTCTCCAGGAATGCGCGCTTCAAGAATATCCAATTCAACATCCTCCATAGAGCATACCTTACGCCGCACCGCCTTCGCCGTTTCTATCCTGACACACACTTTGCGTGCCCCCGATGTCAGACTCCCGAGGCGGACTTCAAACACATGTTTTGGGACTGCCCCACTATCCAAAAATACTGGGACCACGTACACAGGGCACTCCGAGCAACCACTAATACTTCGGCCATGTCCACTTGGGAGGCGTGTGCCTCGGGATCTTCCGCAGGCGGAAGACAGAAAAAGTGCAGACCCGCTTCGCATCCCTCGCCATCCTCTTAGCGAAGCGGGGAATAGCCATGCACTGGCGGGCCCCGCTAGGACCCCCAGTAGCAGCCTGGATAGGGGCCATGAAGAAATGGGGTAGGGCAGAAGAAGAGGTGTTGCGGGAGGAGGAGGTGAAGGGGACGCGGAAGCACCCCATCTCTCTGGAATGGGCACAATTGCTATATCAATACACGCAAGAAACGGCCCCTGTGGAGGAGCCCGTAGTCTCTCAATCACAGACCCCGCCCCCATCCCCTGCGGGACCAACTGAAGCAGAACCAAGACTAAGCCCGGCAGTCTGAGAAGGATGCTATCGCGAGACCACACTGGATGGTCGCAGCGGCCGCACCAAGATGACCTGCTCGCGGGCCCCCCCCCCATATCTCACACAACCTCAAATAGAGACATGATAACGCGCCCATCCAAGCAGTTGATTCTATACACCTGCACCCAGACAGCTCCCGACCATCTTTCCCAGTTCACCCCCACGTTACAAGTTTTAGCCCTCACAGGTAGTTCTCATGCCTGATGTTTTCAATTAGAACCGCATTCACGAACACTCAGCAAAAATAACATATGAAAGGAATTCGAGGCTATAGGATCACTACACACCCCTGGGAAGCTAACCCGCCGTAGTCCTCAATACCATACCACATATTGATAATACCAGACGAGGGGCTCTTTCCCAACATTGTTGACTATTCGCAAGCTTATACGTTAAGTATGTAACACTGATGTACACGCTGAAACATGTGTCTTCTTATTTGCCCTTCTTTTTCCCTACCCACTTTCGGTGTTTCCCTTCCTATATTCAATCATTTGTCTCCTCATTGGTAATCGCATACTGATGTATTACAGTGATAACTACGTCTGAATGTAACATAGAATGCAAAAAAAACCCAATAAATAAATTTAAACAAAAAAATCAAGGTTCAACATTTTGATCCATGCTGCCACACTTTTTTTGACCACTTACAGTTACCGGCCTGTTAAACTACATCAGGCTAACCTGATACTGTTAGGAGTTGAATTCGGTGCATTAGTGTAAATTTCAGCCCAAGTCAGGTGTTCATAAGGAAGGCAGAAAGCATGACTGTCTTTCTCTTTCTCCCCCATGTTTAACAGCATGAAAACTTTGACCTGTGGTGTCGATGACATGTGAAGGCACTTTTAGACCTCATGTGTTACAGGGAATGAAACATCTATTTTAGAATGCTGTGGTCTTTGTCCGTGACCTCAGGATTGGAAGGGTGGCGTATACTTTTCATTCAAAAAAAAAGTTGAGGTATCCCTCAAAGGCATGTTCTCTTAACTGTAGACAGCAGGGAGCCAAAACTAGTCCCTCATGTTTATAGCTTAAACATATGATGCAGGTGCCTGACTCCAGATAGGACTTTTCCCTTCGCACAATCTGCTGCTGTGGTTTTAAAGTGTTAGAAACAGGTTGTCCGGATTGGGAAGGGGTGTTAGCTAATAATGGGATAACAGTATGCAAACCCCAGCGGCATCGGAATTGCCGGCTGGGCCTAAAAAAATAGATCAAGATTGAAAACCTGGATCCCTTGTAGAAAGAACCCTACAATGTGTAAAACAGACATTCTGTGCACTACGGACATCCTAGCAAAATACAATGTCTGACTTCACTCTCTGAAATGATACATTATTTTTGTTCCAAAAAAGGTGGGGGATAAAATTACAAACCACCTTTCATGCAAAAGGGAACATACAGTATAGGTAGAGCAGAAGACGTGATCTTTGAATTCAGGAAGCACTTTTCAGCGTGTGTTGTAATCAAGTAAAGAGCTGAACAATGGATGAAAAAGACTTAATTGTGCAACCCACACAAGGAGCAATAGTAAGCTTTTTAGTCATGATTTATCTTACATTTAATCTTACAAAAGTCACCATATAAATTTTTGACTAATGAATAAAATAGAATGTTTACTTCTTATAAACTGCCATAGTGTGGGTCCTTTCACCACAAGGTGATGCTGTAACTCCTGATCACAAAAAAGTTCCTGGTGACGCAAATGCCACAAACACCTTTCTATTCAAGCAGGGTGTGGTAAGATAAAATAAGTGTACATGGTGGCAGTCGTCACTGCAACACATGCAAACAGCTTTCGGTAGCAGCAAACAAGGCACTACAGTCTAGAGGTCTGAGACTGAGGCGTGAGCATATGTATGTGATTACTTGTTGTACCGAATCCTCGTACTGAAACGTTGTTATTTTTGTTTACATGGGTATTTGAAAGACATCTGCCATAGTCCCATAGAGAGACCGGGGGGAGGGCTTGTTGCATCAGACAACTTCCACTGCCTGCCTCATAACCATAGCGACGCGAATCATCCCAAAATTAACTAATAAACTTTAACCGACTGTATATACACTGTGAGGGCTACATTGATCTGGGGTGGAATGCTCCAGGACTAACATATGAGAAGGGCACTAAAAGAATAACACAACTTCATGCACGCAGAACCAGGCCAATGCCACATCAAAGGCAGTCCAAGGATCCTTTGTGTAGGTCAACCAATGAGAAACCCAGGATTAACTGATTTACTCCATAAAGTGAGCCTTACCCCAGCTGTGGTCATCTTTGAGGTGATCCGCTTTGATAAACAGGACAATTCTTTGCACAGGAGGATGGTCAGCCTGCCAAAACAACAATTCCATGATTAGACTAACAAAGACGCTACTTATCTCACAATTATTAGTAGTGGTGGTGATTCCCTTGCATCTTAACCCCCTTTCAGTTACTAAATGAGTAAACGTGACACCTAATGGCAGACCGGGAGCTGTGCTAAAGTACTCAAGTAGTAGGGCCATGTGGTGTTCTCTGTTCCTTTTCTATATAAACCTGGCTCGGCCCTGACCTCTCCGATGACACCTGCATATTTCATATATCAGTTACAAATGTAGTCAGATTTAAAGAAATAACAGTGGTTCCAAGAACAACGGCAAGTGGGTCTGTATGACTAGGAGAAACAGAGTAAATACAAGCAGTGGTAGCCGTCTCAAAACAAAAGTGTGTGTGTGTGTGTGTGTGTGTGTGTGTGTGTGTGTGGGGGGGAGGGGTCAAGGGACAGGCAATTTAGAGGAAAATAATGATTTTTTTAAACTTACCTTTTGCTGCTGCCTCCGATGGCCGCCTAGATCCTTCAATACCAGAAGTCTCTGGGAAGGCACAGGTTTCCCACCCAATCCAGACTCAGCTCTCATTTTATGAGACCAGCACCAGGATTGGTCTGAGCGGCCTGGTCTGCCATTCAGACACTGCCTGGAAGCCTGAGGCTTTTCTCCAACCTAGCTGTGAACACAGCTGGGTTGGAGAAATAGAGGTGCGCATATCTGTTTGGCTGGCAAACTTACATGCGCACTTCTAAGTGCCCACTTCTCCTCCCTTTCATGGCCCAAGCCCAGCCACGCCCTACACAGACATGCCAGCCAGTCACAGAAAAATAAAATGATATTGTTTTATTATCATTTCATTTTTCTGTGACTGACACTGACAAGTGGGTCAACGCACCTCTGCCATTACGGAGGAGCCGCCCCTGAATACAAGTAAGCAACTTATACTGAATAGTGTGTCAGGCCTTTCACCATGCCCAGCTTTGGGAAAAGATGACCAAAAATGTAACTCTGCATGGACACTTCTATTGAAGACCATGACCAAACCCCAGGTACACATACTTCACAAGTGAGCGTCAATATATCACTCTGCATCCAGAGATTAGGGTTCAGATACTGCATGCTGAGTAGCCCACATGTTTCCGGAAGATAATGAGAGCCAACTCATTCTGGCGGCATTGACATGAATTTTTGCATTGAGAAAAGCAGTAAGAAGTTAAATATCAAAATTCATCCTAGGTTACCTTACAATTCACAATCTTGAATGCATGCTGGGCATTCAGATTATGAATCTGTAAGACTGTATGGGCCAAGGAGGTAGTTAAAATAGTCCTAGAATGAACTCAGAATAAGGGTGACAACTTCAGCCAAAAGGACGTTACACTATGATTAAGAAAAAAATATGTGTCCTGCTCGGGGTGGAATAGGGGTGATACAATCACAGATGACTTGTGTCTGGTCGTTTCGGATCTTCAAAACTCGGCGCAGAAGTGAAACGGCATGCAGGAGTCCCGAGCTCCACTCTAAGCAGAATGCATCTCCTAGAAAGAGATGCCTTGGGAACTTCATGGCACAAAAGTGATGACATTGTGCATTCTAAGTGGTTGCAAAAAGATCGAGTGATGGTTTTCTCCAGTGACGGAAGATGGCCTATGCCACTAGTGTCTGAGTTCATCTGCCCTTGCACTTGGACATCCCGCCAAGGTGGTTCAACATCAGATAAATTACTTGGTTCTCCATCCACTTCCAGAGGCGCAGAGCCTCCTGACACAGGGTCAAAGATCCCACTCCACCACACTTGTTGCAGTACCACATGGCGGTGGTGCTGTCCATGACCATCTGTAAGAGCCTTCCTCTAATGGTGGGCAGGCAGGTCTTCAAGGCCAAGTGAATTGCCCTCTATTCCAAAAAAGTAATGCAGCGGTGAGACTCCACCAGTGATCAGAGGCCTCTGATCCCCACCTCTCCTAGATGGCCTCTCCAAACCAGTAGTGATGCATCTGTGACCACCATCAGCTCTGGGAGGGGTGAGGAGCGGGCTCTGCCAGTGGCCCAATCACATTCCAGCAGCTACCACTGCAGGTCTATAGATGTTTACTCCAAATTCTGGATACAATCTGACATATTCCCCTGATGATGTACCCACTAGGATTTGCAGTCCCTTTGCAGGTCCTGCTTGGGCCACCTTCCATGTTTGGTCAGCAGGATCAGGAAAGCCAACAATCCCAGCAGCCTCAGAGTCATCTGCACTGAGATCCAGGACAGAGCTGAAACATTGGGATCATAGCCCATATGTCATGGACTCAGGAGAAAGGCACAAACTGCACCATATCCTGAGCAGCTCCTATGACCAGGAGCGTCTGCGAAGGAGTCATGTGTGACTTTGGCATATTGATCGTGAACTCCAACAATGTTAAGAAGGTTGCTGTTGACTGGAGGTGGGTGGCGACTGCCTGGGGTGAACTCGCCTTCAGCAGACAGTCATTGAGATAGGGGAAGATAGGTATCCCAGAACTCCGAAGGTGTGCTGCAACCACTGCCATCCATTTTGAGAACATCCAAGGGGCACAGGTAAGGCCAAAAGGGAGTACTGCAAACTGAAAATGCTGTGAACCGCATGTTGCGCCTGTGGCCTGCAGGATGGGAATATGGAAATAAGCATCCTATAAGTCCAATGCCACCATCCAATCTCCGGGGTCTAGAGCAGAGAGGATATAGGTGAGCTAAAGCATCTTCAATTTGTCCTTTCACAGGAAGAGGGCAAACATATAAAATAGGGCTAAGGGCTCCGTCCTTCTTCAGCAGAAAGAAGTAACAGGAGTAACATAACACATAAATGCTCCTCTGAAAGAAGATCGGATGGGGTGGAAGCTGCAGTGGGTTGAAAAGTAGTGACAGGGCATAGCCTCATTGATCAATCTGATGTAATATTTTGCCACCACTGGAGGAAATGTCTGATCCTGCCCCTCCCCCGTCACACACCCCCACAGGGTGGTCGTGTGCCATTAGGGGAAAACTAAAGTAGCTCTAAGACTAACGCCAAAGGCATGTGGGACAGGGAAGTTTGCTGCCTCTTGTGGCTTGGACGGGGTCTACTTGATCCCTGTCCAACCTTGAAAAAGCTGGGATGCTTACTGTGGAGGCAGTGTGCCTTGGCGTTGCCAGTACGAAAAACCTCTTGAGTAGTCTCAAAAGGGGCGAAATTGCTAAGGGCACTGTCTTGCCAGAGTGCAAAGGCATAAGGAGCGTGCCATGATGCAGCTTTTTTTGAAGTGCTCCAACATGTAATCTGCCTTCTCGCCAAACAGGCAAGATCTGTCAAATGGTATATCCATCAAAGAGGCACGAGGCCTGACATCACAAGAGAAAGTGCAGATTGGTATACTGCTGAGTTACGCAGTGAAAAATCCAGATGTGAACACCTGGAAAAAATCTGGCGTAAATGCCATTCGGAAACAGAGAAGCTTAACTATAAAGCGGCCCTCACCGCTTATCATAAGAACTTAAAAAAGGCACGGAAAGATCATGTGATACTTAAACTCAACCAGGCAGGAAACTCAACTAAAGAACTTTATAAAATTCTTAACTCCTTCACCAATCCCACAGCTTGCTCTCAGCAGATTCTCCCCTCTCAGGGACTATGTGACAGTATAGCTATGTATTTTGATGATAAAATTAATTTAATCTACAATCAATTCCCTCAAAATTCGTGTCACTCTGAGCCTTCTAATTCCGGACCCTCAACTCTAAGAAATTTGAGTGAAGGCCTTATACATTTCAATGCCATCCAGGTCTCTCAGGTGGAAGCCATGCTTACAGTAGCGAAATCTGGATCGCCGCTAGATGTGATGCCGGCACACATATTCGCTCTACTTGCACATCTCCTGGCCCCCTCCATTTGTGAAATTCTCAACTCTTCTTTACGTGAAGGAGTCATGCCACTTGATTGGAAGTTCAGGCTGGACCATGAGGCACAGGGTCAGACTGATTTGCATATGGCCATGTCTGAACTGGGGTGGCGGAGTGAGCTAAAGAATGATGATGGATTAAACCCAGATCAGTTGACTGGGGGTGAGTGCTTGCAATGTTCAACACTCCGTCCATCATCCCCTTTGGTTTTGCTAAGTTCGCCCTAAGTTGGCAGGGTATGACCAGACGTGGGTCCCTTGCTCACTTTGCCACTGGATTCAAGATAGCCTGGCTGATGAGGGTTATGAACCCGAAACCGGTCCCAGGATGCTTGTTTCCGGTCCAGGGAAGACATGGCTTGGCAGTTCGGGCTGGACTGTTCCCATGAGGCACAAGGTCAGACTGATTTGCATATGGCCATGTCTGAACTGGGGTGGCGGAGTGAGCTAAAGAATGATGATGGATTAAACCCAGATCAGTTGACTGGGGGCGAGTGCTTGCAATGTTCAACACTCCGTCCATCATCCCCTTTGGTTTTGCTAAGTTCGCCCTAAATTGGCAGGGTATGCCCAGATGTGGGTCCCTTACTCACTTTGCCACTGGATTCAAGATAGCCTGGCTGATGAGGGTTATGAACCCGAAACCGGTCCCAGGATGCTTGTTTCTGGTCCAGGGAAGACATGGCTTGGCAGTTCGGGCTGGACTGTTCCCATGAGGCACAGAGTCAGATTGATTTGCATATGGCCATGTCTGAACTGGGGTGGCGGAGTGAGCTAAAGAACGATGATGGATTAAACCCAGATCAGTTGACTGGGGGCGAGTGCTTGCAATGTTCAACACTCCGTCCATCATCCCTTTTGGTTTTGCTAAGTTCGGCCTAAGTTGGCAGGGTATGCCCAGACGTGGGTCCCTTGCTCACTTTGCCACTGGATTCAAGATAGCCTGGCTGATGAGGGTTTTTTTATTTTTTTTATTTCTTTATTGCAGTTGTATGGTACACTTCACATGTTTAAACAGTTATATCTCACGGACCACCCTGAACAATAGGCAATACAATCCCCGGTCAGAAGCTATTGATCCAATGTGAGTTGTCCCTGAAGTATTTACCAAACTGACAATTAATATGAACAGTATCATTAATAATCACAGTAACTTGTAACTGAACACCCCCCTCCCGACCACCCCCCATCCCCACCGGGCCCACCCTCCCAGAGGTCCATCTAACAGCAGTTCAATTAGGGGTATCCTCTCGTCTCTCCCCAGGTCTGGGGGATTCTATTCCCACGTGACTATCCCCAGTCGACACCGTCTGTGTAGAACCAGGGGAGCCTCTCTATTTCCTGGACCATTAGCCCCCACGCCTGCAATACTTCCGGGAGTTTGGCATCCCTTCGGGTACTACGTATGTGCCCCTCCTCCGCCAATGCCCATTCCTTCAGGTCCGCTTTCCAGTTCACTGTCAGCGGCCCATGTTGTGCCAGCCAGTGGATCGCTATTCGCCACCTAGCTGTCACAAGCCCCAATACCAAGAACTTCCTGCTGGTTTTGCGTTTAGGGTCTCGGGGAATCAATCCAAGGAGACAAGTACGCACCTCTAGGGCAACCCTCCATCCCGTTATTCTATGCAGGTCCTCTAGGATAGCTGTCCAGAATACCTGGATCGTCGGGCATGACCAAACCATGTGTGGGAAATCTGCCTGTGCATAGTGGCATCTGGGGCACCTCGGGTCTCTCGAGCTGTCAATAGTGTGCAGGTGCTTGGGTGAAAGGTATGTCATGTGAACCATGTTGTATTGTATCTGCTTGAATCTGTTGGAAACCGCCACCTTGCGTACTCCCTCATGAATTTTTCCCCACTCCCGTGGCGTAATCTCCTGTGGGCTCACCTCCTGCCATCTACTTTCTATTTTGAGAGGTGCCCCTTTTCTGTCTTCCCTTAACGCCCTATACAGGTGAGTGACAAGTTTCCGCCTTCCCGCCATGGCAATCATCATGACCAGGGTATGCGTGTGTTCCGGGGCTTCCGGGAATGTAGGCCATAGATGCCGTGCCGTTGCCGCTATTTTGGCGTATTGCAAGAATTGCCCCGATCCCAACCCAAAAGAGTCCATTGCTTCTTGGTATGTTATGAACCGTTGTTCCGGATAGAGGTCCGACAGCATAAGACAACCTCCCGCCTTCCATTTGTCGGTAGACATGACCCGCTCAATGAGCGCGAACTGCGGCATCAGCCAAAGTCTGTCTCCAGGGCAAATGGTCGCACCTGGATAATTCGTTTGATCACCCTGGCCCATATGGCAGCCAACAATCCGCCCAATGGAGGACACTGCTTCTGGTGCCCTTTCGTGTGCCACAGGAGCGCGCCCAACTGTCGGTCCCCATACGTGTCGGCCAGGAGCGAACGTTCCCATGAAGGGTCCGTGTTGAGCCAGGCCACTGCGTGCTGTAATTGGGACGCAAAATAATACAGTTCCAAGTCCGGGATTTCCAAACCGCCCCTACCCCAAGTGCGTTTCATGACTTCCAGGCTCACCCGACAACGTTTTCCCTGCCAGAGTAGTTGTATAAGCAGTGTATCGAGGTCCTTGAATACCTGGTGTGTGAGCTCAAAGAAGGAGCCCTGCATTGTGTAAAGACATCGGGGCAGCACCACCATCTTAATCAAGGCGATCTTCCCCATCAATGAGAGCTGGAGCGTGTTCCAGAAGGCAATACTGCCTCGGAGACCTCTGATTATCCTCCCCCATATTATGGTGATAAAAAACTTCTCTGTCCCTACTTATCCAGAACCCGAGATAACGCAACGCATCTGACATCCAAGGGATCCCCATCTCGGGGAGCTGGACCCCGCCCTGTCAGTCTCCGACCCGACCGGGTATAGTTGTGATTTAGTATTATTGACAAAGAGTCCGGAGGTCTCGGCAAACTGATCCAGAGCCGCCAGCAGGATCGGAAGTGAATGGGTTGGCTCCCGCAGGTACACCAGCGCATCATCCGCGTACAGTGATACAATATGTTCCATGGCTCCAATTCGAATACCCTGCCCCCGGAGGACCCCACGGAGATGGCATGCTAATGGCTCCATTGCCAGGGCGAATAGCAAGGGGGAAAGCGGACACCCCTGTCGCGTCCCCCTGGCTATTGATATCGCATCCGAGACATAGCGTCCCGTACGGACCCTTGCCACCGGCTGAGTATAGAGGAGTTTCACCCAGTTCACAAACCCCTCACCGATCCCCATTTTTAATAACACCTGCCACAGGTATTCCCACCTGAGCGAATCGAACGCCTGTTCGATGTCTAAGAATACCAAGGTATTCTGCTCGGCTCTGCCTTCTAGGGATTGCATGATATGAGCCAGACGACGGATATTCCGCAACGTGTTCCGTCCGGGAATAAAACCAGACTGGTCGTCATGCACCAATCGTCTGAGATACGGAAGTAGTCTGTTGGCCAAAACCTGACTAATGATCTTAAGGTCGACATTGAGCATAGAGATTGGCCTGTAGGAGGCCGGGAGTAAGGGGTCCTTCACCGGCTTGGGGATCATCACAATCAGCGCTTCACGCATGGAGGCAGGTAATATGCCCGTCTCACCGGCCTCCACAACAATGTCCAGGAGCCTAGGAACCAGGACTCCCCCAAATTCTTTATATAGCTCCGCCGCCAGGCCGTCCATCCCAGGGGATTTAGCTGTTTTCAAATGAGCGATCGCCGCTCTCACCTCCTCCCCTCCAAAGGGCGCCCCCAGGGTGTCCTGACTTTCCGGGTCCAGGCAGGGCAGGTCCACCTCCGCGAGGTGGGCCTCCAATGCCTGTGGGGCAACGTTGGGCTTGGGCTCAGAATATATTCTTTGGAGGTGTGTGGCGAACACCGCATTAATCGCATGCTGGGTATAGACCAACCGACCCCGGTCGGATTTAAGGGCCAGTATCGGGGTGGGCCGAGTCTCCTCCTTAATCAAGCGCGCCAGTAGGCGCCCGGCTTTATCACCCTCAGTGTACCATCGACGTCTACTCGTGGCCCTATTGTATTTGCCCAGTGACTCCCAGAGATCCCCTATCTTTTGTCGTTGCTCTGTCCATTTGGCCGGTCCCTCCGGGTCTGTAGGAAGGGCTGCCTCTAGAGCCCTTAAACGATCCTCCTGATTTGTTAGGTCCCGTTCTATCGCTCTCCGAACCCCCACCTCCGTGGACATGTATTCCCCCTCAACACCACTTTCATCGCGTCCCATTCAAACGCCCTCAAACTGGCCGTGTTCCAGTTCACCTCCAAATAGCCTTCCAACCCTGCCGCGATCGTCGCTTTATAAACCGGGTCTGTCAACGCCTCGGCGTTAAGCCTCCATAACGGTATTTTGGAGCGCGGGCGGCCCAAAGTATAGGTCACCAGCAGGGGGGAGTGATCGGACAAGTAGCGGGCCAGGTACTGTGTCTCTAGAACCCGACCAGCCGCCGCTTCCTGTATAAAACAGTAGTCCAGCCTGCTGTACGTATTCGCTGCCGGGGTATGACAGGAGTACACCCGGCTATCAGGGTTGCGATGCCGCCAGATATCCAGCAAGTGGTAATTGCTAAGCATTTGCCTCAGGGCTTCGCGGGTCTTGGGTTTAGCATCCACTTTTGGGGGGTGCCTGTCCCGTTCCCCATCAAAGGCACAATTAAAGTCCCCAGCTATAATCAGTTCCACATCGGGTGCCAGGTCTAGTTTCCCCAGTACCGTACCCAAAAAGTCCCCATCGTCGGTGTTTGGGGCATAAACGTTCACTAAACACGTGTCTCCCATCCAATGTCCCTTCTACCACCACGTAGCGCCCATCTGAGTCAGGACAATATTTTAAAACGTTAAAGGGGACTCCAGGCGCCACCCATATAAGTGCCCCCCTGGCAAACCCCGAGTAGGAGGTCGCAAAAAACTGGCCCCTCCACCGCCGTTGAGCATATTTCAGGCAATCCCCCCAGAGATGTGTCTCTTGTAAAAAGGCCACACTGATCCTATACCTTCTAAGATACATTGCTATCCGAATCCGTTTGATCCTATTGTTGAGCCCTCTAACATTCCATGTTAGAAGTTTATAAGTCCGTGGGTCGCCTGCCATAAGTAGAGAATCCTGGGCAAACAAGACCCCTGGTGTAGAAGGGGGATGAACTGTAAGGCGTAGTGTTGGGGACCCCCCGATTCCCTCCGAAAGCTCTCATGACCTCTGGTGACCCGGCATAAAACATTCCTAGCGAAGAACAATAAAACCAACAATGTGAACATTCCCCCCCCCACCCTCAGGCAGTAGAACCTCCTTCTCATAGCCCAACCGTGGTCTGAGGACTCAGGACTCCGCCCCATAGCCGCCACTCTCCCCTTAAAACCCCCCGCAACATTGCAAGCAACAATAACAGTCAACAAATCCCAGTCCTTGTTGTACAACTAAACTGCCTGGCACTGCGCAGCCCCGCCCAACCAACGGCCTAGCCAGGCCTACACAGCACACTACAGCTGCAGTGTCTAGACTGCAGTGTGGCGGAATAGTGCCTCGCCCCATCAGCTACTCTCCCACCCCCCCCCCTTTATGGTCCCTGCAAATGAGGATCCCCTTCCGGCACTCCATAGCAGAGTCAGGCCGCAGCACCGATGAGGGCCGTACTTACAGCGTCTTATGTAGTCCTGCCGACCAACAGCCCCTTAAATGGCAGTCCTCTTACTTGTATTTAGGCGGCTCAGGAGCCGCTAGCAATTGGGTCGGCAGTGCCTTCCGGTTCCGATTGGGTTTCCTGGACGAGGCACAAAGGGGAAAACTGGTTTTGTGTCGGTATGCCCCCCACCTCTTCTCTCAGGGTGCCGTCCGGCCCCACCATGATGCGACCTCCGTCTGGTTCCCCCTGTGACCCGGATCGTTGTCCTCCAGCGCGGCGATGCTGATTCAGTCCGCTTCGTCTCCTCTGTTCCTGCCATCCGTGCTGTTGATCATGCCCTTCCAGGCCCATCGAATCCATCCAGTCCGTGGCCTCTTGCGGGGCATTGAAGAAGTGGACCCTGTCTGCGTATTGTACTCTGAGCCGGGCTGGAAACATTAGGCTGTACTTTATATTGAGACCTCTCAGCCTCTTCTTGACCTTCAGGAAGTCGTTCCGCAGGTCTTGCACCTTTTTGGTGTAGTCCGGGTAGATATGGATCTCTTGGTTCTCGAACCTGGGGGACCATTCTTGCGGATGAACTGCAGGATCATGTCCCGGTCCCTGAAATTAAACAAGCGAGCGATCAGAGTCCTAGGCGGCGACCCAGGTTTGGGGGACCAAGGGAGCGGTGGGCCCGGCTCCACAGCAAACATCTTGGATAGTCGAAGACCCGGTAGGGCGGCACCGATCCATTCTTCCAGAAATAGGTCCGCCGCCGGTCCCTCCGCCTTCTCCGGAAAGCCCAAAAAGCGGAGGTTGTTCCTCCTCGAGCGCCCCTCAGCGTCTTCTGCCCTGTCCTCGAGGCATGCTCCTTGAGTGCAGACACCGTCGCTTGCAAGTGTTGGACCTCCGTCCGCAAGGAGTCCAGGTCCCCCTCCGTGTTAGTGACTCGATCCGCCACCTTCCGTAGGTCCAAGCGGGGGTGATTTATGTCCATGGCCATACCATCCATTTTTGATTCCAATGCCACTCGTGAGTCTCTAATGGCCTCTAGGATATCAGCCTTATCTTGGGCCGCTGATCCCTGTGGCGGTCCCTGCTCAGGGTTCGGTCTGATGCGCTCCATCGACGTTGGGCCTGGTACCGTATACTGCATAATCTGGTTTGCTTGTGCTCCTCTAGTGGGCCTATATTTCCCCATTTCCAGTATGGGCCTACCAAGGCCATCCCCGGGGCCTTCCACTCCGCTTCACCAGGTTCAGAAAAACTGTCACGGGTCCATCCGGGCCCAGGAGGTATGTGCGTGTGCCCCTCACTGCTCCTTAGTTTACCGGTCGGCTGGGTGTCGTCTGAAGAAGTATTCCACAGAGCTCTTCACGTCAGGCCCCAAGGCCACCGAGGGCCGTCGCAGGAGTCACAGTCCAGCAGGGGTCCAGCCGTGGCCCCTCAAGTCTTCTTACTGTGAACCCAGTGCGAGCATCGCACCAACCTCCCGGCCGGCCCACACCACCGAAGGCTGTCTCAGGAGTGCATGCAGCGGCCCCCTTTTAGGAGCGCGCCCGCAAGTAGAGGCCCAATCCCCTTTGGCCAGCAGCCTGCCCACGTAGATCACACAGGGCCGCCAACTGTCCTCCCAGGTGAGAACACAGCCGGAGCAGGCCAGGACCGGTCCCTCCGAGGTCCCGTGCCCGCGTGGAGCGCGTCCCCGGGTGCCGTCAAGGGCTCCAGGCCAGTAGGCCGTCTCAGCTCACCTCTCCGGATATCAAACCCCTCCGGACCCTCCACTCCACAAGGCAGGTGGCGGGCCCCCGCCGGCTCCGCAACGCTGGTGTCTCCAGCGAGGCCCTGCCCCCGCCGCCGTCTCGGGGATTAAGGCACAGGCTTCTCTGTGCATGGGTCCCTCGTGGGTATTTCAGGCCTCACTGCTTCCGTGTCCGCCCCAGTGGACCGTGTCAGAGCAGCCGCAGACCTCACAGGGAGGAGCGCAGTCCAAGTGGGCCTACCTCAGCCCTCCCGAAGCCCCGAGGTCGTGTGGCACTCGTCCCCGGGCACTCCGTCAGGCAGCAGCAGGGAAGGCGTTTGCGGGACCGCACCCCGGGTCAGAGTCCCCCGGGGGCCCGTCGTGATGTGGCAGGAGTTTCGGACCGCAATCGGCCCCGCAGCACAGGTCCCCGCGGCGAGGCCAACCCGAAGCAGGCGTCCGGAGGCTGGCGATCAGGCAGACGCGGTCCGCGCCGCCATTTTACTTGCAGTGCGGCCGCCGCCGCACCAGGGGAGAAACGCCGGTTTCCCGATCCGCCGGCAAGCCGAACCGCATTCGGTCCGGATTCTCGGGACCAGGGGGGGTTCCGACCCCCTTTTGGGCAAGAAAGGGCACTATTCCGCCAGGATATAGGGAGGATTCTGTCTTACGGGGCAGGAGCTGCTTTAATCGGCGTCTAGTCCGCCATGCGTCCAAGCCACGCCCCCCCCTGGCTGATGAGGGTTATGAACCCGAAACCGGTCCCAGGATGCTTGTTTCCGGTCCAGGGAAGACATGGTTTGGCAGTTCGGGCTGGACTGTTCCCATGAGGCACAGGGTCAGACTGATTTGCATTAGGCCATGTCTGAACTGGGGTGGCGGAGTGAGCTAAAGAATGATGATGGATTAAACCCAGATCAGTTGACTGGGGGTGAGTGCTTGCAATGTTCAACACTCCGTCCATCATCCCCTTTGGTTTTACTTGATTGGAAGGCCGCTCAAGTGCTACCAATTAAGAAGAAAGCTCAGTTACCTGCCGAAGTGCTATCTAATTATCGCCCCATCTCACTTCTGCCGCTTATGAGTAAAATGGCGGAGGGTTATGTCAATACTCAGTTAATGCGTTTCCTCGAATCCCAAGGCATCCTTGACCCCTCCCAGTCTGGGTTTAGACCCAATCACTCTACAGAGACTACCCTCATTGGGGTTACGGACAATATTAAAATGGCTCTGGATAATAACAAAGCAGTGCTGCTGGTCTTATTGGATCTGACAGCAGCCTTCGACACGGTCTCTCATCAGAAATTGATTTTCCAACTGAGAGAGGCCGGTCTGCAGGGACAGGCCCTTAATTAGCTCGTCAACTTTTTAGATCAGCGTACCCAGACTTTCAATCTGGGTCCCTAACGTTCCCAAACCTTGAAGCCGCCAAGGGGGTGCCCCAGGGCTCTTGTTTGAGCCCTACCTTGTTTAATATCTATGTGGCCCCCCTGGCTAAGATCATAAGGGAGTACGGTTTTACTCCGTTTTCCTACGCTGATGATACGCAACTACTTCTGTCCTTTGATAAGGACACAGAGTTAATCGATCAGCGCTTTGCAAAGGGTATGCTAGCCATTTCGGCGTGGATGACGGAACATTTTCTCCAGCTAAACGCGGCCAAGACCGAAATCCTGCTGTTTGGCTCGGCTCAAGCATCCTGGTCCCCCAAGTGGTGGCCTGCTGTGTTAGGCCCCGCCCCTTCTCCTTCTACTGTGGCGAAAAATCTAGGGGTCCGTTTGGATGTTATGCTATCAATGAGGGATCAAATCATGACTACTGCAGGGACTTGCTACCATACTCTGAGTCTTTTACGCAGAGTGTTCCAGTGGTTGCCTCTGTCTGTTCGTAGAACTTTGATTCAGGCTTTGATCATTGGGCGCCTGGATTATTGTAATGCTCTACTAGCATCTGCTAATGAATCCCTTTTGAGCAGGTTACAGATTGTACAGAATGTTGCCGCATCCTTAGCTCTCAAAAAGCTGCCTCGCACCTCCCTGGGGCCGCTGTTAAAATTACTCCACTGGCTCCCTATCCGCCAGAGAATTAAATTCCAGCTTTGGTGTCTCGCCCATAAAGCGCTTTTTGGTACGAGCCCTAGCTACATGGCGGACAAGTTTAAAGTCTACTGCCCGAACCGTCTGCTCAGATCTGAAGGTAAAGGGCTGCTAGTGGTCCCCCGCTACAGTAAAATACGAACAGGCGGCAAAACTGTCGCCTACCTTTCCCCGAAATACTGGAACACCTTGCCGGAGGATTTGCGCAAATGCCCCAGTCATCAGCGCTTCAGGAAACTCCTGAAGACTGAATTATTCCGGGTCTGATCTTTGCATCTCCGGTACCCTCTCTACGATAGCGCGGAGATACCCCTGCGGGGGTGATTCCAGCGCTTTACAAATCCTTTACATACATACATACATACATACAAGCCCATGGATCTCATCCAAGCATGGCGCCAAAGCTCTTCACTAATGCTAATTGCTCTGTTCCAAAAGTTGGTAGTGTCAAGTATAGAGCAAATGATCTATTTAGTTGTATCATGACCATCCTGGATGGTTTGAGCCAGGTTGGCCCAAAATTCCAACCGTGTCTCATAATACATGGGAATATTCCTTAGCTAACAAATGGCACTGGCTGACCAGAGGGATAGATTGGCCAAGAAAAGCATCTGTTTCCAGAATGCTTTGATTCATTTCGACTCTCTGTCTGGGGAAGTCATAGGGAGTGAATTAGGGATCACCCTGCTGGTGGAAGCCTGAACCACCTGACCTTCTGGCAGAGGATTCTGTGGCACGTGTGGTGCTTGGAAACTTGACTGTTCGCTGGTGGACAGGAACATGGATTAAACCAGATGCCCATTAGGGTATCTGTAAGGGCTTCATTGAATAGTAATAGAGGCTCAAATGAGCTCTGTTCAGGTTGCAAGACGTCCCTTAACACATTAGGTTTGACTTCCATAGTTGGAAACTATGGGGCAGATGTATCAAGATTACATTTTGCGAATCTATAATAGCGAATTTTACCGATTCGCTATTATAGACTCTCAAAATGCAATGTATGTAGGTTTCTGCAAATATTTTGCGATTCCTACATATTCCTTAATAGCGAGTCACAAATTGCGATTCGCTATTAAGGAATGCCTTCACATTCATTCCTATGGGCCTAGAGGCCCATAGGAATGAATGGGAATTGCATGCGCAATTTGCGAGTACCCAATAGGTACTCGCAAATTGCGCATGCAATTTTAAGGGTGAAGGGTGCCAAAAGGACACCCTGTTGCACCCCTGAAATATGCATGTGTGCACATGTGGCGCACATACATGCCCTAAGGGCATGTATGTGCGTCACATGGCACTGAGAAAAATGCAAAATTGTGCATTTTTTTAAGGATTTGCAATTTACCACCAACTTGAAGTTGGTGGTAAATTGCGATTCCTTAAAGCAGGGTCGCAATTTAAAAAGCGTTTCCTGCATTGCATTTAGAGAATCGCAAATTGCGATTCTCTAAATGCATTCGCAAAATAGGTGATCGCAAAAATTGCGATTTCCTATGTTGCAATTGCCTTTTGGGATGATACATCCCAAAAGGCTTTTTCCCGTTCGCAAACGGGACGATTCTGCAAATCGGCCCGTTTGCGAACGGGAAAACGCTTGATACATCTGGCCCTATAAGTCTAATACCTCTACCACATGTCTCATCATCACAGCAAAGGCGGCACTCTCTTACGCTGATGGCCCAGGGGCAGAACCCATTGTCCTCCTGCAAGTCCATGTACTGATTGTTATCATCAAAGTGTTGGGGGAAATAATCCTCATCATCTCCATTATTATCTTAAAAGTCTGGTTGACTCAGATTACAGTCAGACCGACAAGATGTTGGAGCAGCGGGGTGCGGCACAAAGGAAAACACATGGTTCTGTCTGAGTCAGACTGAACTGGGGCCGGGTGTGTCGGTACGGCTTTAGGATGTGACCTCCTCGGTTGTAGCCAAGAGGAATTTGCTCAGTCTCAGATAGAACTATAAGAAAGGAAGCTTCATCCAGTGCCAGTTGTGTGGCGGCCGGCATCCATGTCAAAAGGACAAGTGTGCATTTTGGTGCTAAACTGGAAGTTGGTTCTGACATTGGAGAAAAACCCAAGCATGGCTCAGGAGGCACAGCCAGCACTGAGAATGGACATGCATGAGGTAAACTGACTGGAGTCCTCTGTGGATAATTGGGACTCAAAGGCACACCAGAGTGAGCCAGAAGAGTGAAAAAGATTCACAACATGGCCTCTCTAAAAGCCTCAATTTGTAGCGATGCCGCCAATGGCCTCTGAAATGCAAGGTGCACGGGGATCAGTTGCAGAAATGGTTCAACAGCTAGGGACCAGGAACGAGACCAAGAAACATCTTTGCAACTTCTGAGGCGGAGAGAGTAGCAGGACTGGGATGAGTTCAGCTTGGCCTTCTTGCGATTTCACTTCGACTTTGACTTACCAAAAGACTTACATAGTGGGGAGGACATGTCATGGGAATAGTTTTCGACTTTGAGCGGCAGTGGGAATTCTGAGACTTCTTTTGGTGTTTGGCCACCTACAGCTTCACTTTGCATTCCCGGATCACCTTCAGATTCATAAGGCCACACTCCTTGCAGACCTTGGGAGTCATGCCCCAAACCCAAACACTATAGGCACACCTCATGGGGATATGTCACAAACAATTGATTGCAATAGTCCCTAAAAGGGTTAAAATCTTACGTTTTAGGACGGAAATAGTTCCGTTGCACACAGCAAAAACAAAACGTGAATAAACTCAACTGGCAAGGAAAAATTAGGGAGTGAGCCCCGGATCAGCGTATAAAGGCGCAGAAAGAACGGAAATGGCCTCTGCATGTAGGAGTGGCACTTATACGCGGCTCCTTCATCCCTTCCACGGCTGAACCAAGTCACAGGTGGTGAGCCGCATGGCACCACCTATCAATGCAAAGGGATCAATGCTGTTTAAGTCTTCCTGTTCCAGTCTGACGCCTGGGGATATTCTAAAGGTGAGGAATCTGCAGTTAGAAGTATCCATCAGAAATTTGGGCACAAGTGAAGAAAGTCATGCAGAGGATAAACAACGAGATCTGAGGGTGGGACTCACAGTGACAGGGTTTTTGCTCGGGCAAGTGCAGTCACTTCTTGCTTCTGTTCATGTAGGACCAAAGCAGCTGTCTTATGGAAGGTCTCAATAGAGTATGCAGTGAGCTCAGCAAGGCTTCGAATGGCAAAGACATGCATATCCTGTAGGAGACAGACAGACAACATAATATTTGAAATCTCTTTCAGTTTTCAGGCTCTGTGTCGGTCATTCCTGTATGCATCTCATTACCTCAACAGAAACCTTTGCCTCCTGCGCAGCATCTTCCGAGCCCGTCTCCTTCTCATCTGTTTGCAACTCCTCTGGAGCCAACTTCACGTTCAGTGTACCCATCCAGTTCTGGGCAGAAGTCCTGGCCTGGGAAAGAGTAAGGAGAAATGTGTGCTGCTCCTGAAAATACTCAAAAGCCACATGGCTCCCATTTTCAGATCTGCCTCTCTCAGATGCCACCAATAGGTGCTAAATCTTTCCACCAATCATTTGCTACATTCAAAAACACTGAAAACCTGAAGCAAATGGACTGAAGGCTTAGCCACGTTACTCTGATATCAGTTGCTGTTTACCTCCATCACCTTAACACTAGAGAAAATGTCTCACTGGAAAAAAAGCATTTGGCACATCCATAGCATTTCTGACTGCTCTCCTCCCAATTATGTGCTCTAATTTATTTGCAATGAAAGCCCAATGTATGATACAAACTAAATTTACCAATGCAAAGATACTGCTCAGCCTCGGGTATTTGCCGAGGAACAGACACCCTAACCTCCTACCAAGGACAGGGTATTTTCAACTAGAGGTCAAGGACAGCAGAGCGTCATTCAATGCTGGTAAACAGCAGATCATCAACATATGTCCGGGACAACTAGGACTTCACCAGGGTAAGATAGTCTCATCAAAGAGCTGTGGGCAGCAGTCTCAGAAGCTAGATCAGGGATAGTATAGCAGCAGCCAGGGGCAAGGGACAAAAAAATACCTCAATCAGTCGGGTGAACAACAACCAAACTAAGCCAAGAGTCAGGAAAAGTGCAGTCTTATTGAAAGGTCAAGGAAACTACACCTTCCTCCAGGATAACACTGACTCCCCTTCACTACAAGCACTCCAAACAGGATCCAGGGACAGGGCACCCTCATCTATGGAAAATTCTATACTGCCTCTGTCATGGGTCAGGAACCACTCCGCTGCAGCAAATATATGCATGCATCATTGAAGGGCTTGGGTACACCCAGCTGGGGTCAGGCACGCACAAAGGAGTCTCATCCAATCACTAACAACACTAAAGTTTAAGGACCAGAAGCAGGTACAGACCAACCTCAGCCAAAGTCCAAGGGCAGTCTTATAGGTCAGGCACAATCATAATCAGCATTCAGACAGGTACCAGGAGCAAAAAACCTCTGCTCATATCGAGACCCTTAGAAAAGAAGGGAATATGCTTGGGGTCAGGGTCAAGATAGGCTCACTTAGTTGCAGATGAGACTCAGCATGTGTCAGGGAAAAGCACAGCCGCTGACAATAGTCATGGACACAACAGTCTGAGCCAAAGTTCGGTTATGTAAAGCCTCCTCTGCCAAACATCATATAGGTAAATGAACAAAACAATTTCATACAGCCTGACTAGGGGTCACTCACCCTGGCCAGCTTCTCTGGTCTTGTAGAAACATGTAATTCCATGAACAACGTAGTTAATTCATGGGTGAAGTCCTCATTCCCTAAAAAATTACAAAGTGATTCTGGTCAAACACGAGAGCAAAAATGTGCAACTTAAGACACACTGTAAAACAGCAAGTGCAATACAGGAGTTCTAGACTTTAAAATGATAGTGGAGCAACTGATTTATAACAGGCATGGCAATAGGCTCTATAACTAAGGATTTTTACAAGATGCGATAAAACAGCCTTTGTGGTACGAAACGGCACCTAAAAACAAACCAATTCTTCAGTGAGCAATCATTAATCTGGACATTGAAAGTCCCAATCATAACCATACTTCTAATAGATCACAGAATTACAGGCAAATAATGATATAATGAAGCAAACGGATGAACACAGATACCCATGGCATAGATACATTTTTAAACATAATACTTAAGGAGCAAACACTGGAATGATACAAATGAGTCAGGGCAGACACTTGCACAAAGACAAGTAGTCATGTAAGTAACACATCTACTTGGAGAACTAATCCTTAATCAAACACAGGCACCAGAACAAGTATCCAAGCACATACATGGAAAAGTATTCATGGTGCAGATGTGCACAGACACACATAGCAATGAAGGAGACACACACATGAACACAACAGTGTACTAGTTACACTCCATAACTTTAAAAAGAATATATGCAGTCTATCCACTTCATTAAGTGGCACAAACATTGACCAATGAAATGGCAAGGCAGTGAATTAAAACTAACCCTGGGCAAAGCACTACGCTACGCTCGCGTAGTTTGCGAAGTTTGCGCTACTTCGCACAACGCGAATTGCACGTAGCACAGTGCAAACACGCTGTAGCGTAGCGTGAGTGCAGCGGTCATTTTTGCTTGCTCGCGGTCCTCAACGTCAAGTTGGCGACCGCGAGCAAGCAAAATGACATCCCGGCGAGACTTTTTCTTCGTTCGCGATCAGCAACATCAAGTTGCCGATCGCGAGCGTGGAAAATAAACCTCCCAGCGAGATTCTCAACGCGGGAGGTCAGGTTTCTCATTGCAGTGGTCGCGTATGCTCGCGATGAGAAACTACCAGTCCGCGTTGAGAAAGCTGCCGCTCGAGTAAAAATCTACTCGAGCGGCAGTAAAAGACAGCTCGCACTGTGCAAGATGCCGTTTTCAATGATTGCACAGTGCGGACAAGCATCCGGCACTGTGCAATCATTGCGAACAGTGCACTACGCAGTTCGCGTAGTGCTACGCGTAGCGCGAACTGCACTTTGCGTAGCTTAGCGTAGCGCTGCTTCGCGAACTACGCCCAGGCTTAATTAAAACTCCCTTGTGAGGCTCTACCTGCAGATTTTCTAAGTCGGTCAATGTACAAGAGTAAGTTTCATTAGAAGCAGGGAAAGAAGAGTGAGTTGCATCTGAGTTTCTGAAAGATATCAATATTGGAGAATTATGTACAACACTAGGGTAATTTCTTACCTGTAACTCCAGCTTTGGTTACCTTTCATACATTCTCATACTTGAATCATTCCTAGTCATTAGGCTGGGAATCCCCAGGAGCTGTAAATAAGTAGAGTGTTAAACTGTCCACAGAAGTCAACAAAGGTGTTTGTTTACTAGCCCATCCACCGGATGTAAAATAATCCAAACTTCAGTTAATGAGGTGGAAGTGCTGAGCCCCACTTAGAGGCCTCCACAGCTCAAGTTTCATAACAAAGGTTTGAGGAGTGCATATGATAAAAGTAAGCCTCTGACTGGGGAAGAGGATGGGTTACATGTGAATATATGAAAGATACCAAAACTGGAGAACTGGAGTTACATTAAAGTAACTCATTTCTTCTCCATCACAGAAGCTTTCACATGCTTGAATCATAAAGCAAGCAGTACATAACATTTGGAATAAAGCGGGAAGCAGGCTTACTTTTACAGAAATAGGTTGCAGAAGCCTGCCTACCCCACTGTTGAGTCAGCTGTTGTATCACACCCAGGTAGTCTTTGGTGTACATGTGCCTGTTCTTCCAGGTCGCTGCAGGACACGTCTTGAGAAGGCACACCAGCTTAGAGTGCAGCAGTCATCAACATACACCTGATGGAGTGCATCCTCACTCTGCCCTAGAGTGGACGCTTCGCTTTGTTGTGGCAGAAAGTGAAGGGGGCTGACGGTCAACGTGCTATTCCTTGTTTGGGCAGGGGTCAGCCTCTTCCTGGATGGCAAAAGGACACAAACACATTAGGTGGAACAACAAATGTTTTTTGTCTTGTCCATGTAACACCTAAAGTGCCTGCGCACATCTAGTGAGTGAAAAGATTTTTACGCAGATGTTGTTGGATTTTGGCAACAGAGTGACAGGTTCCTACAGATGAAAGTCGCTTGGGACCTTTGGGATTAATTTAGGATTGGTTTGCAGGAAAACTTTGTCCCTTGTAAAGCGGAGAAAGGGTTCCTTTACAGTAAATACATGCAACTATACTACTCTTCTAGCTGATGTAAGTGCTAGGAGGGGGTGTCTTCCAAGAGATGAACTTTAGATGTGTTCTGCAGATTGGTTCAAAGGGATGCAGGATGAGTTGGTATTTAGCTCCCAAGGCATTGGAGCGCGCTGTATTGGAGGAAATTACCTAAAATGTCCTTTTACAAATTGTTTTAGGATTCCTTGGAAAAATAGAGTGGGGGAAGTGTCTTTCGTTCTCCTAAATGTCGAGATTGCAGTCAGGTGGACTCTTACTGAAGAATCACTAAGGCCAATCTTGGCTACGTCCAACACTGAAGAATACGATGGGCCACTCTTGGCCAGGTCCCACAAGTATGGAAGTATTTTATGAAACTGTATGGATAATGGTGGAATTCCTTCTCTTAATAGCATACAAAGAAATGCTTCCACTTGGTGCTGTGAGTTCATGGTTGGCGAAGCTCATGCCCATTCGAGGGTGTTCCTGCATTGCGCCAACAGATCTAAATGACAGAATTGTAGGTGGTCTGGTCCCAGGCTGTCAGAGTCAGTGATTTGGGGACATGATGGAGTATCTCTCCATTGTGTCTATAAAGTAGCCTAGAATACATTTTCAGCAGCACTGCTGGAATTTGTTCCGGAGCTTGCTGTATCTGTATCATGTGGCCAAATCGAGGCAATGAGAATCAGACTACAGTGATCCACCTGCACCTTCCTCAGTACCCTAGGGACAATAGGAGATGGAGGAAAGGCATACATAAAAAAAAGACGGTCAAGATTTAAGTGAAAAGTCAGTACCTTCAGGTCCTGGTTGCCAAAACCTGCTGGTATAATACTGTTGTTTACTGTTGTCCAATGTGTCAAACAGATCTATTGTGGGCCGCCCCCACTGAGGAAGATGTCATTCATTTAATCTTGATGGAGATCCCACTCATGGCAGTCTAATAGTGTTTGAGTGAGTGCGTCCACATGAGTGTTTTGGTGCCACAGTAGGTGTTCTACTGTGATGTACATCTGACTGGAGATGGTTCACTCATAACATTTGTGCCTTATCTGTTTGGTCAGGATCTGGGTCCTTCTTGTTTTCTGAGGCATAACATCAAGGTTGTCTTGTCAGACTTGATAAGGATCGCTTGTCCTGCTACTCTCAGGAGGAAGTACTGTCTTATGGCTAGTATGTCCATGATGTTTAAGTGGGGTACCTTCTCTGTATTTGTCCAGAGGTCTTTGGTCTTCAGCGCCTGCATGTGGGCACCTCAGCCCTCCATGGCGGCATCTATAGTCAGTACTAATCTGTCTGACCAAGGCTGGAATGGGAGGCCAGTATTGGAGATTTTAGGGAAGTCTCAACCACAGCAGTGCCAGATAGAGTTCTCTTTGGCTTGGACTGTGCCGCCCCACAAGCTGTGTATTAGTTACCATTCATTATCTAGCTCCTGTTGCATGGGCCTCATTGAGAGCCAGCAAAAGGGTGTCTGCCCAATGCAGGGTGACATCAGGCCTAGAAGAAATGTGTACAGTCTGATCTTTACTGACTGTTTGCTAGGGAAGGTTGTCACTATGACTCTGAGGTTAAATGTTTTGTCTGCATAAGAAAAGGCCTTTCCCAGCTGTGTATCCAGGATTGCTCTAAAGGATTGAGGTTGTGTTGCTGGTTCCGATAAGGATTTTTCTTTGTTCAGTGTCAGCCCTAATCTATGCAACAGACTGATGCAGACGGCAGTAGCTTTTGCCTCTTCTCTTGTATGGATATATTTGGCAACATTGTCAGCACAGGAAAGCAGATACCAGGGACAGGCACCTTGGGAAAGCCCAAGGTGCAGATTTTAAATCGAAGGGAGGGGTACCTTCAATTCAAAGTACTTCCCCCCTCCAAGACATAGCAGAGGTAATCTCTGTAGTTTTGGTATATGGGGATGTGAAAAGGTCCAGGGAGGCCATGAATTCTGCTTCCTGAGGCATCAAGGACATCTTGGAGTGTTACCATGCGAAACAACTGTTTCTTCAGGATCTTGTTCAGCTTCCTGAGGTCTAGAATAGGTGTCAATTGCTCTGCTTTCTTTATTATATAGAACAATCAGGAATAGAATCCCTGGTTTTGCTGGGATCTCTGGACCGTCTCTATTGCTCCTTCTAGAAGGAGGAGAATTTATATTGAAGCTCGCTAAATAAAGGTGATGTTTCGTCCTGTGTGGGCAGATATTTGGATTCTGTACAGACTACAGAATGTGTAACATCTACCACACCCATCAGTTCGATGTTATGGACTCCCATGCAGGGGCAAAAAGGGAATTTCTCCCCCTGAGGAGCTGGACATGGTAAAGGGAGCAGCTGCCAATTGTCATGGTCTCTTTTGGTTCACCTCGGAACACAACTATGTAGCACTCTATCTTTGTCTGATAGATCTGCCATACCCTTTGCCTTTGGTTCCAGCTGGATATGTGGTCCTGATCATATATGGTCTGATTTAGGGAGGGGCAGGGATTTGATCGCTCTTGACCTCCATAATGGTTAAAAACCAACCCTGAATGCTTAGGACATTCTTGAGCCACGAAAAGAACCAGATCATCTAAACTGTAAAGCCCCAAGGAATTTCATAGTATCTGTATCGATATTTTGCAGGGCGTCGTCTACATGCTTCCTAAACAATGTAAGCCCTTCAAAGGAAATATTCAGGATCTTGGCTTACACTTCTGGGTGTAAGGCTGTCGACCTCAGCAATCCTGGTCTTCTTAAAACAGCTACTCCTTCCAGCTGGCGCATCTATGATGACATATTAGCATTGTCCTTGGTGATTGCTTTGGCAGCTATCCTTTTGTTCTCAAGGATGAGGTTGATCAATGGCGAGTTGTCACACCATATTGGACAGTTGAAGAGGCTCAAAATTGCTAAAGCATTTGCAGTTTTGATGGAGGTTGCTGCCATGGAACTAACTCTACAGCACAAATTGTCTATCAGCCGACTGTTCCCTCAGGTGGTGCTGGCGATGGTGTGATGGGGTTTTTTGGCCTACATTGAGCTGCTGACACAATGACAGAGTCTGGTTGCAGGTGACTAGTAGGATAGGATAGGGCTGAAACTGGGGCCCTGTACTTCATCTCCAAAAGTGGTACTTCCGGAACTATAATCGGCATTATCATCAGTTTTGGTCCCTCTGATCATACACAAGTCTGGTACGGGAATTGGCCTCATGGAGCTGCATGGCTGTTCCTGAAATCACAGAGGAGACATTGATGCTCCACCGAAGCACTCACAAGATTGAATCGCTGCCCATTTCATCAAAGCATGAAAACGGGCTACTATGCCATCCAGAGGGGAGTAAGGGTAAACTGGGAATTTGTCTCCTTCCATGGATAAGATGTAATTGTCCCATACTCTGTTGCCTGCTTGGTCTCCCTGTGGGAGCCCATCCTCTTCCTCCAAGTATGTGTATCGCTCTGAATCAACAATCATGCTCCCTCATGTCCTTAATGGTTGGTAGGACTAGCAAGTAGATAACATTTCTGGGAGGTGTCGCTGGCAGTGCTGGAAGTGAAAGTGGGATGGGCACTCAAGGTGGTGGTGGCACATATGTAGCAGATAGTTGGAAAATTGCTGGTTGCCCAACTGGCTATCGAGGAAGCAATGACTGAAAAGTGTCAATCATCTGCTACAATGTTGTCATGAACGCAACAGGCACTTGCATCTTTCCGGGCTCCCTGAAGTAACAATAGCCAATATGATGAAGGGGGGTTGTCAGCTACAAAGGTTTGTGGCTGATAGGAATTTTCTTAGTAGCATTCTGCTGCTTCCAAAGAGTCTTCTTCAAAATTGCTCATGTAGCTGTGTAGGGATGTATATAGTCTCCGAGGTGATGGCCTGGTCACAGACATCAGCTTCCAGCTCAGATTCCAGAATCTGGGTGAGGAAACTTGCCCTCACTTTATTGGTGAAAAGCAAACTGGAGCAGAAAATGTAGTCATCGATGAGATAGTAGACATCAATTTATATATCTCTCGCAGACTGGTTCATCATCAAAGGTGGGCAGCATAGAGATTCTTGAGGTCGAAGACAGTGGGTTTGTCACTGAGAGGGACGTCATCATCGATGAGTGCTTGGTCGTCAAGGGAGTGAATGCTGACAAGAATCTCTTCACGATCGCCAACAAAACGAGTCCCATAGGTTACAATGGAGGTTTATTCTTTGTTGTCGATGAGGATGGCTACTTTACTGACAGAGAAGACAGAAGATCACTGCATCAAGGGAGCTGGATTTCCACACATTTTGTATTGCACAGGCTGATGTTTGCTCTTTCTGCTTTTCAGTGGAAACTCCAGTTTTGTGCTTCGAGGACATAGCTGTAGGCGCTTTAGGTAGGAAGCCCAGCTCTGGAATTCCATGTGTCCTTCCTCTTTTGCACCTTCTTCATGGAAGTGCTAGATGGAGCACCTTTCACAGAATCATCCCCAGAAAATGGGGCATCCCTCTTTGAATGGGATATTTCTTTTTATTCAGTAAGTAGAATGCCTCCCCTCACTATCTTTAAGAGTCTTCAAAGGAAAGGTTTTAGACGCGCTGTAGCATGATGCCTTGTGCCCTGGATGGAAGCAATAAATGCACAGCTCATATGGATCATCAGCATAGATCTTTCTTTTGACAGGTGGAGTATGATTTGAAGAAAGATTTTTTTCTCTCCGAAAGGTCTATCTGGCTTGGAAAGTTGCGATATTTCCACAGAATTACCCTAAAAACACCTTACAGTGGTCTGGAAGTTGAAGATATGGCTGGTTCAGTTCTGCGTAGACAAGGAAAGTCTCAGGATAAAGTCAAAGAGAGGTTGGGGCACACACAACGCGAAGTAGAAATCTGAGCTATGGTGGCATCTAGTGGGAGTATGAAAGTTTGCTCAGATTACTACAGTTGAAGTAGATGTGCTACTAAACAAACATTGTTGTTTAGGCCTGTTAGCATTTTAACACTGTTTACTGCTAGTTAAAATTGGATGTGAATATATGAAAGATCCAATGTTGAAGAACTTTTTCTCTTCTCACTGGCTCTTTCATAGATTGGCATGCTTGAATAAGATCAGCAGAGCAATTTACCACTTACAGTGGAAGACAGGAATGGGGCTTACTTTAAGCAAATAAATTCTGGAGGACCAGCTATCCCACTGATATCTCCGCGTTGGACAGCACATTGAGACAATACTGCTTGAGTGAGTGGAACTCCTTGTTGATGCTATGTAAATGTCATGGATAGACACTCCAGAGAATAAGACTGTGATAGCCATCGCTCCACTGGTGGAGAGAGTTCAGACCCTTCATGTTAACTGCAGTTTCTCTGGGGATAAGTGGTAGAAATTCATAATAAAGTAACTCAAGGCACACCTTACTTTGACAAGACTCTCCCCATATCAACCGAAAGCCACAAAAAGCTGGTCAGATTTTCAAAAAACTCTTCTGTCTAAGTAGAAGTTAAGGCTTTTGAAGCAGCGCACGACATCTAGTGAATGGAATGGCCTTGCTGCCAAGGAAAGAAAGTAGGCCAACAGACTTGCTCATTCAAATAAAATGTTAAAGGCACCATATTCATGAATCTGGGAGTTGTCCTAAGAATTACTCTGTAGCTATGGAAAGAAAAGTAAGGCTTTTGTATAGAAAATGCCAATATCTTTCTAACTCTTCTGACTTATGTCTAAGGCTCCCTGTTTTCCGTTTTTACTGATTTTTACAGATAAATACAGACAGAAAAACATTTATTGTCTTGTCTGTATTTATTTTTAAATGTGGATAAAAACGGAAAGTGGGTGCTTTTTGAGTGATTCTAAATACACTTTGCCATGACTGCCAGGCCAATAACTGTGTGGATTGATAGGTAAGCGGGTTAAAAAAAGGGATTTTAGTAAAAGTCTTAAACAGCTGTAAATATGCACAAGGCTGATACTGAAATGTGCATATTTTCAAAGAAGTGCATTGATTTATCTTCTGCGGGTGTTCATATCACTGAAACCTGGCAGGCATTCAAGCATGACTGCATATTTATTGGTTAAATAAATGTGAAAATATACCAGTTTCAGCTTAATTTTTTCACAAAACCCATAATAAATATGGATAAATACAGATAAAGGTGACAAAAAATAAATATGGATAAATACAGACGGAAATGTCAAAACAATAAATACCATAAAACCGGGAGCCCTACAGTTATGTCCTAGTCAATGCAAAAACAATTTTTCATAATAAATGCTGAAGGCCGGATTTCTGCATAGATTCCAATGGAGTCTACATTAAAGCAGACAAAACACTATTCAGTTCCCACACCGTGCTGACTTTGTAATTGGTGGAAAAGTCCCAAAACATTCCTACATTAATTCTTTGTAATCCTAGATGAGAATAAGGACAGTGCCTCCAGTTTTCTCAAATATCTACCTATAGCAGATAACTGCACCTTGATGGATGCATACTTGAGGCCTGACTTTGGCAAGAGTAGAAGATAGGGAATGAATTGATGGTGGGCCAGTGACATTAGATATTGATTGGTAATGCATTTCCCAAATACCAAAACAAGTCAATTTGCAGGCATACGTGTTCACTATTGAGGTAGCCCTAGAATCTGCTGTCAAACAACATATATGATACGGTTTGTAGTAATAGGTGACCTGCAAAGATGTTGTTAATCACCATCCACCATCAGAGAGCTATCTTCAGTTGAGGAGTGATCAAAATGTTGGTATCCAATTGCCGAAGAATTTGAATCCACCCGCTTGTTCAGTTCCTCTTGGCTAAGCCTCTTTCAAACATAATACTGTGATACAAGTTGGATGCAAGAGGCTTGGCAGTCATCACACTTCAGGAATGAGTCAGAGATGCTGAGCTTTTGCCCTCTCTCCATGGACTAATATACTTTCACTTTTTGAGTTACAATTCTGGCACCTAAAACTACCATGTCTGTCATATATTAAAGGACTGATTTCTTCTAGTTTACTGCAAGGCCTAAAGCCTCTAGGGTATGCAATGTCTTTCAAACTGCTTGGTGAACTTGATGAGGGACTGTGCTCTTATTAACCAATTATTCAAATATGGATACATTTTGAAACCAAACCTTTTTTTTTTAGGTAAGCCACTCTAGGTGCCATACACTTTGTAAAAACATCAGGGGCAGCCTTTAGGACAAATGAAAGGGCTTTGAACTGGCAATGTTGTTCATCCAATAGGAATTGTATATATTCAGTTGATGTTTTGGACTTATGAGGATACTGAAATATGCGTGTACTAGATTAATCTGATGCGAGAAAAAAACACTTTTCTGTAGACATCAGGTTTTTTTGCAGTGCTGCCACCCAAGACCCCTGATTAATCAGAAATTTGAATAAACCTCTGTTAACTAGGAAGGATCTTCATTCCCTATACTTTTTAGCAATAGAGAAAACCTGGAATGAAATCCCAGGTTCCTTTGTCTTCTTGGCACCTTCTCTATATCCTACTAGTGCGGTTGCTCTAAAATGTCTGCTTTCAGACAGATGCCTGTGGTTTTCCCTCTTTGGTAGATTTGGAGGAGATATGATTATAAACAACAAAGTATGTCTTTTAGAAACAATGACCAGCAACTAAGCATCCAATGATTTCTGCAGCATTTTTTGATAGAAAAATTGAATGACACCACCCCGTGCCTCCTCGCCACTTCTCCACTGTCAGGGTTGATAAAGGAAATTCCCACCATGTTGGTAGTGCCATTTACTTTGGGGGTGTCATCTAGATGGGAGCACACTGACATTGCTCTAAAGAACCAAAAACCTTTGCTGTATCAGTATCAGTTTAAAGTATTTGTAGTGCCTCAGCCACTTGTTTCTCAAATATATTATTGCCTTAAAAAGCAGATCCAGAATTCTCACCTGACCATCAGGCAGATGAGAAGTACGTTTGAGACATCCATATCGTCTCAGAGCTCTGTTACCTATGTGACGAAAACCAAAAGTTGTGGTATCCACTGCAGAATCAATATGCAACTAAGAGGCTTGCTCTCCTCCTTTTAGAATTGTATGTGGCTGGGTCCAAACGGAGGTGGCATGGTGAGCAAAAGAACGATGGGTTGAAGTGCTACCCGAGCTATTGCAAGTGGTCAGACTTAATGAAAGCAGCCTCCCATCACCTTTTGTGTGTTTCCTGATCTTTATTTGGAAACTTCTAGGCATACTAGTCAATGTTGTTCCACAATTGCTTGTCATCTGTGGTAAAAACTGTGGATGAATTTGCTACTTTAATACTGGTGACTGCTAAAGCATTTACTCTCTTCTCCATCCTCTCCTATCTGCGGACCTCCTTGTCTGGTACTATCACAAAATGAACTGAATGGTTTGACGTCTTTACACCACTGTGAAAATGACAAAACATATATTTGTATCTGATTTAACAGAACTGCAAGTTATCTGGTGCTTCATATTTTTTTCTCTAGTCTCACTAGATGAGCAGAGGAAGATGTAGGATTCTTCCTACATGGTAGATCCCATCTTCCCTTTAAGTGGTCTAACAAGGACAAAGAGCACACTGTTTTTGTAGATTTCTCTTTGAAGTCATAAAGAAAACATGGCTTTTCAGTCACAGTGATGGGAACAATGAATATGTGTGAAGCTATTTTAACAAATGCATGAAAATGTCCTGTATCTTCAGAAGGAGAGTGATGGTGAAGGCTCCAGGATTCATAATATAGAGCAAGAAAGTCATCCTATTCAGAAGCCATGGTAGAATCTGGATCACTAGCATCTTGCTGGTCATTATTGAGTTCATCAGCCTCAGCAACAAACTCATTAGAGTTATCTGACACACTACCATAATAGTTGTTGCGATCGTCATTATCTGTACTATTATCATTATCTTATCCAAATAATACATGGTTCTGCTATGGGTAATACGGTTTGGACAGCATAACTGTACGAGATGAATGCATAGCTAGAGGTGCCTGGGAAATCCATGGCACTCGAGGTATCTTTTTGAGTGCTTATGTTTCATTAACAATTTTTGGTTCATGGGGTTCTGATAGTTCAGTGAACTTATCTGGTAACTGCAGCGTAACGTTTTGGGCAAATGTGCAGATTATATTCTGGAGAGATGTCAACAAACCAGAAGCATGAAACACACAAAAGGTGATGGGAGGCTGCTTGTATTAAGTCTGACCACTTGCAATAGCTCGGGTAGCACTTCAACCCATTGTTCTTTTGCTCACCATGGCACCTCAGTTTGGACCCAGTCACATGAAATGCAAATCAGTCTTGAGCTTGATCCTCATGGAAACAGTCCAGCCTGAACTGCCAAGCCAGGTCCTCCCCAAACTGGAACACAAGCAACGGTTTTGCCCTAGTTGTGGGCTCATCAGCCTGATGAACAAGTTACTTACCTTCGGTAACAATGTATTTGTAAGAGACATATGTAGTTATAGATTCCTTACCTTTAGAATTACCCCCAGGCGCCAGACTGGATCTGGAGATTTTTTTCTTTAGCAGTATCCCTGCGTCGGTAGGTGGCGTCGGTCGACTCTGCGTCCGTCATCGGCATCGTGTTTGCCGGGATGACGTCGCGGTGTCTATTTAGACACCGCCCCTGCGCGCTGACATAAGTTCTAGAACGACTTTCCATGCCAGAAGCGCAGAGCCATGCAAGACACTGACCACTGGTGCACATAACTAGGGCCCTGGAAGGATGTCCTTGACCCTAGAAATCAGTTCGCAGAACGGGGAGGATGGGTGGGGCGGTAAGGAATCTATAACTAACTAATGTTTCTTACAGATATATCGTTACCGAAGGTAAGTAACTTGTTCATCTGAAAGAAACACGTTCGTTATAGATTCCTTACCTTAGAATAGATACCCCAGCAATACCAACCCCGGTGGTGGGTTTGCGAACCAAGATCACACCAGAAAATCCTGGAGAACAGAACGGCCAAAGAAGCTGTCTCTCCGGACTTGGCTGTCCAGGCAGTAGTGTTTCGTAAACGTGTGCAGCGATGCCCACGTAGCTGCCTGACAGATGTCATTCAGAGGAACTCCTCTCCCCAAGGCAGTAGTGGCTGCCGTCGCCCTGGTCAGTTTGCAGAACTGGGAGGATGGGTGGGGTGGTAAGGAATCTATAACTACATATGTCTCTTACAGATACATCGTTACCGAAGGTAAGTAACTTTTTCATCTGAAAGAGACTGTAGTTATAGATTCCTTACCTTTAGAATAGATACCCCATGAATGCCAACCCCGGAGGTGGGTCTGTGAACCAAGTTCACACCAGAAAGTCCTGGAGAACAGAGCGGCCGAAGTAGCGGTCTCTCCGGACTTAGCTGTCCAGGCAATAATGTTTGGTGAACGTGTGCAGAGATGCCCATGTGGCCACCTGACAGATGTCAAGGAGTGGGACTCCACGCCCCAAGGCAGTAGTAGCTGCCGGTGCCCTGGTGGAGTGGGCATGCAGTCCCACTGGGGCTGCCTTCTTTGCCACGGAGTAGCAGATTTTAATGCATAGGACGACCCATCGACAGATGGTATGTTTTCGTACAGCCCGACCTTTCTTGGCCCCCACATATCCAACAAAGAGTTGATCGTCCACCCGGAAATCTTTTGTGCGGTCGAGATAGAAAGACAGCGCACGTTTTGGGTCCAGACGGTGGAGTCTCTCCTCCTCCTTGGAAGGGTGCGGAGGTGGGAAGAAGGTGGGCAAAGTGATGGTCTGTCCTATATGGAAAGAGGTAACCACTTTGGGAAGAAAAGAGGGCCTTGTGCAAATAACTACTTTGTCCGGATGAACAGCAAGAAAAGGAGGTTTTGAAGACAAAGCCTAAAGCTCACTCACCCTGCGAGCAGACGTGATGGCAACCAGGAAAGCTGTTTTCAGAGTGAGGAGCCTGAGAGGACAGTTGTGAAGAGGCTCGAAGGGAGCACACATAAGATAGGTCAAGACCAGGTTCAAGTCCCACTGGGGCATTATGAACGGAGGAGGAGGAAAGAGGTGAGTAATGGCCTTTAGAAATCTATTTATAATAGGTGACTTGAAAAGAGAAGGCTGATCAGGAAGGCGAAGAAAGGCCGATATGGCCAAAAGGTAGCCTTTAAGAGTGCCCAGGGCAGAGCCCTGCTGGGCCAAAGAAAGTATATACAGAAGAACCTCCGAAAGAGGGTCAGAAAGGGGATCCACAGCCTTTGCTGTGCACCATGCCACAAAATTGTTCCATCTGCAGGCGTATACCATTTTAGTAGAGGAATGCCGGGCTGCCAAGATGACATTACAAACTTCAGGAAGAAGGTCAAAAGCTGTCAACTGTCGCCGCTCAATCTCCACGCAAGAAGATGGAGACTGGACAGGTTCGGGTGGAGTACCATCCCCTGCTGCTGCGACAGAAGAGCCTCCCAAAGAGGCAGTCTGATCGGAGCATCGATGGCCATGCTCAAGAGCTGGGGGTACCAGGCTTTTCGTGCCCAGTCCGGAGCCACAAGAATGACTTGGGCCCGGTCGCGCATGATCTTCTTCAGCACTCTGGGCAGAAGTGGTACAGGCGGAAAGGCGTACAGAAGGCCGCAATTCTACTCGCGGCGAAAAGCGTCGCCGAGCGAGTGCTGCCTTGGAAATCCCAACGTGCAGAACTGCTGACACTGCGCGTTCTCTTCGGTGGCGAACAGATCTAACCAAGGCTCTCCCCACTGCTGAAAGAGACCTTGCACCACCTCCGAGTGAAGATGCCATTCGTGATCCATCATGCACTGACGGCTGAGTTTGTCCGCCCTGGCGTTCAGAGAACCTGAAAGGTGTTGAACCACCAGGGATATGCCCTGATGTTCCAGCCATGTCCAAAGGCGAAGAGCCTCCTGACATAGGGTCCACAACACCACCCCGCCCTGTTTGTTGAAGACTCACATGGCGGTGGTGTTGTCTGTGAACACCTGCACCACTTTCCCTTTGAGAGAGGGAAGGAATGCCTTCAGTGCAAGACAGATCGCCTGGAGCTCCAAAAGGTTGATGTGGAGACCGGACTCCGCCGGAGACCAGAGACCCCTGATCTCCACCTCTCCCAGATGAACGCCCCATCCCAGAAGTGACGCATCCATGACTACTGTCAACTCTGGTTGGGGAAGGGAGAAGGATCTGCCGCTGACCCAATCCTGGTTCATGAGCCACCACTGCAATTGACGTGCAGTCCCCTCCCAGATCTGGACGATGTCGGAAAGATTCCCCAGATGCCGCGCCCACTGGAACTTCTGGTCCCACTGCAGAGTCCGCATATGCCACCTGGCATGATCCACCAGCAGGATGCAGTAGGCCTTGAGGCCCAGCAGCCTCAGAGTCAATCTCACCGAAATCCGGGACAGAGGCTGAAACGTCGGTATCATAGCCTGAATATCCTGGACTCGCTGCTCGGGAGGATAAGCCCAAAACTGCGCTGTATTCAGAACTGCTCCGATGAAAAGGAGCTTCTGAGAGGGAATCAGGTGTGACTTCGGCACGTTGATAGTGAACCCCAGCAAGTGCAGGAGGTCCGCCGTAGTCTGGAGGTGGGAGACGACAGCCTGGGGCGAGCCCGCCTTCAAAAGCCAGTCGTCGAGATAGGGGAAGACTGGAACCCCTGATCTGTGCAGATGAGCTGCGACCACCGCCATCACTTTCGTGAACACACGAGGGGCGCTGGTAAGGCCAAAGGGGAGCACGGTAAACTGAAAATGCTCGTAGCCTACCGTAAACCGTAGGTAACACCTGTGGGCTGGCAGGACGGGAATATGGAAATATGCGTCCTGCAAGTCCAACGCTACCATCCAGTCTCCGGGGTCGAGGGCAGACAGGACCTGAGCCAGCGTGAGCATCTTGAACTTCTCCTTTCGGAGGAAGCGGTTGAGGGCCCCGAGGTCTAAGATAGGACGCAGGCCTTTGTCCTTCTTGGGGACCAAAAAGTAGTGGGAATAGCAACCACGACCTACTTCTGGCACAGGAACCCTTTCGATAGCTCCCTTAGCCAAGAGAGCTGCAACTTCCTGGCGGAGAAGGGCTAAGTGATCCTCGGACAAGCGATGGAAGGATGGTGGCATGGAGGGAGGGGTAGTTTCGAAGGGGAGGGAGAATCCCCTTCGGACTATCTGCAAAGCCAACCTGTCCTACGTGATGTTTTGCCAGTGGGGGAGGTGATGGCGAATCCTGCTGGGCACTGGCCTCTGGTGGCCCTGAAAGATTGGACTAGGAGGGCTTGGAGGCTGCTGTAGGGGGTTATGGGTGGACTGGCCCGCCCGCTGGCCCCCAGACGCACGTCGCTGGGTCCCACGTCCGCGGCCACGCAGAGGCTGGGTAGTTTGCATGGACCGGTGGCTGGACTGCGTTGAACGTGGTGGGGCACCCTTTCCGTAGCCACAAAAGGGGCGAAAAGCAGACTGCGTGGGGCAAGAGGTTGCCGGGAGGCCCAAGGATCTGGACGTAGCCCTAGAATCCTTGAAGCGCTCGAGCGCTGAGTCTCCCTTGTCACCGAAAAGGCGACGCCATCAAAGGGCATGTCCAGTAAGGTGGATTGGACATCCCCAGAGAAACCAAACGTCCTCAACCAGGCGTAGCGCCTCAAGGCTACTGACATGGAAACCATTCTGCCCAGAGAGTCGGCAGTATCCAGCCCACATCTGATGGTGAATTTAGCTGCATCTCTACCCTCTGCCACTGCGTGGGTGAGAACGGCCCGGGCCTCCTCCGGGCACTGTGGCAGCACTTGCGCAACTGTATCCCACACCATATGTGTATAACGGCCCAAGAGGCATGCAGTGTTCACCGACTGCAGCGCTAAGCTGGCGGAAGAAAACATCTTCTTCCCAAGGTGGTCCAGCTTCTTGGATTCCCTATCTGGGGGAGCAGTAGGGAATGCGCCCTTAGAGGATGAGGCTTGGACTACCAAGCTCTCGGGGGTCGGGTGTTGGGGGAGGAAAAGTGGGTCGCCCAGGCCTAAAGGTGGCATCGGGCAATCATCCTATCCACAGGAGCCCCTGTGCTGGGCTTGGACCAAGTGTCCAGAAGGACGTCGGTGAGGGCTTCATTAACAAGCATTTGCAATGCAATAGGTCTCGCATTACTGAAAGTTTGAGCTGTTGGTGTTACCAATAATAATGCAATGCCAATAGCTCAAACTTTCAGTAATGCGAGAGCTATTATATTGCAAATATGTTTTTTCTATTTTTTTTTATTTTTTAAGCAATCGAGGCACCCGCTTTAGCTTAAGATGTTTAAAGCTAAAGCGTGGGTGCCGTGATTCTAAGAAAAGTAAAGAAATTAAGAAAAAAAGAAAGGTGTGCAGCACATAAGAACCTAATGGCATTTTGAGGTCAAAAGCATGCTAATGCACTGGCCTATAGGGTCCAGTATGTATTCTGTTTAGTATGGAGCTAGTCGCGGACCAAACTCAAATCTGTGACTGCGATGGGTGCAGCACAAACTGGATTTTGTGGCCATGCTAGAATCAGATTAAGAGTGCCGATACCATCCACTGGGAAGAGAGTTACTGAGGAAGTGGGATAAGAGTGCAGGGCACAAACAACAAAGAGGTCCTTACTCCTTTCCAAGGATGTGAAAAGAGATCACTCAACCTCCTGCTAGGCAATGTACAGACACCGTACATATCCACAGACACAACCGCACTGCGAAAGGTACTGTCTGGTTGTTAAAAGGAGGAGAATTTGGAGAGCTGATCAACCAGGCCAATATGTCACCTGAGTGACCTCATATTGAGAGACCACTGTGGGGGTGGGGACATTACAAACAGAGGAACTTGAATGAAAGTAAAATGTAACATGATGCTACAGCTGCGACCTCAGCAGTGGTCTTTCGCTCTTGCAGTATAGGAGATTGCTAGTTCAGGGGTGCTTGAAAGCAAGATAGTTGAAAAGATGAGTTAAGGAAAGAATTGAAAGAGGAGAGTAAATAGGGCAATTGAAGGGTGCTGAAAACACGAGAATGGTAAAAGGTGCAGTCAATTTACAGGATGGGACAGAAAAAGAGGCGGCTATAGAGGCCAAAGAGTAACCATTTATTTACGACTCGCTATAGCGTTACTGGGACGAAATGTATCTCCTTTTCTCGTGCAATCTGCAGAAAACAAATCTGCCCAGCATAGAGACACTCCGCAGCCATCTGCCAGGGGGTTGCAGTTGCAGGTATGGTCGTAAAGTTGTAGCAAAGACTACTTCAGCAGGACAAACATGATTGAACTGTCTGAACAGCTTGCTGCAGTCACATGTTTTAGCCATGTAACATACATCTGTGGGACTGGTTTCCCCGGGGAGTGAAACATCGAGAGGAGCAGCGCTACGATAGCGCTGGCCGACACTCTGAGCTGTGTCATCTTCAAGGCAACTGACTGCTGCCGTAATACTGTGAGCACCCTTGCTGATGTGACACGGGTGGCGGGAGCGGATCCCAGGGTTATGGCGTCGAGCGGCTGAAAGCAGTGGGGAGAGAACTGTGCAGCAGCAGTGAGTGGGTGTAGCATGCCGCTCCCAGCAGAGGAGGACCTGTGGGCTATAAACCACACTCTCTGCATGTTAGGTGAGTGGCTGGGCCAGACATGCCAACCCTCCCGATTCAGGCGGGAGACTACCGATTTCAAGGCTAGTCTCCCGCCTCCCGATTCCTCCAAGCAAAACCCGATTCCTCGGGGGTTTCAGCTGACAGGGCTTGGTTGTGTAACTTGCTAATTCTTCCAGCAATAGTCACAGTGGCGATGCACGGGCTCTAGAAGGGGTGAAAAAAAACAAAGTCTCATTAACAAGTGAATGGTCTTGTAAAGACCTGTGAAGTACTCGGATGTGGCTGTGTGTGTGCCGGGGAAGGGAAGCTGTCTCAGTCCGGAGGGGGAGGGGAGGGGGGGGGGTGTGTAAGGTAAGAAAAAAGAAAAAACCGTTTCAAATGTGCGATCCTGCAGCGGTACACTTCCAAAGCCCATACATGACAGTGACCCGATGCAAGGCCCCATTCTCCCGATTTTTTTTTTTTTTTTTAAATCTCCCACTTTGCTCTTCTGAAATGTTGGCATCTATGGGCTGGGCTACTCGATGACCCATATTTGGGCGTGATCTTGTCTATTAGACTGGGCATGTGTGGCGAGGAGTACTGGGGTGCAGTGCCCAGCTTGCAAGGTTGTTTGGTTCGCTACCCTTGTGGTAGCTGATTGCTTCACTATGCTGCTAAATAATAAAAGCGGGCGCTGTGCTGCAATATAAAGCGCAGCGCCCGTGTTGTTAATCTGAAAGCAGGTGCCGTGCTCAAACCTAAAGCGCGGCGCCAGGGGGGTGGGACGAGGATGAGGGGCTGCAAGCTGCTGGCGCCATTGTTGGCATGCGTTGATTGATTTCGGAGAGCCGCACATAACAAAAGAAATGCGCAGCCCCCATCCTCAAACCTGAAGCGTGCCTCCAGTTTAAAAAAACAACATAAAGCGTGTCTTAAAACCAGAGTGCTTAAAAAAAATATATATATATATTTATTATGGCATTAGCAACATTAATGGCACGGCCGCCATTCGAGAAGGAAAGCACATAAGATAAAGCGCGGCTGCGCTGCTTAAAAAAACAAAAACAAGTATGTGCAGGAAAGCATGTTGTGCGTGCAATAGGGGAAAGACATTTAAGAAAATACTGCTCACAGACTGTAAATAAAACACCACAAGTAAGAGGGCCAGTCCTCATGGGTGGTTACAAAAGAAGAAAAGGCGGTACTAAGGAGGGACTACTAAGCCTATTCACGAATCAAAAGCAACCATTTAGAAAGGACAGTAACAGGAGCCAATTGGAAAGATGGGCGGAAAATGGGCAGAGCTTCAAGTCTATACCTGAGTACAGCATGTCTCGAAGAGACAGTGCAAGCGCTGCCTAGGCGAGACTTAAAAAGTAGCTTACTAAATGTGAATAGTGGAAGAACACAAGTCAGCCAATCAAAAGGATAGTAAATAGGCTATGGTCCAGGGGATGGACAAACACATGAAGAGGATGGCAAGCCACTGAGTAGGATAGAAGCAAAAGAGTGACGAAGCCAACCAACAGCAAGCAGTGGGCAGACTGCATGCCCACTGAATATTTTTGGTATGGTCCACAGGAAACTCACTTACAAACAGCTAGAATCTGTCTGCATGGTGAAACTTAATCAGGACCACAACTCCCAGCATATAAAGTGAAAACCTGAACAGGATGCGATACTCATGCTGGAACTGGGAAACCCGAGAGCCCTAGGTAATGGAACTAGGATGACTAGGGGAGCCAGATGAGGACTGTACCCCCAGCTCCATTCCTTCTACCCCACCACCCCCAACACCAAGGCTGTTGATAGGATATATAAAGTAGGTGTAGGCTTTTGACAATTGCCTGTTCTGGGTGCCCCTTCTAGTTTTATATGAGCCCATCGTGTGCGCCACCTAAAAATCACTTCTAGTGAAGCCACTGGGTAAGGGAAGAGGGCAGCTAACTAGTAAAATGGTAGGCCGGTGAAAGGGAGTGGGCGAGCACGGTGACCGGGTGGCTCCATGTAACCAGAATACCCCTTTTCTGTTCCTGGATTTTGCTTTCACATATAATTGTTACCCAGTGTTGCTCCAATTGGCACATTTAAAATTAACCAAGAATTCAATTCCCACAATGCACCGATTTGTAAATGCAGAGACATGGAATGGAAACGGGGTACCCCTGTGCCTGTGACATGGAGCCACAGGGTGCTACCAGGAAGGCCCTAGAGGCTGGAAAAAGCAGACAGGTGGGGGAAAACTGCCTTACTGCCATACGCAATACCTCTAGTAGGTTGTAGATTTTAGTCAGCGACTGTTGCATGCCTAATGGGGCAGGTAAATTTACGTTGACGTATGAAATCACCGGCTCAATAACTACAAAGTGCTGTTGACTAGAGGGGGCGTGGCAGGGCCCCTGGGCACCCATGGGACAGGTGAGGGGTGGGGCTGAGAAGGTTATTTATTAAAAGGGGGCGGGTGGGAGTTAGAGGCCAGGACACCGGTGGGTGATGAGTAGAGAGTAAAGTATAAGGCAAGGATGTATTGAGATTGCGGATATTGGGGGCTGTTGGGGTATTTGGGATGGAGGGCGATAATGATGGACATATAGGAGCTGGGGGCGGCGGGATGGGATAGCAAGATGTATGGTCACAGACACCATCTCGGTGAGGATTATACACTGCATATTCTTATAATTTCTATTTGTTTTTCGTATTTTCTTTTACAGCGCCTCGTGCTCTTAAGACGCTTTTAGAGGCTAACCTCGCAGGACTCCGGATTCGTCCTCAGTCTGTATTGGCCGAGCAGCTGGCTCGGTCCCTTGAGAATCCTCCACCTGTACCGGGTCCCCGGGGAGCCATGCAGCCAATGACAGGGCGGGGTTGGGGGACACGGTGTCCTTGAACCAACGGTAGCACGGGGAGGTGGTGGGGGGTGTTCAATTTGGAGCTATAAATACTTGGAGAAATAAATGTTCCTGAGGGAGAGGGGCTCTGCGGTGCTCCATCCGCCGCAGATTGGATGCTGGCGGCACAGAGATCTCCCAGCAACTGGAAACTGAAAGTGGCAGAAAAGATTCAGGGTGGGAGGTGGCAGCACCGATGGGGGCGAAATTAGAGGGGCGGGAGGACAGATGGGTTAAAGAACGAGAGAGGGTAAATGAGGCGAGCGGGAGAAAAGATGGAGAAAGAGACAAGGGTAACTTTACGGTTCGGGATGGGATGCAAGCGAGGAAGAAAGGAGAGGTGATTGGGGGAGGGGGGACAGGCAGCTAGTAAAAGACAATAATACAAAGTACATCCGTGCTGGATAGCTGCCAGAGAGAACGCAGAGGGCAGCAAAATATACGCGTCACCGAAAGCAACACGGCGTAATTCAGCACGGACTGCGGAATAGCTTGGAGACCATCGCGTCAGACAGGAGTTTATGCCCCAAACCCGCAGCCCACCCTATGCTGCTGCTCCCAAGAAAGGAAATGTGCCTACATATACATTCCTGATGTCCATTTTTTTCAGCCACCTCTTGGAACAAGAGAAGAAAATGAAACTAAACAGTGGTGCGCGTGCACCACAGAGGAGCGGGGGGAGGGAGCGCGGCAGCGAGGTGAACGCGCGCTGCTGCGCGTGCTGGCCACCGTCGGGAATGGGAGGAGCAAAGGCGGGACATGCGCCCGCCTTTGCCCAATCGCGTGCCGTTTTTTTTTTTAAAAACGCACGCTCCAGCCAATGTGGGTTTCTCAAAGCAAAACCACACGCACGAGCGTGTAGGCAGCTTTCAGAAGCCCTTTCTAGAGGTCTCGCGCTGCGCGAGCAGTGCTGCGCACTGCAACGCTAGGCGCGAGACCTAAAAAGGTAGAAGGGGCTCCAAAGAGGCCACTGCCGGTTGAAGCACCTCCGTCAGGAGATTAGTCCTGACTGCCACAGTAGGAAGCTCAAGGCCCAAGGCCTCAGCCGCACTGCGCAACACCACTGCGTAGGAAGCTCCCTCCTCCGCAGCCACGGTAGGGGGGGAGAGCATGCCCCAAGGTATCCAAGCCTGGGGAGGTATCCAAACCACTGGCATCACCCAGTTCCTCTCGCCAGTCCGGCTCTTCAAGCTGGTCAGCCAAAGGATCAACAGACCCCTCCCAGTCCTCCTCACCCTCCTCTGGTTGCCACTCAGGGCGGAAAGGAAGACCAGGAATGAACAGGGGTACGAAAGTACCTTCCGGCGCCGGTCGATCGACGTCAGTCCGGTACTGTGTCCAAGTCGGGGGTGAGGTTGGGGGTGACGCTGGTCGGGGGCACAACCGACGCCGGGGGCGTCGTCACTGGAATCGGTGTCGGGGAAGGTACCGTGAGGTCGACCCGCACTGATCGAATCCAGGCCTGGATCCTCAGGGGCCCTCTTGCGCCAGAGCTGCCGGCATTGAAGGCCCAGGGCCCCCAGCCGAGTCCGCGGGGCCTGAAGATGCGCCGGCAGAGTTGGGCTGTCCAAAGATGCTGTGAAGCGCTTTGTGGAAAGCTCGAAGCTGGGCAGGGGACGCTCCGGCTCCGGGAAAAGGAGGGAAGCGCGGAGCCGTCCCAGAAGCAGGCTCCGAGGATGGAGCTGGAGAGCGACGACGCTCCGGGTCCTGCATCGCGTCGGCCAACGGACGGGGCGTAGACGAAGAGCGACGGTGCTTCTTCGCCTTCTTTTTGTGCTTCGACTTACCCGAGGACGAAGACTTGGAAGACGAATGTTGATGGTGGCTCCGCGACTGGTCCCGAGACCTTCCTCTCGACCGGGACCACGAGCGGTGCAGAGCCGAATGCCAGGCCTCCAAAAGCTTTTGGGACCGCTCCCGCAAAGACTTTGGGTTCATGGCCCGATAGTCGGAGCACGACTTCGGGTCGTTCTCCTGCTCCAGGCACCAGAGGCACACGAGGTGCGGATCTGTGAAGAACATCAGCTTGTGGCAGGAGTCACAAGGCTTGAATGCGGTTCGGCGAAGGGACATCCCTCGTGCACCAGGAGTCAAAGACTCGAAAAAGGCGTCGTCAAAAAATGAAAAAAGGCTAGCCAAAAAATGACTAAGGGGCAAGGTCTCTCCGGATCTGCGCTAGGCTTGCGCGGAAAAAGAAAGAACTCACGTCAGCGTGCAGGGGCGGCCTCTAAATAGACACTGCAACGTCATCCCGGCGAACAACGCCGACGACGGACGCGGAGTCGACCGACACCACCTACGGACGCGAAGGGGTACTGCTAAAGAAAAAATCTCCGGATCCAGTCTGACGCCTGGGGGTAATTCTAAAGGTAAGGAATCTATAACTACAGTCTCTTTCAGATACAGCTTGGTTACAGTGACACAGTGAGCACGGGACCCACATCTGGGCAAATCGGTCCAGGGTTGCTTGTTTTCCGGATCAGAGAGGACCTGGCTTGGCAGTTCGGGATTGACTGTGCCCACGAGGAGCAGGGTCAGGGCTGGTTTGCATATAGCTGGTCCCAAACTGAGGTGGCATGGTGAGCAAAAGAACGATGGGTCAGGGTGCTACCCAAGGCTATTGCTAGTGGTTAGACTTATTGCATGCACTCTATCATCACCTTTTGTGTGTTTCAACAAACCAGACACCTGACCACTGCTAAATACACATGAGGCCACTTGTTCATGGCTGATATCGAGTCCTGAATGCATACAAAAATGGGTAAATCTGTCTGGCATATTGAAGGAAGACATCTTCAAATCTTGGCGGAGGTAAGTACACAATTTTAAACTGACTGATCAGCTAACACCCTGTTGGTAGCAGGGTATAGGATACCATGTAAGTACCATTGTTTTGCTATTACCTACTAGTTGGAATTTGTCACTTGACCCCAATATTGGTTGCTCCAGACGTGTGACTATTTATACCATGGCTACCAAAGGGCTTTGTATTTAAAGCATTCAATTTTAAACTGCCTGGACTAGTAGCTCAGTGGTCCACATTATCCAGGTTTAAGAAAGCTTCAACCTGGCTCACATGTACACCCCTGGCTGTCTTCAGCCTGTTTCTGAGCTAGAGTAACCGTAGTAGCTAGCAATAATAATTCCAGTAGTTGAAGGAACACAACCAGAGGTGAAATAACTATTGATTGTATGGGCACAATTAACAGTAAAGGAGAGAGTGTCAGCAAAGATAACGCCGGATGTGCAGTCAAATAAAGGTTTCTAGCCCATTGAGGAACCTTTCCCGTCGACAGAGTGTACAGCAGTCAAAAGTAGCTATGAAGCATGTGACAGCACAGCTGGCAATGAATCATCAGTCAGCATGTCAATAGTAAAAATATCCTCTCGGACAAAAGATGCTAGATGTTCGACAGCAAAAATGTGCTAAAAAATTAAGACTCAGCAGAGCAGCAGCTCTGCCAAGTACCATGCATCAGGGGTTAGATTAACGCATTTCAGTGTGTTGGTCCGCATCACCGCACTGAAATGCAAAGTCACGCATTTTTATAGGCTCCTCAGCTGTCAAGCCACGGAGCGCTGCTATAATAAATAGCACTCAGCCTTAGCAAAGCTGGCAGTGCGCGGTTTAGAGGCTGGCTCAGCAGCGCTTGCTCTAGCTTAGCTACATTCACACACCGAATTCTGATTCAGGCGACATCCCGTCACATGAGACTGCCATGATGTGCCCAATGGCAACACAGGACACTTATAGGGGCCACCCACGCATCAGTTAAAGTTTGGCTAGAGTTGTGCCATGCGGCGCCAGTAATGTATATGGTTCAGTTCAGATAAACATGCCCATCGCTGCGCGAGAGTCTGGATCGGGACCGTGGTGGTGCCTGCAGTGCAGCTGAGCCCTCAGGCGCGAGCCCAAAGAGATTTGTACAAAAAGGTTAGTCCATTCTGCTCCCAGTAAAAACAATTGGGCTGACTTAAATCCAGGTTAGAGCTACTGACTGGGAGTCATCGCGGCTGGCCCGTTATGTATAGCATGGCACTCGATCTGTGCCACACTAGTGTCTGTCACAACTGGTATTTATGTCCTAAAGCCCCCATCTTGTGGGTGGAGGGCGCTTGCATTATGTCATTGATTTTACTCGGCCCGGGCACTGGTGCAGGCAAAAGAACACATAAATCATTATTAGTAGCGGAGTCTGAGCCCATGTCTTATCGGTGTGTGTGGCTGCTCCTCAATTGGTGATAGCAGAATTGCCATCACATGCAGACAGTGCAGGAACATGTGGATCCATGGGGCAGCGCCTTGCCTGTCGATATGTTCTGGTAAGGTGTGCCTGCCCTGTGACCATGCTGCAGAGTTATTTATAATTGCCCAGAGGCAGACACTCCAGCACCTCACCAAAGGCCCATTAGCTTTGCAGCACGCAGTAGCAGTGTTTGTACTCTCTCCTGATTTGCTCAAGCATGGCCTGGTCAAGTCAAGAGAGCAGCCAATACGCTGATACCTAGCACCAGAGATCACAGAGTGTCAACTCTCATGGCTTCATGTTTGCAGCCAGCAGACTCTCATGCAGGAGGACTTGCAGCAGCCCTGAGCCGGTCCCTCTGAAAGGGTCTACAGCACCATGCTAGCAGAGCAGCACAAGCACCGCTGAGCAGTGGCGTAACACAGGACCCTGCAGCCCCCACAGTGCGGGAGGGCCCCCCAAACTGCAGGGGGCCCCCTCAGCACAGTACTCTGGGCTGAGAGCTCCTGATTAAATCCGGAGCAGGGGCCCCTCCATGTACCTTGCAGGGAGGCCCCCCTCAAGTTTCGTTACGCCACTGCTGCTGAGACTGTCACCAGTGAAGGGCTCTGTCTGGCTGACACATTTCCCCAGGCACTTGTGAACTGGCAGCCTGGGGGAGTAGGCCGTAATTCCAATTACTTTACACCACAATGAGGCAGAGGCATATTTCTCTTAATTTATATTTCAGTCATTTGAAGCGCACAAAAATTTCATGTGTGTAGGTTAACTTGTTCCATCCACAAAGAGTGTATGAGAATGGATTAATTGATTTGAGATAAATGCTGTGTCACTTTCCAACTCCTTTCAGCTGTAAAACCCAAGCTGTCAGTATCCCATAATATATGGTGCTGCTCTGATGCCCTGCACTAAAGCCAGTCTTCAAATAAATATCTGGTGCAATTTGCGGAGGTCATAAGACAATAAATGGGCTTTAGCTCTGACAGCTCGAGCAGTCAATGCAGCCTAGGTTTCAGAACAGAAACAAGAAAAGAATATGGGAAATTCACTCTTTTAAACATTATAAAATCCCCATTGGTTAATGCAATCACTGCAGATGTATTGTGTGTAATCAGACAGAACTAGAATGGAGTCCTGATACAGGGGGAATAGTGGCTTTGGTATTACAGTACTATGACGTCCCAGCCTGTAACTGAAAGCACAGTGAATATCCAAGTTACTGTTTTAAAATTGTAATGTACACAGTAGACAAGAGAAGTTGCACCGTACGGTCATCCATTTCAGGGGTTTTGCAGCACTAAAGATGCTTTTAGAGCTTCTCATTGCTCAAAAAGTGTATAATTTCTGGTATTTATCTCTTTCCATGTACTATTTGCTTGGTTTTACTCACAAGAAAGTATCACTCAATGAGTCACACATTTGACAGTTGAATGTTACTCGTACGTGTAGGGAAACCATGGAAATGGCACACGAAAGCAATCTGAAAACTTGGCAGCTATGGAGCAGGACTCCACAGAACAGAAGAAGGCTTGGTACCCACATGAACAAAACACTAAGTGCGCCCACTGCTGGGCATTTCGCCGCCCCTGTGTTTATTGCCTGTACTACCGCGTGGTTGTCTGACCACAGTGTAATTTGCCTGTTCGCCAGCCGCTGGGCCCAGATGTGGAAGGCCACCACTATGGGGAATAGTTCCAGCAGCGCTATGTTTTTTGTCAACCCTGTGCGTTGCCAGCCCTCTGGCCATTTTCCCGCTGTCCAAGTGGTCCCCAGAATTGCCCCGAACCAGAGTCCCCCTGCTGAGTCGGTGTAGAGCTCTAGCTCATGTGCCTGCACCCAGGGTTCTCGCCATATCAGGGTGCCATTGAACTCTGCCAGAAACCTGTCCCACTGTGCCAGGTCCTCCTTCACCCCTTGTGTGATGCGGATCCTGTGGTGCTTTTGCGTCATGCCCCTGGTTAACCAGGCTAGTCTCCTGGCGAAAGTGCGCTCCGCGGGGATTACCCGTGTGGCGAAATTTAGTTTACCTAGTAACTGCTGCACCTCCTTCAGTGTAGCTTTCTTCTGCTGTTGCATTAGCTTAATGCCTGCGCGCAAGTCGGCAACTTTTTCTGGTGGCAACCTGCACGTGCCGGCCACCGAGTCCAACTCGATTCCCAGAAAGGACAGTCTTGTGGTTGGGCCTTCTGTTTTTTCTTGTGCCAGGGGATGCCCAGTTCCTGCGCCAGTTGCACGAATTTGTCTAGGAGTGTGTCGCATTCCTTCGTGCCTGCTTTCCCGATGAACAGGAAGTCATCCAGATAGTGTACCCGCCCGCCTTTTGGGGCCCTTGTACCCAGTTCCCACTCTAGGAAGCCACTGAAAGCCTCAAAATGTGCGCATGATATTGAGCACCCCATGGGTAGGCATTTGTCATGGTAATATTGCCCGTCCAATTTAAAACCCAACAGATGGTAGCTGTCTGGGTGGACCGGCAGTAACCTGAAGGCTGATTCTATGTCCGATTTTGCCATCAGGGCCCCCTTTCCTTCTTGCCTAATTAAGTCCACTGCGTCGTCCACCGATGCGTACGCCACTGTGCACTCGCTGTGGTCCAGCCAATCGTTAACTGATTCCCCTTCTGGGTGGGAGAGGTGATGGATCAGCCGGAAGTTTCCTGGCTCTTTTTTGGGGACTACTCCAAGCGGAGAGACCACCATGTCTTTCAGCGGGGGGGTAGTAAACGGCCCGGCCACCCGCCCTAGTTGTACTTCCTTTTTCACCTTTTCCCTCGCCACCCCGGGGTTGTCCCTTACCGACTTCAGGTTTGGGCTTTCCCGCGCTCCCTTTGGCCCTTTGTAAGGTATGGGGAAACCCTGCGTGAAGCCCTCCGCCAGCAACTGTTTGTCATTTGTTTTGCGGTACCCTTGTAGTAGTTGTAGTAGTCTGCCTGTCCTGATGGGGGTGGGTAGCGCCTGCCCTCCGCCCCCGTCCCCCTTGCCCCTGTTCTGCGGGGGCTGTATCTTATTTTTTGGTGCCTGTCTTCTCTTTGTTGGCCCCCGGCCCTGCGTTGCGTCTGCAGCGAATGCTGGGATGGTTGCCCCCGCATGACCCACAAGCGTGCTTAAATCTGCATGATGCTCCCCATTTACACTCGTCTTTGTCGAATTTCCAACATGCTTTATTTGACTTTTGTCCTGCCTGGTTTTTTCCCTTGAAGTCTTTCCCTTGGCTTTCGAACTTACCCTTACTCCCGTACTGACGAAAAGTGTACTCTTTCACACCAACCCCTTCTCTGGCTGCTACCATGTGTTTTGAGAAGCCCTCCATGTCTTGGCAATCCCATTCTATTACTGGCCACACCTGCATCTTTTCCCTAAAGCCCTCGTCATAGTGTAGCCATGCCTCCCTTGGTATAGCTGCTGCGCCTCATGTATTTTTTGCTCATATAGCCATAGTGCCGCCGCGCTTTGGGGGAATTTTTCAATGGAAACGCACGCTAGTGTCCTGAACGCTTTCAGCCAGTTTTCTATTGACCTCTCCACCCTAGGCTTTCGGGGGGCTCTTCTGTCCTCGTCCTTTTTGTCCTGCGCTGTCAGGTCTATCCCTGCCTGGCGCACCTCGAGCAGTGAGAAAATATCTATGAATTCTTTTCTCCAAATTCTCTCCTTAACGGTGAGAGGGATGAGGTTGGCCAGCCCTAACATTCTTGTTGTTGTAGGTGGATCGCTCGGGGAGGGTCGTATGTATTCGCTGGCCGGCTTCCCATTGCTATCCTGCCCTTCCGTGAGTCTGGGTTGGTTGGGGCTGTTCCCCCCGCTGGCCCCTGTGCTCCCGTGCAATGCTGCCCCCGTCTCTGCCGGCGCATTTTGTGATGCTGGGCTTGTCACCCCGGGCCCGTGGCCTGTTGCTCCCGTTGTGGGCCCCCCATTGCCCACTCCTGCGCCCGGAGCCAGGGGGGTCCCTTGTCCCCTTGGTCCCCATGTTGAGTACCTATTAAAAGGGGGTCCCATCTCTGGCCATTGCCACCAGGGCAGTCCGGATGTTTGCCCCCCCTCTTCCCTGCTCCATGCTTCCCCTTGGAATTCTGGCCTCCCTACGCCTAGCCCTGCTTGCCATGGAGTTTGCATGTGCCATGGAGCTTGCATTGCTACATTGTGTACCCCTAGCTGGGTCCCCATATTCACATTTTGCCCTGGGCTGGCGCATGCTCCCTGGCCCGCCCCGTGCCCCGGTTCGCTGTTGCGCGTGCCATGCTTACCGGTGCCCCTGCTGCTTGTTTCGCCGTGTCTCTCATGTCCCTCTCGCGGGGCCGCCGTGGAGGCTACAGGCCCCTCCTCATCACTGCTGTCCTCGGACTCTGTGCTGCTCACCACTTCCGGGGTTCTGTCCTTTTTCTTTCTGGCCTGCTGGGGGCCCTTTGCCCTGCCCTCCCTGTGTTTCGCCGGGGGGGGCGTTCTGGCTGCTTGGGGCTTCCCAGCTGCCCTCCTCGGGGCCGCCGTTCTGGCTGCATGCCCCTGCTCCGCTGGCTGTTTTGGGGCCGCCGTTTTGGCTGCAAGCCCTTTGTCTGCTACCTTCCTCGAGGTTGGTCGTGTGGGGGATGTTTTGCGCGGCCTCTTTCCTTTGTCCTGCGCTGCATCCTCGATCTGCTGGTTCATCCAGCTCCTTCCCTTCAGCGCCACCAGGACCCTGGCCTGTTCCAGCATGGCCTGCAGGTCCCCGTCCAGGTCTGGTCCTGCTCCTTCGCTGCGTCTTTTCTGCCCCCTCTGGGGACTGCTGGCCTCTCCTGGTTCTCCCTGAACCTTGCCGGGAGCCGTGTTGTCCTCCCAGCTGCACCCTTCCTGCTGGGCATCCTGCTTTCTGTGCTGTGCAGTGCTTTCCCCTCTCCCCGGTTGGTTTCAGCGATTTTTCGGGTGTTGGCGCCCCCTAGCGCCGTTTCCGTGTTTAGGAGCTTGTGCCCCCGAACCGAGGCGCGAGGAGCGGGTTCCGCTGTCCCCTGCTGTCCTCGTTATCCGCTGCAGCTGCTGCCAAGGGGAGGGCGTCGGGGGGGGGGGCGCGTAGAGCCGATCGGCTCGGCTGCTGAAGCAAAGGCGGGGGTGGAGGCGCCGTTCACGCTGCCACCCGCCGCACCCCGGACGGTCGAAGGTGGGCCCACTGCTATTCCCAGCTGTGGGGGTGGAGGCTCTGGTCACGCCGCTCCCGCCGCCGACGCAGGCTGGTAGACCGATTGCCGAAAACCCGATCTGGCGATTTTTCAACGGCGCGAACACTTCCCGCTGAACTGCTGCTGGTTTGGGAAGGCGAGGTGGAGGCTCTTCTCACGCTGCCCCCGCCGTTAAAGGTTGCACGTTGGAGATGGCGGGGGTGCTCACGCTGCTCCTGCTGCTCCCGACCCCCAAGGTCCTGATGACTGCCGCTGGAAGGGGGCGAAGAAAGCCCGGGGCCCAAAGACTCGCTGCTCCGGTGAAAAGGGGGTGCAAAACCATCCGTCCTCTGCTCCGCAGTCGATCCCAGCCGGGTCATCCAAGGGTCGTCCAGCAGTCCGCCGTCGGTCGATCCGCAGTTGGTAGGCTTTCTTCCTATCTCCTCGCCAAGGGGGGGGGGGGGGTGAATTGTGGTTCCTTTGGGCCGTTGGCCCCCTTCTTAACCCCCCCTTGGGCTTACTTGCTCGCCCCCTGATTGGGGGGGAGCCTTCTTTGTTTTTGTGGGCCAATCCTGGCCCCCTCCCCGGCTTAGCCGGGCATTTACATGTGGAGAGGGCGGGGGAAGGGGGGGGGTCCCCCCCGCCGCCGGCCGGCGTTCAACCCGGGCCCCTATTGGGTCCGGCTCTGCCTTCCCGGCCCAGGTCCAAACTTGGCAGCTATGGAGCAGGACTCCACAGAACAGAAGAAGGCTTGGTACCCACATGAACAAAACACTAAGGGCCTCGTTTCGAGTTAGATGCAAAGGGAAGAATGGGTTGCTAAAAAAGTTTGAGCCCTGTTTTCACACGGTACCCTTTGAGTTGAGGGCAAATAATACTGACTTTTGTGTCAAATATTTTCCCCAAAGAATTATCTGGAGGAGACAGTGCAGCAAAAATAAGTGGTATGAATAGTACAGTGCATAAAATATGGAGCAAAACCCATTTGTAACAATCCACCTCATTGATTATCGCAAAAGTTATAATTGGGTGGAAAAACACGATTGACACCATGCAAGCACCAACGATGTTGCTACCAAGATGTTTTTGTACTCGTTACAAGTGCAACACTCAGACCGAGGCCACAAGTACTTTGTTCCATAATATGAGTTTAATATTGTGGCGATATTCTTAACAGTCTTAAGTACGAATGTATGACTTTACAGCGCATGCAATTACCACACATGCGTTTTCCACGCAGACTTTACCACGCAGTTGCCTTTACCATGCATGGCCTTCCAACACATGACAAGTACATTTAAGGTAAGTATATATATTTTTTCAATAGCGAAATTTATATTAAACCCCATCCCTAAACCGTAAAATATCAACCGTACATACCTTTATCACTGCCCACCCCAAACCCTAAAATTACCCTAACCTCCCGTTGCCACCATCCACCCCTAAGCGATAAAATTACCCTTAACTCCCTTTACCACTGAGCAACTCTAAACCCTAAAATTACCCTTACCTCCCTTTGCCACTAACCATCCCATAACCCTAAAATAACCCTTACCTACCTTTACCACTGCCCTTACCTTCCACTGTAACTACACACAACTAAACCCGTTTTTCAAAAACATAATAATTACCTTACCTGCATGGTAAAGGTGTGGGTGGTAGAGGTACAAATGCATGCGTAGTACACACCTGGGTGGTAAAGGCATTACCTGGCAAAGACTGCATCCCCTTAAGTACAAACAAAGTAAACCAAGCCTCTGCCAAGCAGAATATGTGACTGTGACATTACCGTGCCTCTCTTCTTCTGCTTCTTCATCAAAGTCCACCAGTGAAAAGGCATCCTTCAACTGCTGTAGCACTAGCCTCAGATCCTGGAGTTCATCCGCTGCCTCTGTGTTCAGAACAGATTTGACCTGTGCAGAGTAAGGGGAGTCTTGGAGGAATACGCAAGAGACAGAAGAAAACACCACGCAGATGTGAAGGGCATCCTATATCCATGGGACAGATGATGTAGCATCCATTACCCAATAGTCTTTTCCTGGAGGTTAAGTTTTAAATTTGTCTACAAGCTGGCATTGCCCAGAGCTCTGAGACAAATACCACTCTATCCTCTAACTGACGGGGAATAGTCGCTAGGTGCCTTGCTCAATGATGGCAATAACAATGCCTAAATTAATCCATGTTTGCAAAAACCAAATATTCATTCAACTATTCCGGATACTTTTAGAATTTTTACTGTTTATCTTTACAGGGCGATACCTACTAGAATTACACTTCTCCTTTAATAGCTTGAATAATTTGATCTTGCATAATTGTTATAATCTTGACATTTCATATGTGAATCATGATTTCCATCAAACAAACTTATTTCACCCCTAATGCATTTCAGACTGGTAGGTCCTTTATCGGGGAGCAGGGCCGGACTGGCCGTAGCGGGCACCGGGCGTTTCCCCGGTGGGTGCCAGGGTGGGGGCCGGTTTTCGGCCCCTGGGGGGCCGTTTTTGTTACCGGGGGTCAGCAATATCGGCCCCCTGTAACAAAATCGGCCGAAACCGGCCCTAGCAAACAGCTCGGCCGCACCCCCCCTCCTCTACCGGGGAGCCGGCCGAACAGTTTGCCAGGGCCGGTTTCTGTTCCCAGTCCGGCCCTGTCGGGGAGCTACAACTCATGGTAGAAAACAAACTATAAATCAAAATGAAAAAGAAAAAATAATTAAATTCATCAGACAAAATAGGAAACTCACATTTCATGTGAAAACACTTGATAAAAAAGTATTGCAAGATGGATGCAGCAAAATGCAGCTCATGCATAACACGGATTGTTAAACCTGTCATCCTTGGTGTGGTTTTCCTCCTAAATCTTTGCCTTCAACCCTCCTGTTTTGCTGACTTTAGGGGGACTCTGCACACTGTACCACTGCTATCCAGTGCTAAAGTGAGTGTACTTTCTCCGTAAAACATGGTAGGATTGGCTTATACCCAATTGGCATATTTAATTTAACTGCAAGTCCCTAGTAAAGTGGCACTACCTGTACCCAGGGCCCATAAATTGATTGCTCTAGTGGGCCTGCAGTACTGATTGTGCCACCCATTTAAGTAGCCCATTAAAATATGGCTCAGGTCTGCCATTGCAGCCTGTGTGTGCAGTTTTAAAACTGCCATTTTGACCTGCAAAAAAAAACTTTTGCCAGGCCTAAACCCTCCTTTTTAATACATATAAGTCACCCCTTGGGTAGGCCCTCGACCACCCAGAGGGCAGGGTGCAGTTTATTTAAAAAGTTGGACATGTACTTTTTAGTTTTACATGTCATGGTAATGAAAGACCCTTAAATTAGTTTTCACTACTGCAAGGCCTACCACTGCCATAGGATAACATTTGAGTTACCTTATTACATTTACTAAGCTGTAACTTCCAAATGGGAACAGGTAAACAGTTCATGTTTGGTGTCTTTGCAAGTGTAATGAAAAATCCTCTCTGATGGTAAAGTCAGATTTTAAATTACAATTTTGAAAATGCCACTTTTAGAAAGTTCGTTATAACAAGGGGTGGGCCCTATATTACACAGCTAGATTGGGCCGATAAATTGCGAATAAGTGAAATATCTAGCTGACCATTTATTATGCTGCCAGCTATTTGAGCAGACTGAGACCAAAATCACAACTAAGATGGCCTACATCAAAACAAATTCCAACACAATCAATTGGTGATTTCACAAAACAGATATGGACTACACTACACAATTACACAATATCAAAAAGTGAAAACATCAAAGCAATTACATGAAAATCATTTGCAGTTATTACCAGTCAGGAAAAACAATCCGGTAACCTCATATTTCCATCAAAGACTGTTTAAATGGAACAGACTCGGGTTACCAACCAAAGGGGATGTTTACCTTTCATGCAAGTGAGGGTACACATTTTAAAGGGATTATTTCCCTCAGTTGTTACACATAATTTTATACGAACTGGTCCCCTGTTGGTGATATATGCCAATCTGTGAAACCAAAAAGAAATGTCTTTTGTTTAAAAAAATGTGTTTTGAAGAAAGTGGTTAGCCCTCCTTTTCTCTATATTTGTAAGACTCTTATACAAAAATCGGAAAGTATGTACCTGTTTGTACGTCTAGGAGTCTCTTCAGCATTTGCAGAGAGCCCGATTTACTCACGTAGCTGACCAGGAGGCCTGAAACATGAATGGGCAGTTCAAAGTTAAATGAAAAATAATTTGGAGCGAACTGATATGGCGCTTGAGTACTAAGTCCTGACTTACTTGTGGCTCCTGTTGGATGTAGGCAAAGCTAGGAGGTTTTTGAGCGAGGCAGGTTTTTATTGTCTGAAAAAACAGGGACACTTAATCAATACCCTCTCGTGTACTTAAGGGAGACTTGATATATTTACAAAAAATGGCCTTACTTAAAAGAAAGGGCCAAAGGTACTATGCATCCGGTGTAAGTCGTTCTTTTACGGGTGCTGCACTATTGAAGATTTATTTTTGCCAGCAAACATTTAAGCGTATATTTTCTTCTGAAAGAAAAGTTCAAGTTACCAAAAGGTTTGACTCCGTTTTGCGATTTCATTTGTCACGTCAAATTCGAAACTTACTTTCTGCTTTCAAACGAGGGCTGTAAGCGCTGTGAATCCCACCCACAACAGCAGACTGTAATTACTTAAGACCGGTAAGCCGAGTGATTTTCAATTGCGGTTAACGCGTACAAGTTCATTGTCTGTAACGGCAATCACGAAAGGAGTCATACTTTGATTTACTTCTTTTTCGATAAGATACATTGTAACCAGCGTAGTGACTCACATTTGTTTCTCAAGCAGCCATCCTTCAATCTTTTCGGCTTACGTCTGCCAAACGGAACGAGATTTGCAAGGCTTTGTTAATCAACACTATAGCGGACTTCCTGTTCTTGGTCCACAGTTTGGGAGGCTGACGAGCAGTGGATGCTGGGTCTTGTAGTTGTAGCTAATACTTATTATCACTTTCACCTCTCATGTCGGTTTCCCCGTGAACTGTGGTATCTACTAATTTCTGGGCCATAATTTTCATAAAAGATGAATTCTTAAGGTTGTAATGCGATGTTGCAGTCATGACCTGGTTTGTTCAGAATCATCAATATTTTACGTCCTTGATATTTCGGACATCTCATTCAAGCCTGATGTGGCGCTATTAAAGTTAAGGATGAGGTAGGCTTCTTTTTGTAGAAGGGTTCTTTCCATGTCCCCACCTCTTGGCGTCTGTTTAACCACACAAAGGACCGTCTATTTAATGTCTTTTTCACTGTGGTTAGCTTGTATAAAATGGCTAACCATAGGCACATTCATCACTTTTGTGCGTATTCTGGATCGATGTTGGACGATTCGTAATCGGATCTCTTGGTTGGTTTTGCCAATATACAGTTTGCCACATGGGCAAGTGATTCCATAAACGACATTCTTCGTTTTGCAATTTGAGAAGGATTTATGGACCCATTTAATGGTATTATGCTCAAATATAGATCCTTCGCAAGTCGTTTCACATGAGACACAATTCCCGCACTTGTGATGGCCCTCGATTGGTTTTAGATTCCACTGTGAGCGCAGGTCTTCTTTTTTGATTGCTGGAGTGCAGTCTGCCCTCACCAGTTGTTGCCCTATACTCATTTCTTTCTTCATTGCAAAAAGTGGCCTTTCAAACGGGCATTCCAAATCCTGGAGTAGGTGCCAGTTTTTTTAAAATAATTTGACGAAATTTGTTAGTGTGTGGACCAAAGGTCGACACACATACCATTTTAGTCATGGGCTCCTTAACTCTCTTCGATAGAAGGCATTCTCTTGGTGTGAACCAAGCTCTCCGTTTCGCCTGTTTGAGCAATTTTTTGGGGGTAGCCTCTTTCCTTCAATTGATTGCAAAACGTTGTTGCATGGACTTCAAAGTCCTCATTCTGTGAGCAGTTTCTTCTGATCCGTAGCAGCTCGCCATACGGCAAATTATTCCGCAGATTCCTAGGATGTGAACTTTTATAATGAAGGATCGTATTCCTATCAGTTGGTTTACGATGTAGAATTGTCCTTAGTTCTTCATTTATGGGTCTCACTTCTACATCGAGAAATGTAAGAGAAGTCTTACTCTTGGTCAAAGTGAATTTAATGTCTGCATGTCTTGTATTGAGCTAATCAAAGAAATGAGTTAAACTTAATTCGGGGCCATCCCAAAGGCACCAAATGTCGTCTATATAATGGTACCACTTTACTAGATGTTGTTTGAAGGGGTTATTTTCAAGGACAACATTTCTCTTCGAACCGGGCCATGAAGAGAACTGCCATTTCTGGGGCAAAGGGACATCCCATAGCGGTCCCCTTGGTTTGGATGTAGAATTTTTCTTCAAACTTGAAGAAGTTCTTCTTTAACGCCACCGATGCTAGTTGGGGGATAAACTCAGTGGGTACCTGATGTGGATGTTCCTGTGTTTCTAAGTATGTTTCAAGTGCCTCTTCTTGGGGAATTTGTGTGTACAATGACACAACATCAAATGAGACAAGCCGGTGGTTATTAGAATCAAAATGGAGACCCTCCACTTTGTTGATAAAATCCATCGTGTCTCTCAAATATGAAGGGACCTGCTGAAGAAAAGGTTTTAAAAAGATATCCACGTATTTAGAGATTGGCTCAAGTAATGAGTCACATCCAGAAACTATAGGTCTTCCTGGTGGATCCAAAAGTTGCTTGTGAATTTTTGGTAAAAAATACATCACTGGTGTTCTGGGATGATCTTTATTTAAGAACTCATATTCCTTGGGTCCAAGTACTCCAATTTCGAGGCCATGAGTAAGGATCGGCTTGATAATTTCCTGTATTTCCCGTGTGGGGTCATCTTTGACACACCTGTACCAAACATTATTCTCAACCTGCTTACGTTCTTCCTTGAGGTACATCTCCTTTGGCCAAAGGACTACTGCACCCCCCTTGTCGGCCGGTTTGATCACAATTGAGGTATCCTGCTTGAGATTTGTCAAGGCCTTACGTTGTTGCGATGTCAAATTATTTGGTGTGAAGGAATGTTTAGTCTCAAGTTGCTGAATTGAGGATAGTACAACTTGTTCAAAGGCTAGAATTTGTTTGGAACAGTATGGGCTGCAGGAACAAACTTCGACTTGTTCGCTAGGCCAGACGCTCCTTTGGGCGCTGTATTTTCCTTATTGTGGAAGAAGGCTTTCAGCCTGATTTTTCTGAAGAATTCCACTGCTTCAATCTTAAGGCGGGTCACATCCGGTATTCCTTTGGGAACAAATTTTAATCCTAACTCAAGAACCGAGATTTCATCGGGAGTCAGGCTTTTGTTGGAAAGGTTGACAATCGGGGAGGAGTCTACGATTTGTAAAACTGGCGCCTAGTCCTCATTTCCCATGGATGTGTTTTAAAGCGCACCTTTTTCTGTTGGCCCTTCTCAAAAAAAGTATTCTGTCTTTGTTGGTTGCGATTTGATGAACCCTCACCAGGGTCTGAGTCCACAGTTGATTCGGAAGAAGAAGTGTCAGAGAAAGAAAGGAACCTATTCTTAGATCTTCCTCTATAGTCAGATAGAGCTCTTCGAGATTCCACTCGTGTATAGAAATCCTCCTTCAAATACGGATATACCACTTCAATATTGAAGGTCTTTTTATCCTTTTCAAATTGTGAGGATTTATAGTTAATAGTGTTGTCTTTAAATGTCGTCAATTCTTTATCGATTTTTTCAAGTAGGTTCTTAGCTTCTGTGACTGTATGGTTATCCTTTATTGCCTGCATTAGTTTTTCTACTTCTTCCACTTGCTGCTTACAAATCCTGTGGGCTGTATCGATTGTATGTACCATCAGGTCACGGCTACATTTTGTACTAATGAAGCTAAAGCCTTTTTTGTAGTCCGGATCTTCAGTGAAAATGACAGGAATGTTTTTAACTTGTAGCCCCCAAGGTATTGTGCCTGCCTTAAGATGTTCTAATAAAAAAAAGCCATGGAGCTCAGTGCAAATCAGTTTCTTACGCAAACGAGTCAGTTGGTCAGACTCGTTTTGCTGTTGAGCTGAAGTACTCAAAGTTATAGAGGAAAAAGGAGAAGGGGCAGAAATTAAATTTTGGATATAATCCTCAGTGAATGAGAGTGTGTCCTTCTCAGACATGCTAGGAAGGAATTAGGTCATTAGACCAAAACCTTCCAAAATTTACTTTTGTGTTAAAGTAAATGATTAATGTGAACACCCTCGTGGGAATGCTTCCAGCTCTCAAATATTCGTTATAACAAGGGGTGGGCCCTATATCACACAGCTAGATTGGGCCGATAAATTGCAAATAAGTGACATATCTAGCTGACCATTTATTATGTTGCCAGCTATTTGAGCTGACTGAGACCAAAATCACAAATAAGATGGTCTACATCATTTAATTATTCTTTTTTGAAAATTATTATGTGTTTTATTGGGCTTTGTGTATTCCTCCTAGACAGCCCCGCACAATAGAGAGCTTGGGTGTGCCTAGATGGGCATTCACTGGCAGGATGGGAGGAAGGAGCTGGGCACAGCCCTACTTACAGTAGAATAGGCTGTGTCCTACCTCCACACAAAGGGCTGCATAACCCCCGTAGTTGGTCTGGAGCAGACTGTTCCCCTATTTGGCACAACCTTCATCACCCTCTGTAAGTCCCTAGTAAATGGTACCCTGGTACCTAGAGCCTGAGGTACTAAGGAGGGCCCCTAGGGGCTGCCGCACGAATTGTGTCACCCAAAGGGACCCCTCACCAAGCACATGCACGAATGCCATTGCAGGCTGCGTGTCCTGCTGCAGACAAAAGTGAAAACACAGCATGTCACACATCCCTGGGTGCCATGTCCCCCTACCACTGCATGTCATTTTGTAAGTCACCCCTACAGCAGGCCTAAAAGCCCTAAGGTAGGGTGCTGAATATTAAATGTGAGGGCATACCTGCCTGACTAGATATGCCCCTGGACTGGTCAGTCCTATTACTGCCAGTACAAGTGACCAGGGAAGCCATTTTAAAACATGTACTGGTGAACACGAGTTCTCCAGCTACATCATAGCTTCACTGAAAATAGGGATGTTTGGTATCAAGCATCTCGTATTAGTAAACCCACACTGATGCCAGTGTCAGATTTCCCAATACATGCACCCAGAGGGCACCTTAGAGGTGCCCCCTGAAATCATTCCAGCCTATGGTGTCCTTGTTGACTGGTTTTTGCCAGCTTGCCACTTGAGACGTTGTTCTGACCTCCTAGGGTGAGAGCTGTTGCTCTCAAGAGACCCAGAACAAAAGCCTGTCGGGGAAAAAGGGTGTAACACCTCCTCTCACAGGATGACCTGTTGATTAGCCTCTTTGGCACGGCGAGCTTCAACTAAGCTGCCGCCTTTGGAATGCGAATCTGGCTCCCCTCACAGGAGAGGAAGCCACCCCCCCTGTCCAGAGGCCCCTTGGCACCTAGACAGATGGGAAAATTAGCCAGTCAGTTAGGCATGCCACCTCCAGGCTAGTATCACCTCTAAGGTAGGCTACTGTGAGGTGGACAAGATTTTTCAGAAGCAGACATCTTTGTGATGGCATACTTAGGAATTCTGGAACAGGGTTGTGCCCACTTCCACAGGAAGTGGTCATATAGGGGGGTATAGTGACCCCAAGGCTCAGTAGCCCATTGGCTACTACCCTACACTCCCCTAACGCCCCTAAAATCAGTATTTAGGGGAGTCCCTGGCACCAGAGAAGCAGATCCTGATGACCTAAGAAGAGGGAGGACACCAAAGAGCTGCAAAAGCTGAGAGGAGAGAAGCAGTTAACCTGGCACAAACCGTGCCGGCCTGTCTGCATTCCCCGTTGAAAATGACGCCAAAGTCGATTCGCCCTGCAGCTGTGACTCCAGAAACTTGGGAGGACTGCCTGCCTTCAAAAAAGACTTAAGACCTCCCATGAACAGTGGAGCTGTTCTAAAGAATTTCCAAAAGAGAAGATTCAGAGGGCTCCGGAACCGCCAAAACCCGACACCTGAAGTAACCACTGCACCTGCCACCTCTGGCCCCAGTTGAAGTGGGCCAACGTTGCCAACAAGGTTCCCCAGCCCTCCAGAGCTTGAGTCCATCGTGGTTTCCCCCCTCCTGGACTCTCCGACGTCGCCTGCAGCCTCAGCACATCGACCCCCTCGACAGCGACTGCTCCAGTAAAGAAAAAGGTGATGCCCAAGGACACTTCTGCACCCATCGCCCGTGAAGAAGAGGACCACAGGCCCCCCCCCCTCCGAGCATCACAAGGCTTGAGCCCACTTGCTGGCTCAGCCAGACGGGCTTCCTAGCCACAGTCTGCAGCCTCTTTCTTACAGTGACCGATCCCCATTAAAATGCATTGGGCTCCCGACGCTGATCGGCACCCGGCCGCCCTCATGCCGCTGGTGGTGTACTGTTGGTGCTGTCTTGGACCTTGCCCACCACTCACCTTAACTCCAGGAGATTGGTCCTGTAAGTCGATGTACTGTACCTGTTTGCCGAACTTGTTCTTCCTTCCATAGGATCCCTTTGCAGAACTCAGAAATTGTACAAAGTGTCCACTTTTTGAAGTAAAAAGAATGTATATTTAAAGGGTACTTACCTGAACGATTTTTTTCTGATGCTTAAACGTATATAAAGGTACTTGCTATTTTTATAAATTGGTGTGGATCTCCTCCTTGAGTCCCGCGTGTCATTTATTAATCATTGTCTATTTTTGCAAATGTCTTGCACTCCTCTGTGTTAAGCCTAAGGCTGCTCGACCACACTACCCCCTAATAGAGCACTTTGAGATTGTTTAGTGACCCTGTCCACTCATAAGGGAACCCCTGGACTCTTTATGAGATTTATCAATAAGTTGATATACCATGTAAAGAGCCAGGTTCATACACAACCTTTTCTGTAATAAGAGCTACTTATGTTCAATGAAAATCATAACAAGCTACTAATAGCGACCATATCAGACAGGATGGCCACTCCATGCATATTACCTCACCTCAGTTTATCTGGCAAGGTTGCCAGTATTATTGTGAAAAAGGTTTCAGCAATTTGCAATGCTTTAACATTGTATATACATGCCAGCCATAACTGCAATGCCTCTGGTACCAAGTTACTAATCTTGCTAATAAGTCTCCCCAACACCTTCTGTTTATCAGTTTAAACATATTACGAAACTCCAACCATTTTTTTCCAAACGTCAGCTTACGAGTTGTGGAAAAACACACATTTTTGTCTCAAACATATGCATTTACATTTTGGAATGCATATAATAATTCAACCGAGCAAAGTGTTCCAATTTAGTAGGCTGAGCTGGACACAGGAGAGCTACTTACAGGTAGCTTGACAGCTACCAGTAGCTCGCAAGCTACTCGTTGGAGAATCCTGGTCTGGAGCCAGGATAGGGGAGGCAGGAAACCGATGCACTTCAAAGAGAAACCTCTCTAGAAGCTTCTCCCACTACCAGGAGGCACCTGGTATAAATATAAGACCTCAGACACCAACTCTTCAGTTCTGGAACTGTGGAGAGACTGCCAGGAAGAAGGACTGCTGTGCTACTGAAAGGTCTGCCACTCTGCTTGGCTGCTGCCTTGCTACATTACTGCCTTTCTGAATCGCTGCCCTGCTGCCCTTCTGCCTGAGACAGAGGGATTAGACCTGCACCTGAACCCAGGTCCCCCAGAGTGACTTCAAGGACTAGTCTGCTGGCCTCCTGTTCGGAGCCACAGGGACATAACAGACTCCCAACCACCTGAACCAGCACCCAGAACCAGCTGGAGTAAGCCCCTGACCCCCAAGTGGTGCCCCTCATGTCCTGGACCCTTGGTTTGGCCTCAGTGGAGCTGAAACGAAGTTTTTGGCCTCTTCGCAACCACAAACTTGCCAGTTGTTGCAAAAAACCTTGTTGCTCACACTGCACACCGCAAACTTATGCCGACCCAATCCTTTGCGCTACAGCATCGACTGCCACCACAAAGCTCTGGCCTGACTATATGCGACAACAACAGGATCCTCGCTTTACAGCAACCACGTCTGCAACGCTTCCTTGATCGTCGCTGCCCCCACCACCGCGAATGGGATTCTGCGCTTGACTGGGAAGGATACTTTTCAGCGGGACTAACCTGGTCCCTGTATCCGACCCACTCCCCACCGCCGTTGGCCTGAACTTGTGCCTTTCTCCCGGTCTCGCATGACCAGATAGCCACGAGTGGAGATTTGGGCTTTTTGGCACTATTTTCAATTAATCTTTAAAATTGCATATCTCTGGTTGCATGATTGGATTTTGTCATTTTGGTCTGGATTCATTTATTAAATTTTGCTCTAATTTTCTAAATTGGTGTGGGATTTTTTTGTGTGTTGTTTTTTCACTTTATTACTGTTTTAAGTGCTGCATAATTTCTTTAAACATTGCTTCTAAGTTAAGACTGAGTGCTCTGTGCAAAGCTTCCAAAGGAATAGGCACAGGTTAATTTGGGGTTTGCTTGTGCCTCACCCTGACAAGGATTGCGGTTGCTGCTGAAGTAGGGTTTCCCCACCCTCAACCATTAACTACATTTCTTACACTACTATTATTCCTTCACCAACTAGCAAGATCATAGTGCGAGTAAGTCCCAATACAAACTCAGTTTAATCCAACTAGTTACCACTAGCACTGAACTCCCCAATTGAACTCAAAGGTAAAAACAATAAAAGTAATACATAAAAGATTACTAAATTTCTACTGTGTGAAATGCCTACCAAATAAAGAGGCGCAGCTACGCACTCTTATTCTATGTTGGACAAATATAGAGAGGAAAATTGCAGCCCTAGATGGACACTGTGGCGCTACAAAAGCAAAAAACCTTGCTTACTACCATGTTAAAACTCTCATACAATAAAGGTGTCATAATAAATATAATGAATATGGATGAAATGGCATTGGAGAGAGCACAGATTGGTCATATTCTCACAAGAACAATTTGCATAACCCGAGTGAGTGACAGTATTATTCTAATACACTGTGGCGGGCATGTTGAAGTGGCTTAAAGAACAGGAGAGAGTGAAAGTAATGAATAGCAGAAAGCAATATAATACAGAATTACCAGAACAAGTTGAACAGTGTTCACTGTATAATGGCATCACAAAACGTTGGCATCGCAACTCTGGCATTCAAGCCCCTTGGTTGTGTTGTGCCCAACAGTCTCATCCAGGCTATTTTCCTTTGAAGATCTGAGATGCCAAAGTGGCACTAGCATATGACCTTAGCTCAGTGGTAATCATTCAGTTTTACTCAAGACTTGTTAGGGAGCATGTCAGAAGGCCAGACACGTCTGAGGGAGAAGAAGTGAGCACAGACTGGAGAGGACAAAAAGGTGTACTTCTAAAATGTGCCCAAAAATACAACTCTAAAGTTATCCATCCTGCGACATACAGGGCAAATGGCAAGTTTTAAAGATGCCAGGAAGGCAGTAGTTTATTGCAGAGAAGCAGCTGAGCGGAAGGGTTTGCACAGAAAGTGTGACAAAGGGCTACAGAGAAAGGACATAAAGGGGAAGGGATTGCAGAGAAAGAGACAACAGAGGAAGAAACAACAAGGGAAGGACCTGCAGGAGAAATGCTTCAAAGGAAGGCAAATAATCATGGAAGTGAAACCTTTACCTCTTTGTGCCAATCTTGCCTTCAGTCATTAACCTATGTTTCAGTGAAGGAAAGATTCCTGAAAACCACAAGAAGCCCCTGCTGAAGAACACCCTCTCTTGATCCCTGTAAGCTGGCTAAAGTTCAGCCTTTTTAGTATGTCAAAAATATTTCCAAATTCATGGAAAATATGGTCATTAACAATTTCAAGTTTTTCCTCTCACTAATGCTCCAATCCATCATGTTTCATACTGGGTTAGAGGGGTAAGACCACAATGATTGTAGTAAGGAATGCTCTTCTTGGTATTGCTGATCTTGGCAGGTCTTCTTTCTTGATCCTTTTTTATTTGCCTGCAATGTTTGACAGTGTGGATCATCCTAACTTAGATGCACTTGCTAGCGGCCCAAGACCAGAACCCCCATATTTTTTAAATGGTTCACCTTTCTTGAATCCTAGAAGCCTTTGACAGGGGCTCTGCATTTTTAGCACATTTGATTCACAATTGACATGCAGTTGAATGGTTCACCTCAAACAGCCATGGTGTTTGTCCGAGACACAAGTTGCTGATTTAATATCATAGAAGGGTTTACCTTTGTGTGTCTGTCATATACAACTGATAATCAAATGTATCTCTGAGTCTGATCTATTCATGAACAACTGCAGGGTTAGTAAACTATGTTGAGGGCACAGAAACCAGCAGCTGTCTTCAGCTGAGTACTCATTAGGCACAGGTGGCCTAATCTGTCCTCAATTCTAGAAACTTTCTGATCTTTTTGGCGGAGGAATGTCCTTTGGTTTAGGAAAATCCATCAAACCACAGCCAAAATTAAAAACCTTGATATTCTAAATATTTCCATTTTTGTGTCCACAAATTTAGACACCTGTCAAGTAATTTTCTGTGAAAAGCAGCTGGACAAAAGCATACCTGCAACCTCTGAGGAAAAGAAGCACACTCATAAGTAAAATAATAAATACCACTCCAGACTATTCTAACTTATTGTACGCGGGCCTTTTCAAGTACTTTCTTCAGCACCTCAAAGTTGACCAAAACGAGGTTGCAAATTTTGCCTGAAGAGGCCAGAACATCTTCCAGTATCTCACAAGGCTCTTCACAAGCTTCTACCTCCAGAACAAGTTGGTAGATTACATTGCTAAGATAAAGGTACTTATATATATCAAGCATTCTTGCTATACGAGTGGTACAACCAAAGTTGATACTCCTACGTATCCAACAACAAGTTACATTGAGCCCAACTTGATTCTCAAGTCAAATTAATTTAACATGTTACAGTGTGCAACTTTTACAAAGTTGCCACTTTGCTGCCTCTAGTCTACTGTGCCCTTAACGGTTGAACATGGGGTCTGTCCCGGAGACTGCTTTATGCTGTCCTGGGGAGACATGCTAACGATACCCAGGAGAGGATATAATAGGGGCCTTCACCAGACAAAGTGTTACCTCCCTCCTGCAGGGTCACATGGGCGAACTTCAAAGGAGAAGCCGCCTTTGAAGGGCAACTGGGAAACACCTGGAATAGGGGCTGCTCTATTGTTTAGTTAGACAGGCTGGCATTACGGACAGAGAAGGAGAAACCATTTGCCAAACCGGTTTTCCATGGGTGTGTAGCCCCCATGCTAACCACACCTCTGGGTTTGACTAGGGAATTCTGGACACCAGGAGAGGGGTTCTGCCATGTTGGAAGTGGGCAGAATGGTACATCTTGGGTTAGGCAGGTGCCACACTTCACAGGAAGTGGTCATCGGAGGAAGGAAACCTGGCAGTCCATTGGCTGCGAACCAAATCTTACCCTGAGGACATTTTCTGAGCATAAAAATGGCACCCCTGGCACCTTGAACTCATATCTTGCCTGGACTGGAAGAAGGACTGCCCTACTGCAGCAGGTTCCTGGCAAAGAGAGGCTGCACTTACGTGGACTGCACCTGCTGGCTAGCAAAGGAAAAGGGACTGTGCATGCAGTGTCCTGCTCAGGGAGAAGTCGTTTCCCGAGCCCAGTCAAAGCAAGGGACTCCAGCGGTCGGTTGGCTGGCCTATTCGCAGCACAGGGCTACAACAGCTGAAGGAGTCTGCCATGGGTGAGTGGTAAACCAGATCACTAGATTGCCACTCCACACAGCCGTTCAGTACCCGGGACTGAGACCCAGTGCTCAGAAATTGCACCCAAGTCTGATGGACCTGGGAGACTCGTCGGACTGCAGCTTGGTCGCCTAGAAGCCAAGCTACAGCCCAAAGAAGGATTTTGCAGTGACTGAGACACTGGATGATTAGTCGCCCAGGGCGACTAGACTTCTGCCAGGCTCGAGAGGACTTCGGGGGACGTCGACCCCTGTGGCCAGGACCACCTCACCAAGCCCATGGACCAAGGAGTAGCTGACAAAAGACGCCCTTGACCACGTCACATTCACAGCATCTTTGGGCATCTTCAGCATGTTGTATACCTTGCATCAGGACCACTTCCATAGGAGTCTATGGCAAGGAGATAAAGTGTCTAGAACTGACTGGAGACTGCTTCTTCTTTGAAGTTAACCGTTTCTGAGAGTCTTACAGGCCCCCTTCACTGGCTCCCGGCCGGAGTTGGTCACCCACAGTAACTCGAACCGACCACAATACAACTAGCCCAACTTTTAGCTGAAAAAGTTTCGAAGTGTCTAATTTGTTGAATTTACCAATGCTTGCTCGCGGTTGAGTTAAAAGCTGTGAAATACTGTACCTTTTAAAGTCTATATCTCCTGGACTTTTCGGTGGCTCTCTTTTGTTTTGGTGTCTAAAAATATATAAAAATCTGCTCTATTTTTATAAATTGGCTTTGGATTTCATGAGTGTCTGTTATTTATATTTCAATTGTTTTGGTGCTGTTTAAATGCTTACACTTGTTCCTTTATGTAAGCCTTGCTGCACAGAGCCACAGTTACCCAGGGTTGAGCTGGAGAGTTAACAAACGAAACCTACTGGTCCTAAAGGGGTTGTTGGTAAGTGTTTTACATGGTGAGGTCGCACAACCACACCATATAATAGACCCCATTTCCTCACAACAATAAAAAGCATTTGAGTGCTACTCTTAGAATCAGAATCTGTTGAGATGTATGCCTGCAGATGTAACATTGCACTGTACAAAATGTGCTACTAGGATAACGTTTTTGCTCACTAAGGTTAGAATTAGGGATGGGAAAGGGATTGTCACAGATGGCATTGCCATGCAAATTACATTCAGAAACTACACACTCATGGGTTTGGGAGTATTGGCAAACATCTTGCACGTGATTTCTCACCCTGAGAACAAATTAAAATGTACTCTTGCAAAAGACGGGAGTGTTTCAAAGATGGAAAAGAGAAGAGAACACACCTAAATTTAGTGTGCACTGGAAAGGGTTTCTCCAATAGGAAAATACATTTACCTCAGGAACAAAATTAAAACAACAAATTTGTGGTTCAAATGCACTGATCTGTTCACTTCCTCGTGCAATCCATAAAAATGTATTAAATGAGACGTGTGAATGGAAATCTAGGTGTATCACAGATTCCCATATGCGGTCCTGGGTGTTTTTATGAATCCTAAATATGTTTGTACAGTCTTCTGGTTTATGGTATTCAGTTAGGACTCCATGTTTCTGTCTGGTAAGTATTAGTAGTTTCTTTATTGGTCATAATTTAAGATAGACATAACAAGCAAGACTGGTCTGATGCCTGCATCTTCCATGAACTGTCCCCTCTGACAGTTCTATCCCACATGCCACACATAGCACTTTCAATGCAGCAACAAATACTTTCTTAACTCAGCATCCACACTGATATAACATATACTACACAAAAACAAATCCATGACATCCCCTTTCATTTGAATCAACACAGAAAGAAAGGATAAAATATCATACACCTGTGCTGGGAAGCACAATTGGATAAACAAGCAGACTAAAGACACATCACTACAGTCCAGCACTTCATCATACCATAGAAAATGCATGCACTACACCCAAACCCCATTCTCTTTAGCCCCAAGACACATAGAATGAACATACATATGAACAACTATCACATAACAAATTTCCAGAACATACAGTTCAGGAATTTGCCACACTTCCCCAAAAACCCTAAGGGTACTGTACTTCCATTACAATAAGGAAATTTCACAATTAGAGATGGGTAACATCCATTTTAGATGTACTGCAATGGGCATACATACCCCCTTCCTACCTTGGCTTCACTTTCCCTAGACAGCATCTCCAAAGCCTCGAGGTGAGCGAGCCCCTGAAAATCATCAAAGAGCACTCCATAGTGTGCCTTCCTCTCAGCATCGGGCTCCAACGCGTTACCTGCCCGCTTCTCCTCTTTCTCCTTTGCTTCTCGCAGGACCTGGGAGTAAAAGGAATGACAGAAGGGATGTCTTAACTGCACACGTACAATTTTACATTTTTACTGCCCTCTCAGCTATCATTTCAGGGAAAGCAGAAGACAAACTTAAATGCCCAGAGAAGTGTTGGATTGGTAATGGCCAGGTTGTGAGTATATGCAATAAGGATAATGTTACTTACCCAGTAAGCATATGTTCTTGGCATGTAGAGCTGTAGATTCACATGCTTTGCATACTCCTGCCATCTAGTGTCGGGTCCGGATGTTTGCAAGTTGTTTTTGTTCGAAGAAATCTTTCCAGTCACGAGGTAGGTGACTCCTCCTTTCGGTGATAGTGCGCATGGGCATCGACTCCATTGTTAGATTGTTTTCCCGCAGAGGGTGAGAATGAAGTTAGTATGTGTAGAATAGAGATGTCCATGAGTATGAACGTGAATTAAGAACTACAACAACTACAGGAGACCAGGGAGGTGGGTGGGCGAATGGGAATCTACAGCTCTACATGCCAAGGACAGATGCTTAATGGGTAAGTAACATTATCCGTTCGAGGCATGTGAGCTGTAGATCACATGCTTTGCATAGACTATATAGCAGTAAACTCCCAAAGCGGTGGCTAACCTGTAGTGGTTGTCGTTGTTTGAAACAGTGTTTTAAGTACTGCTTGGCCTACATTTGCCTGTTGTCTTGCTAACACATCTACACAATAGTGTTTGGTGAATGTGTGCGGTGTAGACCATGTTGCTGCCTTACAAATATCAGCTATGGGAATATTTCCCAAGAAGGCCGTAGTAGCCCCTATTTTGCAAGTAGAATGCGCTCTAGGGGGAACTAATAAAAGTTCTCTTTGCTTTAACATAACATGTTTGGATACATTTTACAATCCATCTTACAATACCTGACTTAGATATAGAATTGCCCTTGTGAGGTGGAGAAAAAGCAACAATTAGTTGCTTTATTTTCCTAAATTCTTTGGTTGTTTCTATGTAATAAAGTATAGCACGTCTAACATCAAGTGTGTGTAGAGCTCATTCTGCTACAGAATCAGGTTGAGGAAAGAACACAGGTAACTCAACTGATTGATTGATATGAAAAGCAGAAACTACTTTAGGGACAAATTTAGGATCGGTACGAAGAACCACTCTATCTTTGTGAAGTTGAAAGAAAGGCTCTTGTATAGTTAATGCCTGAAGTTCACCAACTCTCCTTAGTGAGGTTATCGCTATGAGGAAAGCAACTTTCCATGACAGGAATTGTAACTGACATTTGTGCATTGGTTCAAAAGGTGGACCCATTAGCCTTGTAAGGACTATGTTCAAGTTCCACTCTGGAGCAGGGGGAATTCTTGGTGGTATCACCCTTTTTAATCATCCTTCCATGAAGGCTTTAATCACTGGTACTCTGAATAGAGATAAGTGTTATCTATTTTGCAAGTATGCAGAAACCACTCCTAGATGTAAACGAATGGATGTGTAAGCTAATACACATTGCTGTAAATGCAACAGATAACAAATGATGTTCTGTACAGAAGCATCAAGTGGATTGATATTGTTGTTGTTACAATAGACAACACACCGTTTCCATTTTGCTGCATAACATGCTCTAGTAGTAGGCTTTCTAGCCTCTTTGAGAAAATTCATACAGTCTGGTGGTAGTCGTAAATAACCAAACTCTATGACTTCAGGAGCCAAATCGCTAGGTTGACTTCTGTGGGATTTGGATGTCTGATTTCCCCATGGCTCTGAGTGAGGAGACAGGGTGTGAGATGTAGCTTTTGATGTGAAACCACCAAGAGTTCTAACAGGGTGGTGTATCAAGGTTGACGAGCCCATGTGGGGGCTACTAAGATCAGTGTGAGGGACGTTTGTCTGCGCTTCCGAACCAGTAATGGAATTAGTGGGAGAGGCGGAAAAGCGTAAGCAAATATCCCTGACCAATTCATCCATAGAGCATTGCCTTTGGATGCTCGGTTTGGGAACCTGGATGCGAAGTTTGGGCATTTTGCGTTGTGTACTGTGGCAAACAGATCTATCTGTGGAAATCCCCATTTTTGAAAGTAGGGAAGAAGAACTTGGGGATGAAATTCCCACTTGTGTACTTGCTGGCTGTGTCTGCTGAGCAGGTCTGCAATGTGTTTGTCTACTCCTGGAAGGTGTTCTGCTACGAGATAGATTTTGTGGTGAATCGCCCAATTCCAAATGCTTTGTGCAAGGCGCGACAGCTGGAGAGAGTGTGTCCCTCCCTGTTTCTGTAGGTAGTACATTTCTGTCATGTTTTCCGTGCGAACAAAGCCAGTCTTGCCTACAAGTTGGATGAGAAAAGCTTTGAATGCTAGGAACACTGCTAGAAGTTCCAGGTAGATGATTTGGAGACGTTTGTGATTGTCCGACCACAGCCCCTGTACTGTGTAATGTTAAAGATGGGCACCCCAACCTGTTAACGATGCGTCTGCTGTCAGTATAGTCTGTGGAATCGGGTCTTTGAAAGGCCGCCCTTTTGCTAAGTTTTCCACCACTGCAGAGCAATGGGTGCGGCTGTCTACTAACACTAGATCGGTTAATAGACACTGTGATTGATTCCACTGACACACTAGACATTCTTGCAGAGGACGCATGTGAAGCCTTGCATGAGGTACGATTGCAACGCAGGATGCCATCAATCCCAGCAGTTGCATGAAGACTCTGGCTGGTAATGATTGATTGATTTGAAATTGTAATATTGTGGCCTGAATATTGTGAATCATGGCTACACTGGGAGTGCCTAGAGCTTTGAGAGAGTTGAGGGAAGCTCCCAGATAAGATTGCACTTGTGCCGGACACAGGTGAGATTTTTGTGCATTTACTGTGAAACCCAACTGATGAAGTAGGTGTACTGTTGTCTGAGTGTGTAGTATACAGTTCTGGTAAGTGCCCGCTTTGATAAGCCAGTCGTCCAGGTAAGGGAAGACATGTATACATTGTCTTCTGAGATGAGTGGCTACTACTGCGAGACATTTGGTGAACACTCTGGGGGCTGTGGTGACGCCAAATGGAAGTATCTTGAACTGGTAATGTTTGCCTGCTATCAAAAACCTGAGGTATTTGCGATGAGCGGGATGATTTGGAAGATGAAAGTAGGCGTCTTTTAGATCTAGAGTAGACATAAAGTCGCCCTGCTGCAAGAAGGGAAGTACTTGTTGAAGAGTTACCATGTGAAAGTGCTCTGACAATATGTATTTGTTTAACTCTCTGAGATCTAGAATAGGTCTCAAGGAGCCGTCCTTTTTGGGAATCAGAAAGTAAAGGGACTAAACCCTTACCCTTGGTACTGAAGTGGGACTGGTTCTATAGCCCCTTTGAGTAATAAAGATTTCACTTCCTGTTGAAGCAAGTGCTGGTGGTCTGGTGACATTTTGTGAGATCGAGGAGGAATGTTTGGAGGATTGTTGATAAGCTCCAGGAAATAACCATGTTGGATAATTCCAAGCACCCATTTGTTGGTTGTTATTGATTTCCAAATGGGGAGAAAGTCTTGAAGTCTTCCTCCGACAGGTGTGGAAAAGTCAGAGGGAAGTGTTGGGAAGTCACTGTTTACTTGAGGAAGGGGAAGTGCGAGGTGTGGTGTATTTAACTCTGCCCCTGGGACTATTTCCCCTATAACCTCCTCTGAAAAATCCTCTTGTAAAAGATGATTGGGGATTGCCTTTGTAGGAGGAAATGTTCTGGTCAGTGCCTGTGGACTTGGACCCTCCTCTACAAAAAGAGCGCCGAAATGAACATCCATTTGAGGGAGATTGAAGCGCTCCCATCGATTTTACTACATCGGTGTCCTTTATCATTTTTTCGAGCGCTAGATCGAATTCAGGGGCAAAAAGATGTTTTTTATCAAAAGGTATATTCAGGATGGATTGTTGGACTTCAGGTTTGAATCCTGATATCCGTAACCATGCATATCGTCATAGTAAGATGCTAGTATTTACCTCTCTAGCTGCGGTGTCAGCTGCATCTAGAGCGCATCTGATAGAGGCATTAGAAATTAGTTTGCCTTCTTCGACTAAATCCTGAGCCTTTGCCTTATGCTCCCCTGGGAGAAACTGAAGTAATTGTTCCATTTCGTCCCAGTGGGCTCTATTGTATCTTGCTAGTAAGCCCTACGTATTAACAATACGCCATTGATTAGCTGCTTGCGCAGCTACACGTTTGCCCGAAGCATCGATAAGCTTAAATTCTTTATCTGGGGGAGGGGCATCCCCAGATGCTTGAGAGTTAGCTCTCTTTCTAGCATTTGATACCACTAAAGAGTCAAGTGGTAACTGACCCTTAATAAAAATAGGATCTGTGGGGGAAGATTTATATTTTTTATCTACTCTAGGAGTAAAAACTCTGGCACGGACAGGATCTTTAAAAATATTGTCTGTGTGCCTGAACATACCCTTGAGCATAGGCAGTGTCTGACTGGATTTATGTGATCCTAGAGTGTCAAAGAGAAAATCTTCCTCTAAAGACTCTTTATGTAGCTCCACCCCATGGTATTCTGCTGCTCTAGCAATAAGCTGTTGGTATGACAGATTGTCATTAGGTGGAGATGGCCTGGCAGGATAAAGATCTGTATCCTGTGGAGGATCAGTAGTGTAGTCCGTCCAAGGATCTGGTAATTGTGCATCATCATCGTCAGTATCACCTGCGTCAAATTGAGGTGGAGGAGACTGACTAGTTGTAATATGTAATGGATCAAGCTGTGGTGGAGAGGGAGGAGATGGAAGTGTATGGAAAGGACTACTGCCTACACTTTTTTTCCCCAAAGGAATTTTGCATGGGCTGTCATCATCAGAAAGCTTGTGCTTAGATGGTGGTTTAGCATGGATATGCCCTGTGTCAGGGTGAATATACAGTTATTTCTGTTTCGGATCCAATTTAGGAGGTACAGTGTGTCTATGTTTGGATCCGGTTGTGTTGCAGGCAAGTCTTTGCTTTTCGGCACTGAAACTTTCAGAGCCAAGCCGGAATGCCCTTTCGGTGCCGAGGGTTTCGACTCCGAGGGTTGTTTCTTGGGTTTTGGTGTCGAAGGTTTCGGTTCCGAACCCATCTTGGATTTAGAGCTCGAAGGTTTTGGCTCGGAAGTGGGCTTTGGCCGACTCGGTCTCCAGCCGGAAGGCTTTTCAGAGTGTTTCGGTGCCGAGCCATGAAGCGGAGTGTGAGAAACCTCTTCTCAGTGCCGACCTGGGGCTTAAAGCGGGGGGGTGCCGAAGCCTTAGATTTTTTAGGGACGGTGGGAGGGGGGGGGGTGATGGTGTCTTCGGTACTCATGTCCCCTTGACCCTGCGGCACATCATCATCCTCGAGGTCGACCTGTACGTCTGATCTGGAGTCAGACGTAGCTGAAGCCACCTCTTCCTCTGATACCTCTTCTTGTTCGGAATCTTCGCCGAAGAGGTTCGGTGTCACATCCAACTGCTGCATCTCACGACGTCGAGCCCGACGATCACAGAGAGTTTTCTTTGATCTGAAGGATCGGCACGCATCGCAGTCTTGCTCTTTGTGCTCCGGGACAAGCACAAATTACACACCGGATGAGAGTCTGTACGTGGATATTTTGGTGGCACAGGGGACAGAATATAAATGTCCGTTCCATGGACGAGGAGCCGAACGGACGCGGATGGGCCGGAAGGCCGCCCGCAGATCTTCCGGTCGAAATGTCGAAATCTTGAAATTCGAATCGAACCACGGAAAGAGAAAGCGCGTTCGAAAACAATACCGTCGAGATAGAGAGAAGTACGCACCACGGGGGAACCTGAGGATCAATTCCGAAGCGGAGCGCAGCAATACCCATCCGAACCCAATGGCAGAAAAAAACAATCTGACAATGGCGTTGATGCCCATGCACACTATCACGGAAAGGAGGAGTCACCTACCTCGTGACTGGAAAGACTTCTTTGAACAAAATCAACTTACAAACATCCGGACCCAACACTAGATGGCAGGAGTATGCAAAGCATGTGATCTACAGCTCACATGCCTCGAACATATATTTAGTTTCACAATTATTAAACAACCGAGTTGCCATAAATAATTAAATATCTAAATTGAAATTACCACGTTATCTATGCAAAAACAAAACAAACAAAAACACGTTTTTGGACAGACGTTTGTGTCAGAGATTGAAATGCGCTGCGGTCACTGGTAGTTTTACAGTCAAATTTCATGTAATAAACTTAACAAAAACAAATAAAGTGGACAGCATGAGTAGACCTCAATAAAACAGCTGTGCTCACTGTATTTCTTACTGTCAATTGATCCAATTTTTACAAGCCATGTTTGTTGTTCTCCATCAATCTCAGAATTTAAACACAGAGCACCAAGCTCATCTATTCTGTAGGTACCTCATCTACTTGCAGGGTTAGTGTCCTTCCAAAGTTCTAAATTTTATACCCAAGACAGTGTCAAATATAACTTGTAAATTATCTGCAGTGAAGAGCAATATGATCTTATTGTTTTATTAAAATATTTACATTTACTTTGAAAAAGAAGAAAATGTATGGAAATTTATGGCACATAAATTAAAATCCTCTTGCAAAACAAACAGTCGGAGAATGAATTACTGACAATATTGGATACAACTGAATCCTTTTCTGGGTTAAGATAGTCTTACTATTTTGAAAATCACACATATACATCCCACTGTTCGCTTGTTTGCTAAGTGACAAGTTGAATGATATCACTGCTTGGCTTCACAACTCAAAGAGGACTATGTTTTTAGCATGGCTGTGACTACATCTCAGAACATAATATAGATCGCTGCACTTACACTAGACTTGTGGGATGCGTTCACAGACTTCTAATATTGCCCATGAGAATTTGCAACATGTATAGATATATTATAAACTAAAATACAGATAGTATATAGGCACAGTGCATATGGATTACAAAGAAGGTTTTCCCTATTTGTATTGGGATAGGTCAATAGCTCAAGGAGTGTCATACATACCAAGAACAAAAAATGAGTCACAGAGATAGCGGACAGTACATGAAGGTGATAGGACAACATATAGCTAACGGCTTAAGGAGGTTTTGATTTAATGTTTTGGGAGTTCAAAAGTTGAACATTTTGTTTTTTTGTGGGTTTTGTTTTTAAAACCAAGAATACTTTTCACCAGGTTGACAAATCCAACTTGGAGGAAGCCTTTTTGTTATGAAAAAAAACATTTTAGGCAGTTTTTAGCTCTTTTAAATGGCCCTTAAAGCTCGTCCCTTTTTTCTTAGATACTTTTTCCAGTCTTCCATGCCCTGCTCCTGCTTTACTTATTTTTTTCTCCAATGTCTCCTCAATCTCTCGTAGACTATCCCACTCTACTCTTTTTTTTTTAACAAACCCCTAACTCCACTGTCGTTTTACTCCTTTTTATACAGACCCCTTACTATACCTCACTTTACTTTGTTGCCACCACCCGCTTTACTCATTTTCTTTAACCGACCCCTTTATTCACTTGCTTTACTCCTGTTTTTTTATACAAGTTCCTTATTCTCCCTCCTCCTTTACTCCTCTTTTTTTGACAAACCCCGTAGTAGCTCCCAATGTCCATTTGTCAGGCTTTCTCTCTTTTAGAAAGTCACTGAAATGATGAATTACCATAGCCAACAATTCCCACCTGTCATTAACAGCAACAATAAATAATAGCCTGCCAGCTTTACAGTGCCTTTGTCACGAGTTCTGTCAATCTTAAAAACACACAAACTACAAGATGTGTATAACTAATGCACACTTCCAACACCAACTTTAGGACTGCCGAAGATAAAGTTGCCTTGCAGACTGTCTGGATTTCAAAAGGATTTTTGTGTAAAAAAAAGAAGAAAAGAAAAGAGAGAATAGAGCCCTGAATACTGCCTTGTGTAGAAAGAAATTTTCTGCAGTGCAGTCTGTCTCTGTAATAAAGCATAAGATCAAGCAATGATATCGGGGTGTGTGCTAAAAATGCCCACCATGTTCTGAAAATAAAGGACTGAAATCTCATATACTTTCCAAAAATGGGTTAGAGGTCATAGGCTATGTCAGTGGTTCCCTAACTTTTTTGACCTGTGGCTCCCTTGACCTAATTGACAGTTGGCCGTGGCTCGCCACCATTTTTTTTACCGGTGGGCGGGTGGGGGGGGGATGTAAGCCCGACCTCGGGAGTACTTCCTGTTGTCTTCCTTAAATTAATTGGGATGCAATGAAGGTATTATAATCATATTTGTAACAAAAATAAAAATATAACAGTAGTTTAATAAAAACTCGTTAAGTGAGAAACGATACACAAGAGATTAATAGCCAAATATGTTTCCATGACTTAACAACTTTTTTAACCACACCGGGCAGTACATCTCAACTCGTCACTATGGTTACAACTTTTACAAAAGCTGCAGATGTGTTGAATATGTAGCTCCAGAAGTTTCTGGCGTTATGTGAATGTACAAGTCACAGTGTGTTGTCATTACATATATTTAAGTAAGGACATTTTATAACTTGTATCCACACCAGCACACCTAATATCAATATTGCATAATACTACTTCATAAAAGTGCTCCTCTATTTTTTGTGTATACCTAAATCTAGTGTTTGATTACATATGCCTGGCTAAAGAACAGATTTCAGGTCGGCAGTCGATGGGTACGTTTTCTTTATTATTTGTTTGTTGGCTGAAAACAATTTCTTCAATGCGGAGTCCTTCCTCTTGTTCTGCGGTTGTGACTGTTAGTGACTTTTCTTTCAATTGGGATTAAGGCAGCATATTGAACCGCAAAGAGGAGGAAAGGGTTTCTCAGCCTTCCAACTCGAAGTCATTTTCTGTGGTGTATTTGAAGTTAGTGCTGTGAGTCCAGTAGTTTAATTTTACTAATAGCGATCGGTGTGCTGGGTTAGAAAGTTCAGAGAAAAAGGTATGACAGAGAGAGACCTAGTCCTGGATACATAAATACTGACAAGATCGTGTAAAATCTACGTCTATTCTAGTTAGTAAAAAAACTGAGGTTGGGCAGAAGATCGGCATGGCATCCATTAATAATAGTAGTATCACCCGCATGTACATTACGGCAGTACACTAAAAAGGCGGGCTCCACGGAGCTCGTTAAAAAAGAAATCATAATTAAGGCCTTTGGTTTTATGCCGGGGCTTTAACATTCTAGTTAGGGAATTTATGCTGGAAAACGAAACGGCGGGAAAACGCACTGACTGGAATAAGCACGCACGAGTCATCCTTATGCCGCAGTTTCTATCCTCAAGAATCGCAACCAATTAAAGTCTCTCTGCGCCGTGTTATAGTTACCATGCCGCTGCTAAGGACGGCTCTAAACCCCTTTTCTGATCGATAACACCCTGCCTGTTAGTCTTTTCTATTCATGATTATAGGGTTCTCGCGTCGATCAGGGTCAGTGTCACACCAAATATGTCCCAACCGCCTCATGCGCCGTGACCCGAGCTGTAGGGAGCAGCTCCAAGGACACATCATTGCTTGTTGAACAAACGCAGCCAGCCAGTCTACTCACTGCTCAACCACACAGGAATCCCTCCCATGCCAGTTCAACAAACCAACACTCCCAGCCCTAGTCTTACTTACCGGCTATTTTAGTAACTTCTGAAGAGGGTCCCACGAGGCACGGCAGAACACGGCGGGCAGCAATAACGCTCAACGCCACGGTCAGAGCTGCGTATGCCAGTAATGCGGAGGCTACGTCTTTGAAAGTACATACGTACGCACGTAATGCGGCAGCGCGCTCTTGGGCCAAACCATGATCCCGGATTCTGCAGGTGGCATTTTTAACTCCCCCGTATGTTGCGCCGTATGTTGCTCTGCAGCTGGAATAAACTTCATGCAGCATTCAGGCCTGGCCAGACGCTATCTTTCCCAAATCGTGCGCGGCGCCCCTGGCTACTCCTAACAGCGCACCAGGGAGCCGCGGCGCACAGTTTGGGAACCACGGGGCTATGTTGCTCCAAATTGTGTGACCGTGGTTAACTTCTATTTCTACCTCATTAGTAACGTCAATTAACAAAAAGAGATCATATGCATTCGTTTTTACTGGTCTATAAAGGGGAAAATAATTAAACTGTTATACATATCACATAAAGGTTGCATATGATCTACCAATTGATCTACATGCTGATGTTAAATGGTCTAAAAGTGGGAAACTATTATAACTGTTTTTTAGTCGAGCTCATAACATCCTTGTTGTGTTTTTATACGTGCTTAAAATGAATGTTGTTAGGTCTCAGGAACGCAGCTGAATTTTATATAGTCCTTCCATCTAACCAAGACACTCAACATACATGCATTGCGAAGGGCTTAAACACAAGGGATGATCCTGAAGTCATTAAAGATTTGAGGGATCACAGAAATATAAATAACAGTAATAACTTCTCTAAGACTTAAAACAAAAGGAAAAGATTTGATTATACAAAAACAAACTAAAACGTTAGGGAAACGATAATCACAGAAAGAATTTCCCTGTGGTGTAAAACAAACATGCTTGGTGCTCAGGCAGCCGTGACACTTGTGAGTGTATATAAGAATGAGTGCACTACACTTAAAGTTACATAAATTCGGCCCATGTATTACATGTGTAGTATACTGGTATTTAGTGTATTGCACCTTTCCTGCTTCTCTGCCTTGCTGCTCAGCCAGTGTGGATGTTCTTGGAATGTTGGTATGTGTGGTGAGGTAATAGAATGCTGGTTTGACTGTGTGTGGAGTGTCAGTTGAGAGGATGGGCTGAGCAGCAAGGAAGCTGCTCCTGGTGGGGCTCGCTCTGTAGAGAAGACCTACTCTACATCCAATTCTGTACTACTCCATGTTGTGATTCTTTGATCTACTAAATATACAATAAACCTACATGGAAATCCAACTGGTCCTGGTTCTACTCACTTATTACATTTGGCGACGATTGGAAAGAACCTGCCTTGCCACCTGATGGTCTAAGGAAATTTTGAAACGCAGGAAGCAACTTCTAGGTATGAGTTTCCTACATCTACGCATTTAAATGGCATACTGGCACCCTCTGAGCCCCACCAGTGACCTTCCATCGGTCGCCCACATCAGTAATGTGCCAGTTCCTGCCCGCACACACCTGAAGTGTGCCAGTTCCTGCCTGCACACAACTGAAGTGTGCCAGTTTCTGTCTGCACACAACTGAAGTGTGCCTGTTCCTGCCAGTTTCTACTTACTGACCTGCTGCCTGCTACCTGCCTGCACACAACTGAAGTGTGTCGCTGCTCGATGACAACTGAAGTGTGCCAGTTCTTGTCTGCACACAACTTACAGGGAATCCTGAACGAAAATCAGATCCGGAGCTCAAAGTCAGCGATGGTGAGCTAAAACCGGAGAAAGAGGATAAGATCCAGTTTCAAGCTTTGGTATGACAGGTGGCCGATTGGGAGGCTCATGAGCCGAGCCGAAGGATAAATTCCATTGTTTTTACAATTTAAACTATGGTGTAATTTTAATTGACTTTACCGGCGGGAGTGAATGGATACTTGCTGCCATCTACTGGAGGAATATTTAACTTTTGTTTCCCTGCACAGTTTCATTTTTTATGGAAAACGTTTCCCCGAGCACTCTGTCTGCCTATTTTAACTGCAGCGCCCTGTGTTAATCTGCAGCCTCTCGTTTTTGTTTTGGATTTAATGCTGAAATCTGCGGTGATGTGGGGCTTTCCCAGAGGAACTTGTCGTGCAACTTAGTGATGTCTGGTGAGTTGGCGTACTTTATTTTACTGTTTTTGGTTGCCTACACTCAACTCTGCGCCATGACAGTTGAACCGCTCCTTACCGATTTAAAAATAAGCAGGGGCGCGTGTCACTACCAGCACGCTCTTACCAGCACAGTGACGTGGGAATCTCCATCGGATCTTCTGTGACGCCTGTTTAGTTTCTGACGATTTGGTGCACGTTACGCACCGTGAACCTCCCGGCACCAGCGCTGTACTACGTGCCTCCATCTTAGGTGGGGCATCACCGGAGCACTTTAAGCCGAGATTTCCTTTTCTACTTCACTATGTGCCAACCACGTTTTTTTTTGTGGTTTTGTTTTTTCTTTCAGAGCAACAGCAGCAGCGTCAACCTTCCTCAAGAGCAACTTTTCAAAAAAAAAAAAAAAAACTTCTAAATAGAACACGACCAGTTCTTCTTGGTGTGCAGAACTTTAAAGTTCATTCGCCTTGACAGCTGGGCACAGTTTTAAGAAGTATGGGAGATTTATACTTTCTCATTTCCCACAGTTCATGTGTTTATTTTAGCTTGCTAAAAAGAAATGTACTACGGTTTTGGGGAGTAGGCGCACTGTGCCAGTATGCTATCTATTCATACTTTAGGGGTATTTACTCACGTTGCATTCACTAAGCGGAATCTTTATCTATAATTGATTTCCCGTTCTAGATATTTTGAGGGTACTAGGCTATGATTTGTTTTCTTAGGGTATTCGTTGTGTTGGAGCTGGTCTCCACACACTCTATTTTAACCTTCAGTGTGGGTAGTGCACACCCTATACACTGATTCTACCCTACAGGGTTTTCTTTTGTGCCTAGCATTAGTGTTTCAATCCCACTCCCTACCCTTTACATTGTTATTTAGCCGTGGGGATTGTCGTTTACCCCTAGTAAATGCATAAAGTTGAAGTGCACAATGGGTAGCACCCATATGTTATTTGGATATGCACAATGGGCAGTGTACCCATATTTAGGCTTGTAATGCGCAAAAGTTGAAGTGCGCAATGGGTAGCACCCATATTTTATTTGGATATGCGCAATGGGCAGTGTACCCATATTTAGGTTTTTAATACGCAAGGGGCAGCGTACCCATATTTAGGGTTGTCATGCGCAATGGGCAGTGAACCCATATTTTGTTCGTAAATGCGCAATGGGCAGTGTACCCATATTTAGGTTTTTAATACGCAAGAGGCAGCGTACCCATATTTAGGGTTGTCATGCGCAATGGGCAGTGAACCCATATTTTGTTCGTAAATGCGCAATGGGCAGTGTACCCATATTTTGGTTTGTAATGCGAAATGGGCATTACATCCACTCTTCTTTTGCTTGTTAAGGAGGAAGAGGTGTGGTGTGTCGTTATCACTCTTCTTTTGCTTGTTAAGGAGGAAGAGGTGTGGTGTGTCGTTATTTAATTCAATGCATTCCTTTTTGGATTGATCGCATATTTTAATTTTTGCTATTACTATACTTACCTTCTTTCATCATTTTGCTGTTCATTAAAGGGGAGGAGGTGTGTTATGCCATTTTTGTTAAATTAATGCAATGTTTTACTGCTATGTTTATGTATGGGTTTACTATGCTTACTGCTTACATTTTTCTTTGTTGTTGTTCATTAAAGGGGGAAGGTGTGTAGTATACTGGTATTTAGTGTATTGCACCTTTCCTGCTTCTCTGCCTTGCTGCTCAGCCAGTGTGGATGTTCTTGGAATGTTGGTATGTGTGGTGAGGTAATAGAATGCTGGTTTGACTGTGTGTGGAGTGTCAGTTGAGAGGATGGGCTGAGCAGCAAGGAAGCTGCTCCTGGTGGGGCTCGCTCTGTAGAGAAGACCTACTCTACATCCAATTCTGTACTACTCCATGTTGTGATTCTTTGATCTACTAAATATACAATAAACCTACATGGAAATCCAACTGGTCCTGGTTCTACTCACTTATTACACAACTTAATTTCATTTGTATGGGTCCGTCTTTATTGTCAACGGTCATTATTAATGTGGGATCCTCATCAGGACTCTAATCAATATGAGCCCGAGTTTTGTTCTCTAGAACAACTCCTTCATGTGAATATTAAGGTAATAATTATGTATTTACTAGGAAATAGGTCATAGGTCATAGAATCAGAAATGTCTTCTGGTCTGTCTTTTTAATTTATTGCTTGAGTTTATAAAATATATGTCTATTATTATTTAAATTATGTATGTTTTCCACTTTTCTATTTCCCCATACCTTTAAGTAACTACTCAGTCTAATAAACCTGCCAGATGATCTCTGCTCATTTCTAGCATTCAAGGACCCTGCGAGGTGGTTGGAACCAGGAGCATGCTCTGGTACTACACCCACCTCCAGAGCAGCAAAGCCTCCTGCCAAAAGATCCAGGAATCCGACTCCGCCTGTTTGCTGAAGTACCAAGCCTCCCCTTGATGGACAGTAGGAAGGTCTTCAGGGCCAGACAAATGGCCCATCACTCCAGCAGGTTGATGTGGAACTGGCCCTCCACTGGAGACTTGAGTCCTGTAATCTCCACCTCCCACAAGTGAACTCCCCAACCCATCAGTGATGAGCAGGACAAATTGTGACGGGTCAGCTACCACTGCAGCTCTTGAGCCATTACCATACATGACCTGGATGGCGTCGGATAGGCAGCCTTGATGCTGGGCCAACTCAGATTTCAGGTTCCACTGAAGGGCTTGCATATGCGACCTGGTGTACCTGACAAAGAAGATGCCCACGGCTAGGAGGCCAAAAGGCCTTGGAGCCTCCCTCACTTGGATCCAGAAGAGAGCCTGAAACTTCAGGATCATAGCCTGAATGTCCAGGACTTGTTAATTCGGAGGAAACGCTATGACCTCCAGAATGTCCAGAATCACCTCAATGAATGGAAGCCTCTGTGATGGAATCAGGTGGGACTTCAGCTCATTTATGGTAAATCCAATAGATGTTGGGAGTTCCACTGTCGTCTTGCGGTGGACCATGACTGACTGCAGCAAACCAGCGTTCAGCACCCAGATATCGAGATATGGGAAATCCTGACATCCGAAGATGGTTCGCGACCACCATCATCACTTTTGTGAACACCCATGGGTCCCTGGTGAGGCTGAATGGGTGCACGGTAAGCTTAAAATGTTCCTCGCTCACCTTAAACCTCAGCAGCTAACTCGTGTGAGACTGCAGGACGGGTGTGTGAAAATATTTATCCTGCAAGTTCAAAGACACCATCCGGCCTCCTGAGTCGGAGCAGATAGAATGCAAGTCACTGGGAGCATTTTAAATTTGGATGAAAGGACGAGGCAGAAGACCTCAACAGTCTTAAGATGGAGATTAGCTAAGTGATGGTGGGTATCTCACCTAAGATAAAGTGAAGTTGCGGTTCATCAGGCATTTGGACTTCTTGAATCCAGAGTCTCCCTCTGCAATAACATCCATGGTTTTCATGCCAAAAAATTCAAGTTCATCCAAACCTCCATTGATGACACTCTTTCCCTGAGGGAAGTGACAAATTCAACGGATCTGCACAGCTATCTGTACACAGCACTCGAAGGTCTTAAATAAGTATGAGACCCCCCTGTCCTTTTTTGAGATGAAGGAATAGCAAGAATAACAGTCCCTGTTTTTTCTCCGAGTTTGATGCCCTCTCTAGGGAAGTCTTGAAGAGCAACAAGTGTACGTCCTGTAGCAGGATGGACAGATGCTCTGGTGGAATTCGTTCTGGTGTGGCAATGATGTGGGGTCAGGAGGAGAGAAAAGGAAAAGCATAGTGTGTTTGAACAATTACCAAAACCCATCAGTCAGCTATGATGGATCGTCAAACCAGGTGGAAGTTCAGAATCCTGACCCCACTGGTTGGGTAAGTCCTGCTAAGGGCACACTAAAGAGGTATGTTGGCCACTGTAGCAGGGGAAAAGGAGTTGAATTCCTGGTGCCCCTGCTGGCCTGCCAGCTCGGGCCCCGAAAGCACTGGGCTGTCTGCTGCATCACTGGTTGGGAAGGCGGTCTCAGCCTATTTGCCAGACATCTGGAATAACCCCTAAATTTCCAGAACTGGTGTGGAAATTGTTTGGCAAGCATCAACAGCCCCATGGAACACACTGCCAACACAGTCGGCGGTATCCAAACCAGCTCGGATAACTTACCTGGCTGCACACCCTGCCAGTCATGTATCATCTGAACCAGAGAGGCCCTATGGTCCTCCGAGTCTGCTGGTAAGATCTTGCTGGCCGTGCCACAAAGGGCATGTGTGTATCGGTACAACAGACAGACTGCATTAAAAGTTCAAAGTGCCAAGCTGGTAGAGAAAAACATATGTTTTCCAAATTAATCAATCTTTTTGGACTCTCTGTCCAGAGGATTGGTCGGAAAGGAGTTAGGGTGTACCTTACTGGCCAATGCCTGTACAATGAGACTATCTGGAGTGGGGTGTGAGTTAAGAAAATCTGACTCACCAGGCAAGGGTCTATGTTGTCTGGCCACCTGCCTGCTAACAGACAGGCAAGAACATAGCATCAGACTATCTGTGAGGGCATCATTAAATGGGAGCAAAGTCTCAGATGAAGCCGACCCAGGCTGTAGAATTTCTGTCAAAATGTGTGTTTCAGTCTCAATGGAGGGCAGCTGTAATTTTAGTACCTTGGTTGCCCTTCAAACCCCCACTGCAAAAGAAGCACTTTCCTACGCTGGAGGCCTATGTGGTGGGTCAAGTCCAGTCTCAGGGGAGGTAATATGCCCACCTGCATTTTGAAGAAAGAAAAAAAAGGTGCAAGGTAATGAGGAAGGAGCCATTCATTCCCCTCACCGTCATCATCAACATCCTATGGTGCACCCTGCTCTGACACAGGGTCAGAATCAGAGCTAAAAAGAAAATTGAGTCTCTGCTGAAAGATGTGATGTGGTAGAGGGACAAGGTAAGAATCAGAGTGCATGAGAGGTTGCACTTTTGTAATGTCACAGCACAACATTGATTGAGCTGAAAAAAAAAGAAACTGAGTAGGAAGTTCCTCATGGTGGGGCTCATACTGGCTAAACGCAGAATTGCCATTAGGTGGATGTCCCCAGTAGCTCAGACGATTGAAAAATGGCTGAGAGATATGGCTGAATGGGCAAATGCAGAGGAATGTCATATGCGTAAAACACATAGGGACAACAAACTTGCCAATGATCTGCAGGCTCGGGCACCAATGCTCTCCGAACTGTTAGACCCCCCAGATGCACTACCCCCCTGAGGCAGATTATTAAATAGGGTAGGGGAACATACATGGATCAACAGAAGGAAGAACTAATGAAAGCTACAACGGTTATAAATGTTATGTTGAATGCATCTTTAATCTGCTCTTATGCCCTGCAATGTATGATTTTTGATAATACACGAGGAAAGGGGAATGAGTCTTTGGGATAGGATGGAGGGTCTCAAAAGTCTTTATCATTTGGTACGCTACCCTGTAATGTTTTGTCAGTATGTCATTATTGATTTCTTTTATTGTACAAATGCCAATAAAAACCTATACATAAAAAAAAATATTGGTTGAGCTGGATATGACATCGGTTTGGCATCCAACATGGGTGTCGGCACTGTATTATCCGCTGGTGGCGTCGGAGTGGCAATAACCTACATGGGTCTCGGTCCTGGGGTGGAAGTCTGTACCGGAGAGACCCACTGGCAGCAACCCAACTGGAGGCCCTTGCAGTTCCAAGGGACTCGGAAGCACACTGAAAATTTGCAGATGGCCTCTTTGAAGGCGTCAATCTGCTGCAGGATTAATGACGGCTCAGAAACTTGGGGTACATCAGCAAAAATTGAGAAATCAGCTCCATGGCCAGTGACCTCTATGGAGTGCAACTGATATTTTTATGTCCTCACTCCTTATATTTGGAGTCAGAATAGCGGGTTGAGCTTGCGTACCGCTTTGATTTCTTTTGCTAGTATTGGACTTGGACTTAACTGAGGACTTTGAGCTGTAAATGGAGTAGGAACGGCCAGTGACTACACTAAGGCATCAACTTCTTCTGATATTTGGCAATATACAACTTCGCCTCTCAGTGATATTGCAACACATCGATGTATTATGATTCAGTACTTAAAGCTTGTTAAATAAAAATGTAACCTGAAATTTTAGGAACTTTTAGGAGAGCAGAAGGCTAACAGCCCATGTAAACATACCATTTGTGGTCCTTCATACTTCAAGCAAGCAGGTCACTCAGTGCACAGCATCTAATTTCTAGTACAGAAATGTAATTTTAAAACATGTCGCATACACGTTCAAAGCAGTTTAGAGAACAGAACTTCCTGAATGACAAAAACATGGGATTATTTTGCGACACAGAATTAATGAGTCACTAGTGGGAACTTTGAGTTCAATACTTCTGTGCATTTCCGTCTGGATTGCCCTTCATTATTCATAATGCTGGATAGATAAGGTAAGTTATAAAGCACAATTTACTGGGTATCTGTCATTAACTAGGCTGTTCTCCTAACATAGTGCTGGATTATATTATGGATTTAGATTATGTTATGGCATGTGGATTTTATATCACAATAAAACTTCTACCCTGCATGGCTTTACTTAACCTTTACTCAATTTACATATTGTTCACATTTGAACAGAAGACCTGTGCAATCCCAAAAGCTAATAATATAAAAGGTCATTAGTTCTAGGACAGCAATATGTTGGAGGGTGAAAGGATGAGGCAGATGACCTCAACAGTCTTAAAACAGATATTATTTAAGTGATGGTGGGTATCTCACCTGAGATAAGGTGGAGTTGCGGTTCATCAGGCCTTTGGTCTTCTTGAATCCAGGGTCTCCCTCTGCGATAACATCCATGGTTTTCTTGCCAATAAATTCAAGTGCATCCAAACCTCCACTGATGACACTCTTACCCTGAGGGAAGTGACATAAATTCAAGAGATCTGCACAGCTATCTGTAAACAGCACTCTCAATGTTTCTCTGGATTTGTGACACCTAGAATTGGAGCCAGCGCCAGCATTTCCCTTAAAAATCATCTCCCCTCACTGAGCTCTATAAGCAAGAAGCTTCCTATACCAGTCACAAACATATTCAGCCCTAGAATAGAGAAAGTATGTATCCCCATTACAATCACCTCATCATCCAGCTAGAGATGAGATGTTGGCTCCATAACCCTCTTAGACAGCTTATGTCTCCCTTAGTGAAACACATGAAACTGGCTAACACTAGAGACAATTTCTGGGACCAACCATTCCGAGCTATAGTAGACATCTCCTGGCCCACCATATTCTTTATCTGAAAGGCTCTGATCCCCATGCAAGTCTTCTGAACCACCCGATGCTAGAAAAGGCTCTGTATCCCTCTCACAGACTCCCGGTTTGTTCAGTCCTACAGATGACAGTTTCTGTATTCTGTGCCATTCCCCTATAATATCAAACCCTAGTGGTGACATCTATTGGAGCCTTGTGCCAATCCCATGATCTATTCAGTCTTATAAGTAAACAATCATGCATTTATTCTATAGCTGGAAAATTCAGTATCCCTGTCCCAGCACGGTCTAGTCCTCTTTATGAAAGGCGCTGTATCCCGGACCCCGTCACTTAACCCACCTATACTCTGGATCAATGTGCCACTCCATCAGTCTATAGGGAACAATCTCTGTATTCTTATGTCAATACCCAATAACAAGGGTGTCCAACAAAGTTAAAGGACAACTAAACCCAATGCCATATTGTTAGAACATTCATAAGACATACATTTACATGCACTGAAAATGAACTTTAAAAAATGTCAAACTCCAGCCCTTAAGGACACGCCAGTCCCATTGTAGTTAATAGCTATCAGAGACCATACCCTTTTACCAGCTCCCTACCTCATACAGTTCTATGATTTTACACCCAAAGTGACAAAGGTGCTCTCCTTAATTCAATGTACAATGGTGTTTTAATTTCGCCTGAATATATATATATATATCACAGGTCCTTTGTTTATCCCTCACGGGGATGAATTCATTAGTTTTAATGAAAGATGTGCAAACAAACGCGTTTCGGCTGTCGCCTTCCTCAGTGTCAGCAGGCGCGCCAGAAACATCGGCATTGTAAGCGTTTTACTAGACATCAACAACAGCATGGTTTACATGTTTGGTTCCCCTCACCGCCATCTTGTCATTTCTAGAATTACATTATGTGCAACCTGTTACATTGCGACAAATTGTGTGTCAACGAACAAGCAGTACGGGCAAGGTTGAGAATAGTATTATGCCCTGTATGGGCGATTATACCTTGACTAAAAAAGAATCACTTTAAAAGAAAACAATTATAAAAGCCATATTGCAATAGCTACTATATTCATTGCTTTATGTAAGCCGTGTCGATTTACTACGATGTCTATTCAGAGTGTTAAGAACATTAAAACCAGTATATCATCCTGCATGGATTTGATGCTTACACTGAAAGCCATCGCATGAATTATATCTCACCAATGTAGCAAATTGTATGCTCGACATTAAAGTGTGAAGTGCAATATCTTGCTCTGTATGGGATGCATACATATAATTACCAAGTTTGTAACGATTCTACTTCAAAGCATAATCGTGCCCAATCAGATCGCATCACTCATATCTCATCAGTGAATTAAGCAATATGTACAATATAACCAATGTGATTAGAAAAATGCAAAGTGCAATATCTAGCCCTGTATGGGCACATACATATTCAACTGTATACTCAAGATCCTACAGTAACACCAACATTTTAACACCTACCACAGATCCATAAAGAGGAACTAAATCCACCTGGACGTCCTATTGTTTCATCTCAGGGCAGTCTCACTTCCTACATCAGAGACACCAAAGATTTTTTGCGACACATTGAAGATGTGGTATGGGAACCGGATTTTTTGATTATCCTCCTAGACATATCAAGTCTGTATACCAGTATTGCTCACAAGGACGGTTTGGAAGCAGTGGGTTTCTTTTTAAAGTGACGCTCATTGAAATTCACTGAACACAATAAGATGTTGATGGAATTTATTTAATTTTGCCTGTATAACAATATCTTTTTATTTCAGGATCAACACTACAGGCAGGTTCTGGGCACTGCGATGGGCACCTGCTTCGCCCCCAGTTACACAAATTTATTCATGGGCTGGTGGGAGAAGCAGGTGGCCTGGTCGGATGCTAATGACCATTGGCAGGGCAGCATTGTTAGGGGGCACAGACACATAGACGACCTCTTCATAATATGGAGAGGGTCCCAGAAGTCAGATATGGAGTACATTGCGGTGCTTAATGAAAACAACATTAATTTAAAATTCACAGGAGAAATAAGAACTAGGTCGGTGAATTTTCTAGACCTTCGAGTCTTTATATCTGAGGGCAAGCTATGTACGGCTTTGTACAGGAAACCGACAGCAGGGAATTCCCTGCTACATGCAACTAGCAGCCATCCTAATACTCTCATCAACAGTATCCCTTTTGGCAAACTTTTACGCATTAAAAGAAATGGCACCAGAGACTGCGATTTCCTTATCGCAGCCAAAGAGTGTATTGCCAGATTTACGATACGAGGATATGATAGGTCAGTGCTTGATAGAGCTTTGAGACAGGTACAAGAAATATAGAGGAAAGAGCTGTTGAAAGACAAAGTGAAGACCACAGAGGAGACAAATAAGTATAGGATGATAACCAACTTTTCTAAGGATGCCAATGAATTGAGAAGCATCCTACGAAAAAATTGGCGCACTCTGAAAACAGATTCGGTCACTGGACCGGATATCCCCTCTACTTATTTAAATATTTTTAGAAAATCAAGGTCATTGAGGGATCAGATAGTGCAAAGTCATTTCAACCTTGAAGGAATTGCAGGGTTTTTTTCCTTGCGGGAAATGCAAGGCCTGCGCCAACAGCTCGAAAACCCAAACATACACTATCCCCGGGCTGAAGAAACCGAAGCCAATACTGGAATTTATGAATTGCAACACACCATTTACGGTTTACTGTTTAACATGTCCATGTCGGTTGAGGTATATTGGTAGTACTATCCACCCCACAAAAATATGCATCCGGGAGCACTTAAGGACCATAGCAAACAAAGATGTATTGTACCCAGTGGCGAGGCACTTCGAATCTATGCACAACAGTAATAGAGATCTCTTGCGTTATTTTTGTTTAGATCATGTGCCCATTGATGTGAGAGGGGGGAGACAGGGTAATGAAACTTAGGAGGCTAGAATCGAGATATATCATAGATCTACCAACAAAGGCCCCACAAGGTATGAATAGTGGAGAGGAACTATCAGTAAATCTATAATTACAGACAAAACAGTATTACATGACTACCGTATGTGTTCCAGGATCGATGAAAATGTTCCATCATTAAGACTGGAACTACTTTCGGATTTCCGTATTAGTGGAATGAAATTGTTTACAGGCATGGAAAAGCTTGATATGAATTTCCCCCCTCCTTTTTTTTCTTTTTCTGTGGTAGGCTGGGAACCCATGTAGGGCAGGACTTTTGTTACTGTAGGATTTTGACTATACAGTTGGATATGTATGTGCCCATACAGGGCTAGATATTGCACTTTGCATTTCTCGAATAACATTGATTATATAGTACATATTGCTTAATTCACTGGTGAAATATGAGTGATGCGATCTGATTTAACCCATGCAGGGCACCATTATGCTTTGAAGTAGAATCGTTACAAACGCGGTAATTATATGTATGCAGCCCATACAGAGCAAGATATTGCACTTCGCACTTTAATGTCGAGCATATAATTTGCTACATTGGTGAGATATAATTCATGCGATGGCTTTCAGTGTAATATAGTAGCAATTGCAATAAGGCTTTTATAATTGTTTTCTTTTTAATGTGATTCTTTTTTAGTCAAGGTATAATGGCCCATACAGGGCATAATACTATTCTCAACCTTGCCCATACTGCTTGTACGTTGACACACAATTTGTCGCAATGTAACGGGTTGCACATAATGTAATTCTAAAAACGACAAGATGGCGGTGAGGGGAACCAAACATGAAACCCATGCAGTTGAAGTTGTCTAGTAAAACGCTTAAAATGCTGACGTTTCCAGCGTGCCTGCTGACACTGAAGAAGGCAACAGCCAAAACGCGTTTTATTGCACATCTTTCATTAAAACTAATGAATTCATCCCCGTGAGTGCCGATTCCTTTTTGGGATAAACAACGGAGCTGTGATATTTACTGTGGGCTCAGGCACCCGTACGAGAGTGCACGGGAAAAGGTGGTTTGAAGCAGTGGATATATATATCGGTGATCAAGGCAGGTGTGCCGAAACGCGTAACAGCCTATATGGATTAAACAAAGAGACGATATTGCCAAAGCTACCCCTGTGTCGGTGTCCGATTCTTTAAGGGGATTCGGAATATATATATATATATATATATATATATATATATATATATATATATATATATATAGTGTTTGTTTGTGTGTGTTTGTGTAATGTATGCCTTTCATTCATGAAATGAATCCTTTGACTGAAAAAACGATTCACATGGAGAGGCATGCATATATGGAGAGAAGACAAAAACAAGCAAAATTTTACTTCAGTTGTGGGAATTTAACCCCTCAAGCCAAATGACCAATTTGTTTCCCAGGTAAGATGGAACAAGAGAAGTAAGGATGATTAGTAAACTCTGGATCAGGCCAGTAGCAGGACAGAATATGGTGCGCAATGGAAAGTTTAACTCCAGTTACACTGTACCTAAATCAATCTTAAATAATTCATGCATTAAGGACACAAAGTGTCAATTGGTGTCCGACAGGGAACTGCAGATATTTTTTACTTTTAGTGAATAATAGGGATACATCAAATTATAGGATGTTAGCGTAGAAAATAACCCATTTGTATAAGAAAATATTTAGGACAAGGGCTTTTAAAGTCTGGCCCGACAGTGTAGCTGACGCAAGACAATTATGTGATCATTACTAGAGAGGGACTTTGGCTCTGCCCACGTGTTGGGATCCAGGAGTGCACGTTTTGATTGGGAAGACATTGTGTGCTTCCACAAAAAAAGTGCTTCCCCTCCAGACAGATGTGATCATTTTGTATTTTTATCAAGCTACCTAAGCTTGAGCTTTCAGGGGCACACGCATGGCATTGGAATGCTATTAAACAGCAGAGATGGGAGCGAGGGGAGGCAGTCATTAACCTACAAGAATGTTTAGGTCTGGCTTCAGAGTGCAACTGTCACCTGACCTTGTAACCTACACCAATATTACTGTAAAGTACTTTGCTTCAACACAAGTACATATGTATTCCCATGTTATTTACTTGTAATGCTTCACATTAGCATACAATATTCCTTTACAGCCAGACCTACTAGCATTGCCAATGCTTGCTATTCTTTCCATTGCATTCCTTTCCTTTCTCACCCATCATAAAGTTGTAGTGTTACTTTCCCTTCAACCAATAGGTGTCTCTGCAGAACAATCTCCCTCCCTTTCGATTGCATTTAGGACGTGTATGCGCATCAATACTAGAAAGGCTCAATTGTGATTTTTTACCAGTTTCGGCTCTCTTGTGCTGAGTACCCTTTGGCTCATTGGAACTGCATTCATTTTACTTCTGTAAGTCCACATGTTTTGTTGCGATTATCATCTGTAGATATATTCCCTTTGTTTTTAAGTATTATATTAATCCAATTTGCGTGTTACAACATACAATACATGAAAATTATGCATTACATTTGTATTCGGTACAACACTGTGCTATACTCATATCATATTGTATATATTTTCCTGCTGATGCAGTCAGTCCAGTACCAGAACAGCATTATTTCTATTCACAGAGACGTCCCACCAATCTTAATGCATTGAATCAGCAGTAGAATCCGGAAATGTACAAGTTCGTTAAATTATTAAATGATTTTATCCACATCAGATATCCTCGGACTGGTGCCAGTACCTCTTTAGGACCGATTGAGGCAAGTAGCAGATTGGGAAACGTTTCAGTGTTTAAGTTACACCTGGATATTCTTTTTAATCACGTGTTTAGTATACCCTGTGTAGAAGTTTAAAGTAAAGCAGCTTGTGTCCATAAATCATAGCTATAGTTACTGCTTGTGCACACCAGCATGCACATATGTCTTGTGACTGCTGGTCGCCCAGGTCTGATTCCCATTTCTGCACTGCCGGAATTACGACTTCCGCTCTAATTGGGTGTCCATTTTGTACAGTGGGAGATCCACCTTTTGCTTTACTCTAGGTTTATACCTTTGGTTAGCATTTTCAATTCAGCGGTGGGGAGGTGGTTCTTTAGGGAATTCTGTGTAGCAAGCCTTAACAGCGGGTCTTAATCTGAACTATGTGACGATATCCAGGGTGTTGGTGTCCCGTTCGTCCAGTGGTGGCTGGGGCAGCACAACTGAGAAGTACTGAGTTCGAAGTATTTCTGTACTCTCACAGGGCCATGTGTGCAGGATGTTTTCATACAGCGCTTCATACAAAGTCACTTCCAAGTGCTGTACAAAGCAGATGTCACTAATACCAAATTACATCCCACCCAACTTATAAAGAGCTATAACATCATGAAATGCTGATTTGACCTTGCGTAGATTCCAAATCATGACCACCAAGGTCACACCAGATGTAAGCTGTGAAAGTTCAACTCACCAAACCATCAATGTTAACTTTCTCTAGCAGTAGTATCATGTATGTACTTGACTTTTCATTTCATATTATGTACATAGATATGCACTGCATAGCTCGCTATCCAACTATTTTTTGTTTTGCAAGTAGGTCTCTGGCCGCGCTGTGGATAATAGTTAACTCTGCTGCTATGTGCCTCATCGGCCACAGTCTACCTCAATAGTGAAATGACATGTGAACTTCCGTAGACAGCTTATGACTGGACACAGAGTTTCACACAGGCAAGGTTTATTTGTGCTATTATGTATGGAAGATACCAGTTATGGACAGACTATGCCTGAGCTACTATGGATTATGTTACTTACCCAGTAAGCATCTATTCTTGGCATGTAGAGCTGTAGATTCACATGCTTTGCATACTCCTGCTATCTAGTGTTGGGTCCGGATGTTTGCAAGTTGTTTTTCTTCAAAGAAGTCTTTCCAGTCACGAGGTAAGGTGACTTCTCCTTTTGGTGATAGTGCGCATGGGCATCGACTCCATTGTTAGATTGTTTTCCCGCAAGAGGGTGAGAATGGAGTAGGTGAGTGTAGTAAAGAGATGTCCATGTGTAGATAATGTAAATAATGAGAACTGCAACAACTACAGGTGCCCGGGGAGGTGGGAGGGCGCATGTGAATCTACAGCTCTACATGCCTAGAACAGATGCTTACTGGGTAAGTAACATAATCCTTTTGAGGCATGTGTGCTGTAGATACACATGCTTTGCATAGACTATATAGCAGTATTCTCCCAAAGCGGTGGCTAAACAGTAGATGTTGCAGTTGTCTGAAAAAGTGTCTTTAGCACTGCTTGCCCTACATTGGCTTGTTGGCGTGCTAGTACATCCACACAATAGTGTTTGTTAAATGTGTGTAGTGTAGACCATGTTGCTGCTTTACAAATGTCAGCTATAGGAATGTTACCTAAAAAGGCCATAGATGCCCCTATTTTGCGAGTGGAATGCGCTCTAGGGGGTATAGATAAAGTTCTTTTAGCTTTTGCGTAGCAAGTTTGAATGCACTTAACAATCCATCTTGAAATGGTAAATTTAGAAATAGGATTGCCTTTGTGAGGTGGTGCAAATGAAACTAACAGTTGCTTTGTCTTACGAAAATCTTTTGTCCTTTCGATATAATACAATACAGCTCTTCGACGTCAAGTGTGTGAAGAGCCCGTTCTGCTACTGAATCAGGTTGAGGAAAGAACACAGGTAACTCAACTGATTGGTTAAGAAGGAAAGCAGAAACTACTTTGGGAAGGAATCTGGGATTGGTGCGAAGAACTACCCTATCTTTATGGAGTTGAAAGAAGGTTTCTTCTAAGCTTTTAGCTCACCAACTCTCCTTAAAGAAGTGATTGCAATGAGGAAGGCAACCTTCCATGAAAGAAACTGTAAAGGACAATTGTGTAATGGTTCAAAGGGTGGACCCATAAGTCTTCTAAGTACAACGTTAAAATTCCATACTGGTGCCAGAGGGATTCTTGGTGGTATTACTCTTTTTAAGCCCTACATGAAGGCTTTAATGACAGGAACTTTAAATAAAGATAAATGCTGGCTGTTCTGCAAATATGCAGCTACTGCTGCCAGGTGCAATTGAATATATGTGTAAGCTAGCCCACATTGCTGTAAGTTCAGAAGGTAACAGATAATGATCTGAACAGAAGCATCTAGAGGAAAAATGTTGTTGTTGTTACAGTAGTTAACAAATCGTTTCCACTTTGCTGCATAGCAAGCTCTGGTCGTAGGTTTTCTTGCTTCTCTCAGAATAGTCATACAGTCTGGTGGCAAATTTAAATATCGAAACTCTATGACCACAGGAGCCAAATTGCTAAGTTGAGCTCCTTGGGATTTGGATGCTTATTTCTCCATGGTTCTGAGAAAGAAGACTGGAGGTGAGATGTAGCTTTTGATGTGGAACTACTGACAGTTCTAACAGGGTGGTGTACCATGGTTGACGGGCCCATGTGGGAGCTACCAAAATCAGTGTGAGTGATGTTTGTCTGAGTTTCCGAACCAGAAACGGAAGGAGTGGGAGAGGCGGAAAAGCATAGGCAAATATCCCTGACCAATTCATCCATAGGGCATTGCCTTTGGAGAGAGGGTGTGGGAACCTGGAGGCGAAGTTTGGGCATTGTGCGTTGTCTACTGTGGCAAACCAATCTATTTGCGGGTATCTCCATTGTTGAAAGTATGGAAGGAGAACTTGGGGTTGAAGTTCCCACTCGTGTATTTGCTGTCTCCATCTGCTGAGGAGGTCGGCAATTTGATTGTTCACTCCTGGAAGGTGTTCTGCCAGAAGGTGAATTTTGTGATGGATTGCCCATTTCCAAATTGTCTGAGACAGGTATGACAGTTGGAAAGAGTGTGTCTCTCTCTGTTTTTGCACATAGTACATCGCTGTCATGTTGTCTGTGCGGACAAGGACAACTTTGCCTGTGAGATGAGACTGAAAAGCTTTCAGCACTAGAAATACGGCTAGAAGATCTAGATAGTTGATGTGGAGATGTTTGTGTTTGTCATCACAGAGACACTGAATTGTGTAATGATGAAGATGTGCACCCCATCCTGTGAGAGATGCGTCTGCGGTTAGCACGATCTGTGGAACAGGGTCGATGAAAGGCCGCCCTTTTGATACATTGTGTGGGTTCCACCACTGCAGAGAGCGATGGGTGCGGCTGTCTACCAACACTAGATCTGTTAGTTGACCCTGTGACTGATTCCACTGATGTGCTAAGCATTCTCGTAGTGGATGCATGTGTAGTCTTGCATGAGGCACTATTGCAATGCCGCCATCATTCCTAGTAGCCGCATGAAAGTCTTGGCTGGCAAGGTTTGGTCGGTTTGGAACTGCAGCAATAGAGTTTGGGTATTGCAAATTCTGGCTGTATTGGGAGAGGCTAGAGCCGTGCAAGTGTTGAGAGTGGTTCCTAGATAAGATTGTATCTGTGAATACTGTAGGTGAGACTTTTGCACGTTGACCGTGAAAACCCAATTGTTGGAGTAGGTGTAGCGTGGTCGGAGTGTGTTCTAGGCACTTTTGGTGTGTGCTGGCTTTGATGAGCCAGTCGTCTAGGTACGGGAAGACGTGAATTTGTTGTCTTCTGAGATGAGCTGCCACTACTGCTAGACATTTGGTAAACACTCTGGGAGCTGTAGTAACTCCGAATGGGAGTACTTTGAACTGGTGGTGTTTGCCTACTATCACAAATCTGAGATATTTGCGATTAATTGGATGAACGGGGATGTGAAAATATGCATCTTTTAAGTATAGTGTAGAAATAAAATCGCCTTGCTGTAGAAGTGGAAGGACCTGTTGAACCGTTACCATATGGAAGTGTTCTGACAGTATGTAGTAGTTTAACACTCTGAGATACAAAATTGGTCTTAAGGAGCCGTCCTTTTTGGGGATTAGAAAATAGAGAACGTAAACCCCTGAACCTTGGTACTGTAATGGAACTGATTCTACGGCTCCTTTCTCTAAGAGAGATTGCACCTCTTGTTTGAGTAACTGTAAATGGTCTGACGACAGTTTGTGAATGCGAGGTGGAATGTTTGGAGGATTGGTGGTAAGCTCCAGGCAATAACCATGTCGGATAATGTCAATCACCCATTTGTCGGTTGTTATGGATTGCCAAATGGGGAGAAATGTTTTAAATCTTCCCCCGACAGGTGTTCGGGGGGAGTGTGGACAAGTCACTGTTTGTTAGGGGAAGGGGTGTTACGCGGTGTGATGCCTTTACCCCTACCTTTGGAATTGTTTCCTCTATATCCTCCTCTATGGAAACCTCTAGAGGTAAAGAATTGATTGTTGTTTTTATAAGGAGGAAGCATCTGGGTCTGAGGATGTTGTTTTAGACCCTGCTCTGTAAAAGAAGCGGCGAAAGAAGCCCCTATTTGATGGGGACTGGAGCGCTCCCATGGACTTTGCCACTTCGGTATATTTTTTCATTTTTTCTAAGGACTGGTCAGCTACAGGACCAAACAGGTGTTCTTTGTCAAAGGGGGTGTTTAAAATGGACTGTTGAACTTCAGGCGTAAACCCTGAAATCCTAAGCCATTCATGCCTGCTAAGGAGAATGCTGGTATTGATCTCCCTAGCTGCGGTGTCAGCTGCATCTAGAGCACATCTGATTGAGGAGTTAGAGATGAGTTTTCCCTCTTCAACTAACTGTTGTGCCTTAGCTTTGTGTTCTTCTGGGAGGTATTGGATCAGCTTCTCTATTTCATCTCAGTGTGCCCTGTCGTACCTAGCTAGTAGGCCCTGTGTGTTCGTGATGCGTCAGTGGTTAGCGGCTTGAACAGCCACTCGTTTTCCTGAGGCATCTATAAGCTTAGATTCTTTGTCTGGGGGAGGTGCATCACCAGCGATTTGTGAATTTGCTCTTTTGCGAGCATTAGACACTACTAGGGACTCGAGAGGTAACTGTCCTTTGATAAACACAGGCTCTGATGATGAGGGTTTATATTTTTTATCTAATCTTGGAGTTAAAATACGTGTCTTTGAAGATACCCTCTGCATGCCTCATCATGCCTTTAAGCCTGGGGAGTGTTTGACTTGACCTGTGAGTGGACTCAAGTGTTTCATATAAAAAGTCTTCTTCTAAGGACTCTTTATGTAAGGCCACCCCATGATACTCTGCTGCTCTAGCAATGAGTTGTTGATAAGCCATATTATCGTCTGATGGTGATGGCTTTACAGGGTAAAGGTCTGGGTCATTATCTAATGGAGGGTCAATGGTGTATTCATTCCATGGGTCTAGAGGCAAATGAGGGTCCTCATCAATATGATCCCCATCTGGATCTGTATGTGGAGATCTCTGAGGTGTTATATGTAAGGGATCCTTAATTATTAACTGTGGAGAAGGTGGTGGAGAGGGTTGTGGGGCAAGATAAGCAGGGCTGGTAGCCATGTCCTTCTTCTTCTTCAGAGGAATTTGATAGACAGGGTCCTCTAAAGGAAGTTTGCGTTTTGCTGGTGTTTTAGCAGAAATATGTCCCGTATCAGGATTAATATACATTTGTTTCTGTTTAGGATCCAATTTGGCATTACGAACGTCTAAAATTAGTTCTGGAGGCTGTCCTTAGATTTCGGCGTTGAAATTGATTTGTCCTTGGGAGTGGAAGGTTTTGGCTCCGAAGTATGTTTTTGTTTCGGAGCGGAGGGTTTCGGTTCCGAAGTATGTTTTTGTTTCGGAGCACAGGGTTTCGGCTCTGAACTAGAGTTGTCCTTTGAGCCTGATGGTTTCGGATCCGAAGATGATTTCGTCCGACTCGGTCCCGAGCCGGAAGGCTTGACGAATTGTTTCGGTGCCGGGGTGGTGTCGAAGCCTTATGCGTTTTGGAAGAGGTTTTAGGGGGCAAGGGGTCTTCGATACTCACGGCACCTTGTCCCAGAGGCACATCTTCAGACTCCAGGTCGATCTCGAGCTCAGGATCGGACTCTGAAATGGAGAAGTCCTCTTCTTCTTCTGCGGCCGACGCTTGGATCTCCTCTTGCTCGGATTCTTCCCTGAAGATATCTTGTGTGTGTTGAATGCTTTAACGTTGCATTTCTCGTCGTCGAGCACGACGATCGCGCAGAGTCTTCTTGGACCGAAACGATTTACAAGCGTCGCAGTCATCGTCCTTGTGCTCCGGAGAGAGGCACAAGTTACAAACTTGATGTATGTCGGTGCGAGGGTACTTGGCATGGCAACCAGGACAGAATTGGTATGGAGTCCGTTCCATCGGCAGAAGGCTGGCCTGACGCGGCTTGGCCCGACGGCCGCCCACAAGGTTTTTCGATCGAAGATGGAGAATTTGTTGAGCGATTCAATACGCAGAGAACAGGGAAACGCGTACAAAAACAATACCGTTGAGGGTACAGTGGATTGCGCACTGAGGGGATCCCGAAGAACGGTTTCGAACCGGAGAGCAACAATACAAGTCCGATCCCCATGGCGGAAAAAAACAATCCAACAATGGAGTCGATGCCCATGCGCACTACCTCATGACTGGAAAGACTTCTTCGAAGAAAAACAACTTGCAAACATCCGGACCCAACACTAGATGGCAGGAGTATGCAAAGCATGTGTATCTACAGCACACATGTCTCGAACATAATATTTCTTCGGGTCTTACACGGAAAAGCCACGTTTTTCAAAGGGAAGACATATTATTGCTCATCCTAATCCGACTTGTTTACCAGCACATATCAGCATATTTAGTGCTGTGCTTAATGTACTATGGTAGTCCGGAGTCAGCAAAATGGGTATGTTTGTGAATAAGTACAGGAGTTTAGGGAGGATGATCGTCTTAATTAACGCTATCCTGCCTGTTATGGATAGGAGAAGGCAGACCCACCGCTCACTTTGGGTATTCATTTTATTCATTTCAGAAACATAATTGTCTCATAACAGTTTATTATTATTAGGGCTCCCAGTTTTATGGTATTTATTTTTTGGCCATTTACGTCTGTATTTATCCATATTTATTTTTGGGCCATTTTACCTGTATTTGTCCATATTTATTTTGTGTTTTGAGGATAAATTAAGTAGTAAGACTGTACATTTCCATATCTATTTCACTGATAGACGTGCACTCATACTTTGTCTGTCGTGTTTAAGCTATTTAAGCTGCCAAATAATACATAACAATACATCCACTGGTAGGTAAATACTAGCATTATGCCATAAATGTATTTTGACATATGCTGTTATTTAAAGAAATTTTATCCTGTTTTTTAATTTCCCATGCTGTTCATCTGCTCAGCTTCTGGTCTATAATTCATGAAAGACAGCACGGGAGTCACTTAAAAGAAGCACACGTTCTGCATTTATCCACTTTTAAAAATAAATTCAGACAGAAAACACATTTTCTGTCTGTATTTATCTGTAAAAATCTAAAAACGGAAAACAGGGTCCCTTAACTATTATACATACATATCTGATTGAGTCATTACTCCAATGTAAAGTATACTCTATTTCTACTGGTCTATGCATGGCACTATTGGTTAGATCTCAAATTTATTTTAGTTTTATTTTCAAATATAGTTCAGATTTTCACACAACAATGATGTGTGGTTCATCTCTGGGTTTTATGTTTTCTTTTTAAGAACTAGTAGGACATCATCAGCGTACATTGACACTACCAGCCTCCTGTTCGTAAAAGCAAATCACCTCTGTTAGCGATGTATTCGGTTCAATGTTTCCATTGAAATGGAGAAGAATAAAAGTGAAAGGGAGCAGCCCAGCATGGTGCCTCTGGTTAAGTTTAGTGATGGCAACAGTTGATTATTCATTTTAACACCTGCAGGGGGCGTGGCGTGGCCGCTAGCGATGGCGGACGCGTGAGCAGACTGCTCCGTGCTGGCCCGACAAAAATCCTGCTAAAACTCTGACAGGCGAGATATCAGCGGTCGGTGGAACCGGACCCCGTACGGGGGGACCCGAGAGCGCCTTGGGGGGCTCCCGAGAACCGCGGAAGACAGAAGCTCCAGTGAAACGAGAGGCAATAACCCGGATCGGAGACGAGCCAAGATGGCGTCCAAGACCTGGATCGGGAGATGAGGTCGGCCTTGAGGGACGGAGCAAGGCGAACCCCGGGTGCACCTGTGGCCGACAGAGAGAGCTGACTGGCGGACTGGGCAGGCTGAGATTGCCGCTGAAGGAGGGTGCTGCCGGGCCGAGAGAGAGGCGGGACTCGGCGGTGAGAAGCGAGGGCCCTGGCTGCTGGGTAGGAGACGTACCACGGCCCTGAGGAGATGATGACTGGCGGACTGGACAGGCTGAGACTGCAGCTAAAGGAGGGTGCTGCCGGGCCGAGAGAGAGGCGGGACTCAGCGGTGAGACGTGAGGGCCCTGGCTGCCGAACAGGAGACGCACCACGGCTCTGAGGAAGCTTTTGAGACCAGGTCGGAGCCAGGAGTCTCCAGGGAGAGGCACACGGGAGCGGCTGGACACAGGTGGAAGCCCAGGAACGGACTGGGCTAAGCTGGGGGCACAAGAGATGAGAGCGATGCTGGAGGGGGAAGTAGCGCACACTGCGAGGAGCGGCAGGAGTCCTCCCCCCCCCCCACCTTCTGGAATAACCCAGGTCGGGTGGCTTTCATCCTTCACCCTGGAGACCTTCACCCCTGGAAACCTGCGAGGGTCTGTCACTGCGGCGAGAAAGGGGATTTATGATCCACAGCCCCGGTGGGTGCGCTGGGGTAGGGTGAGTGGAGGTGTTGTCACCACGAGACACCTGGGAGGAGCCCTTATCCCTGTGTGGTGCCCCTTCCCCCCGCTCTCTTGGTGCTGCACCCCTCTGGGGAGATACTGGAATAGAACACGACCGGGACTATTGACAGGGGAGCCGGTGGGCCCATAATCCCACAGTGATGGGGGATAGCGGGGGGGACCCCAGTCCTTGGGCTCCACCTCCTGCCCCCCGCTTCTGAATCTGACCCATCTGGGTTACCACACGGAGCAACTTTGAAATACCCTGCTTGATTAACCTTAGAGGCACGATGGGCAAGACTAGGGCAAAGGCAGCAGGGACCCCGTCCGACCAAGATGGCGGCACACTGGAGCCAAGCCAGGGGAAACCAGACCGGCTACCCGAGGCGGACCCAGTACAGCTGCAGCTCACAAAAATTCTAGAAGCTATCGCCGACACGAAGGCGACGCTCCACCAAGACATTAGTACAGTGTTGGTGGGGGTGGGGATACAGAGGGCGGAGCATCAGAATTTGCAGGAGAGGGTTAAAACAGCAGAAACCTCGATTGCAGACCTCCTCCCTGCACGGCAAACGCTGATACTCCAGGTCACTGAGCTCGCTGAAAGAGTCCGCACTTTGGAACATAGGGCTGACGATGTGGGAGGCCAAAACCGGAGGAATAATATACGTGTGGTGGGTTTGCCCGAAGTAGTGGAGGGAAGTGATATGGTGGCGTTCCTTGAGTCCTGGCTGCACTCAGTCATTGTACCGGAGGGGTTATCCACATTCTACACCCTTGAAAGGGCTCATCGGGTGTCGGCACGCCCGCCGGCACTGGGGCGCCCCCCACTGCCAGTTATAGCCCGGGTGCTCCACTATAGAGACAGGGATATACTGTTGCAGAGGGCCAGAACAGGAGGCCCGTTTGTTGTGGAAAATTGTAAGGTCTCCATATTCCCTGACTATAATATGGATACGCAGCGAAGGCAAGCCTCTTTTCTGGAGGTCAAGAAAGCATTGCAGGATGAGGGCCTCCAGTACTCCTTGATGTTCCCGGCACGACTGCGCATAGTGTTAGACGGAGAGACACACTTTTGCGAGGATCCTGACAAGGCTTGGGAATGGCTGGAGGCCTACAAGGCTGGAAGACCGTTCCCCAGGGCAGGCTGCCTGGAGGAAAGTCAAGCACCAGGGTCGTAGAAGAGGCTGAGAGGGAGGCCCAGGAAGGGCCCACCGAAAAAACCAAGCGGCGTTACAGGCCGTGGCAGAGATGATGCAGCCGACAGGAGCACCATCAGAGGCTGGTTCTAACTCAAGGAATGGAACGGAGGGTTCCCACTCAGATTCCTCCCGTAATGATAGTATTACCCTACCAATAGTGACACCCAGAACAGCCGATGACATTATATGAGAGCAGAAAGTGTAGAGAACAGTTTGCCTCCCCCCCTGGGCCAGGAAGTGCCTGGAGAACTTTGTGATGGGACCTGTGGGCACTTAAGACCGGGCGGGCCAGCATGGGCTAGTTGAATGTTTGGTATCTTAAAAAACGAAGCCTCCCCTACGCACCAGGATCACCCCTTGGTAGGCGGTGTTCCCAAATACGGACAATGATGTTTTACTCACAGTTTGGGCGGAGGACGTTGCTAATCTGCTCTGGGAATGGGGGTTTGTTGTTAAAAGGGGTTTTATGTTTAGTTTTATTTGTGGTTATGATAGGGGTGGCATTGTTTGCGTTGGTGGGCGGCGGATGAGGCAGGGCGCTGGGTCTGCTCGATTGTGATTCAACGTGGCACCCACACATAGTACAGTAAAATTTCTGTGGTGGAACATAAGGGGGATGGGATTCATGACAAAAAGACACAATATTCATAGATACTTGAGACGCAGAGGTATAGAGATTGCCCTGCTACAAGAAACACACCTTTCGCAGGGGAAGTGGAAAAACTTCATAGATGATGGAGGGGGCAGCTCTTTGCCACCTTCTACTCGACATATGCCAGGGGAGTGCTGATATGGGTGCGAGCGGGGGTCCCCTTTGAATCAGAACATACACAGGTGGATCGGGAGGGCAGATATGTGCTGGCAAGTGGAAAATTATACGGTAAAGATATAACACTTGGTAGTATTTATCCTCCCAACCAAGATCAGGTGTCCTTTTTCCAAGACCTGTCGGCCCTTATGGCCAACTTGAAAATTGATTCTATGATTTTGGGTGGTGACTTTAACTGTGTATCGGACACTAGCTTGGATCGCTCACTCCCGTCCTTGCAGGGTACCCCGGCCCATCGCATTGCGGCCGGATTCCGGGATTGGTGGAAACGATGGGGACTGATAGATATTTGGAGAACGCAGCATGAAGATGATAGGAATTACTCATTCTGCTCTCCCATGCATCACCTGCATACACAACTCGATGTTTTCCTCTGCTCTACTAGTCTCGGCAGCTCAATTGCACACACGGAATACCTAGGATGCACGCTATCGGACCATAGCCTACTCCTGCTAACGCACCAACCACTGGGGAAACGCCCACTAATTCCACTGTGGAGACTTAACACCTCTATGTTAGAGGACGCCCCTTTCCGGGAATCCCTTGGCGCCCTTATTGACTCCTACTTTCAAATAAACACGAATACGACACCCTCGGTGCTGACAGAGTGGGAGGCATTTAAGGTGGCAGTGAGAGGACACTGTTTGGGGAGTTCGATAGGAGTGCAGAGAGAATTGCATAGAGAATTGGAGAAGTTGGAGGGTAAGCTGCACAAATTAGATACGGCCCTGGGGGCGGACCCCGCCTCCAGGACAAATTTGCGAGAGACCCGTGCCCTTTATGATGAGGCGCTTGAAAGGTTGAGATGCCATGACTACAGAGCGTATCTTACCAAAGTGCAGGAGGAGGAGGAGAGACCGGGGTGCTTGCTAGCCTGGCTGATTAGACCTGGGTCGCGATCACGCAGATCCGGTCCAACGCAGAAGCACACGTACACGAGCCTGGGGAGATAAACACCTTGTTCCTGGAATATTATGAAGTCCTATATAGGGCACCGGCCCCGGCAGAGCCGGAGTAGGTAGGAGATTTTCTCGCCCTCTTTAGGGTCCAGGGACTGGGTAGAGAAGCTCCGGAGGCCCTAGGAGGACCGGTGACATTGCAGGAGATAAAGGGAGGTATTAAGGATATGGCTACAGGGAAGACGCCGGGACTGAATGGGCTCCCTGTGGAGTTTTATGCAAGGGATGCTTCTAAATTGGCTCCTCGTTTGGTGACCTTATATGCCGAATCTTTGAAATTAGGTCGTCTCCCTCCTTCCACGCGGGACGCACTAGTGATCCCACTCCCTAAGTCCACCACCCCGGGTGCGAAAGTTGGAAATTTTAGGCCCCTTTCCATGCTTAACATGGGTTTTAAGATTCTTAGTAAAGTATTGGCACAGCGCATACTCCCCTATATGCTTACGGTGATCCACAAGAACCAAAATGGGTTCATCCCATCTCGGAATACCGCATTCAATCTGCGCAGATTGTATTCAGTAATATACCATCCAGAGGCGCACGATCTCACACGAGCGGCCATTCTGTCCATTGAGCTAGAAAAAGCCTTCGAGTCCATAGGATGGGAATATTTATTTGCCGTGATGAAACATATGGGCTTTGGAGACGGTTGGGTCAAATGGGTTCAGCTATTGTATAAATGCCCCACTGCACGCGTAAAGACTGGAAAAATGGTGTCTACTCAGTATGAGATTTTTCGAGGCACGAGCCAGGGCTGTCGTCTGTCCCCTCTCCTTTTTGCCCTGGCTATTGAGCCGCTGGCTTCCCTGTTCCGAGGGGGGGTGAGGGGCTGGTAATAAGAGTGGATGGAAGACAACATATAATATCCCTTTACACAGACGACCTGCTGATATACTTGGAAGATGGAGTGAAGGGCTCCGACACGGCGCTATCACTTCTAGGACGATTTGAGAAATTGTCGGGCCTACGGGTCAATAAAGATAAGACCTACCTGTTCCCAGTGGGGGGAGCATTGCCGCGCCCCCAGGATCTTCCTGTGGACCTTAACTGGGCGCCTCACACCTTTAAATACTTGGGGATTCATATATTGCACTCACTGGACGACTTCAGAGAGGGAATCTTTTAAAGCAAGTGTTCCCTTTTGGAGCTCATTGCGCCTACCCCTTATGGGCAGGATCTCCCTGTCCAAAATGGTCATGCTGCTGCGACTTCTCTATTTTTTCATTAACCTCTCGATAGCAGTACCGGGAAGCTGGTTCCGTCAACTGGACTCACTGCTACGGGACCTGATTTGGGGGGAGGGAAGACGAAGGGTCTCACTACAGATGTTGCCGTGCCCCATGTTAGAAGGAGGATTAGGGGTGTCAAATTTCTAAATATATTTCCTGGCGGCTTAGATGCAATGGCTAGCACAATGGGTGGAAGGAGTGAATCCAGAAGGGACTTTCAGAATGGCAGCTGATGCACAATCTCCCCTCCTATTGGCCAAATTATTAGACCCGACAGTCTCTGTCCCGTACAGATCGATACTGCAAACAGCGGCACTGCAAAGTTGGAAGCGATGCATGGTTAAAACACCCCGGGTGCCACGATCCCCACCAACGATACCACTGGTGGGCTTACCCCCACGGTAACCCTCGGACAGTTTTTACGACAGATCAATTGACACCATGGTTGGAGGTTGGGTTGGAGACAGTGGGGGATTGTTATCAGGAGATGAATCGAACGCCCTTTGAGGAACTAGTAGAAGGCTATGGTCTCCCGCCGGGCAATTTTTACAGTAGGAAGCGTTAGCCCGAACCTTTGGGAAACTGTGGGGAAAGGGCCGGGAGGAACCGGAGACACATCAGGTGCTCCATTCACTACTTACATTAGGATCGGGAGGCCACCAAGTAAAATGGTTTTATATATCGCTGACAGAGGCCACACTGGTCCCCTTACAGAAATTACGGAGAAGCCTGGAGACGGCCTTTGGGAGGGAGCTTAATGACTCGGAATGGCGTAGAACTCTGTCCTCCCATAAAGGGATCTCACGTAATACTAGGTGGAAATACATTCAGTTTAATAACGTGCATATGACGTACATGACCCTGCACCGGATACAGGTGACATTCAGGGGGGAAACAACGTAAATGCCCAAGGTGCACACAGAATGATGCAGACTTTTTACACATGACCTGGGGCTGCACGGAGCTACGACCCTTTATGGACGAGGTCTCAATACAGATGAACAAGTTACTTACCTTTGGTAACGATATATCTGTAAGAGACATAGATTAGTTATGGATTCCTCACCTTAGAATTACCCCCAGGCGTCAGACTGGATCTGGAGAATTTTTTCTTCAGCAGTACCCCTGCACGTCGGTAGGTGGCGTCGGTCGGCTCCGCGTTCGTCGTTGGCGTCGTGGTCGCCGGAATGACGTTGCGGTATATACTTAGACGTCGTCCCTGCGCGCTGACATCAGTTCTTTACACGACATTCCACGCCAGAAGCGAAGAGCCATGCATGGCACTGACCACTGGTGCACAAAACTAGGGCCCTGAAGGGAAGTCCCTTACCCTAGATGTCAGTTCGCAGAAGGGGGAGGCCGGGTGGGGCCGTGAGGAATCCATAACTAATCTATGTCTCTTACAGATATATAGTTACCGAAGGTAAGTAACTTGTTCATCTGAAAGAGACAATTAGTTATGGATTCCTCACCTTAGAATAGATACCCCAGCAATACCAACCCCGGAGGGGGGTCTGCGAACTAAGTTCACACCAGAAAGTCCTGGAGAACTGAACGGCCAAAGAAGCCGTCTCTCCGGACTTGGCTGTCCAGGCAGTAATGCTTGGTGAACGTGTGCAATGAAGCCCACGTGGCTGCCTGGCAGATGTCATGAAGGGGCACTCCACGTCCCATAGCAGTAGTGGCTGCCGTCGCCCTGGTGGAATGTGCGTGCAACCCCACTGGAGGTTCCTTTTTCGCTAAGGAATAGCAGATTTTGATGCAAAGAACAACCCATCTAGAGATGGTCCGCTTTTGCAAGGCCCGACCTTTCTTGGCGCCCACATAGCCAACAAATAGCTGGTCATCCAACTGGAATTGTTCTGTGCGTCCAGATAGAATGAAAGCGCACGTTTTGGATCCAGACGGTGGAGCCTCTCTTCCTCTTTAGAAGGATGCGGGGGCGGGAGGAAGGTGGGCAAAGTGATGGTCTGTCCTAAGTGGAAAGAGGTAACCACTTTGGGAAGGAAAGAAGGCCTAGTGCGAAGGACAACTTTGTCTGGATGAACAGCCAGGAAAGGAGGTTTGGAAGAAAGAGCCTGAAGCTCACTCACCCTGCGAGCAGAGGTGATGGCAACCAAAAAGGCAGTTTTAAGAGTCAGAAGTCTGAGAGGACAGTTATGTAGCGTCTCAAAAGGAGCGCACATAAGATAGGTCAGAACCAGGTTTAAGTCCCACTGGGGCATTACGAAAGGAATTGGAGGAAACAAGTGAGTAATGCCCTTAAGGAAGCGATTTACAATAGGGGACTTGAAAAGAGAAGGCTGGTCAGGAAGCCGAAGAAAGGCCGAAATGGCCGAAAGATAGCCTTTGAAACTGCCCAGAGCAGAGCCCTGCTGGGCAAAAGAAAGAATGAAGAGCAAAACCTCTGAAAGGGGGGCAGAAAGGGGATCCACAGCCTTTGCTGCGCACCATGCCACAAACTTGTTCCATCTACAGGTGTATACCGTTTTGGTGGAGGGACGTCTGGCTGCCAAGATAACGTTACAGACTTCGGGAGGAAGGTCGAAAGCTGTCAACTGTCGCCGCTCAATCTCCACGAAAGGAGGTGGAGGCTGGACAGGTTTGGGTGGAGGACCGTCCCCTGCTGCTGTGACAGAAGATCCTCCCGAAGAGGCAGTCTGATCGGAGGATCGACGGCCATGTGCAGAAGCTCGGGATACCAGACTCTTCGTGCCCAGTCCGGGGCCACAAGAATGACTTGGGCCCGGTCGCACTAGATCTTCTTCAGTACTCTGGGCAGAAGTAATATAGGCGGAAAGGCGTATAGAAGACCGCAAATCAACTTGCGACAAAGAGCGTTGTCTAGCGAGTGCCGCCTTGGAAATTCCAATGCGCAGAACTGCTGACATTGCGCGTTCTCTCCGGTGGCGAATAGATCTAACCAAGGCTCTCCCCACTGCTGAAAGAGACCTTGCACCACATCCGAGTGAAGACGCCATTCGTGATCCATCATGCACCGGCGGCTGAGTTCGTCTGCACTGGCGTTCAGAGAACCTGACAGGTGTTGAACCACCAGGGAAATGCCCTGATATTCCAGCCACTTCCAGAGACGAAGTGCCTCCTGACATAGGGTCAACGACCCCACCCCGTTTGTTGCAGTACCACATGGCAGTGGTGTTGTCCGTGAACACCTGCACTACTCTTCCTTTGACAGAAGGAAGTAATGCCTTCAGTGCAAGACGGATCGCCCAAAGCTCCAGAAGGTTGATGTGGAGCCCGGACTCCGCCGGAGACCAGAGGCCTCTGATCTCCGCCTCTCCCATGTGGCTGCCCCACCCCAGAAGTGATGCATCTGTCACCACTGTGAACTCTGGCTGGGGAAGGGAGAGGGATCTGCCGTTGACCCAGTCCCAGTTTGTTAGCCACCACTGCAATTGACGTGCAGTGCCCTCCGAGATCTGGACACAATCGGAAAGATTCCCCTGATGCTGTGCCCACTGGAACTTCAGGTCCCACTGCAGAGCCCGCATATGCCACCTGGCATAGTCCACCAGCAGGATGCAGGAGGCCATGAGGCCCAGTAGCCTCAGGGTCATTCTGACCGAAACCCGGGATAGAGGCCGAAAAATCAGAATCAGAGCCCAAATATCCCGGACTCGCTGCTCGGGAGGATAAACCCGAAACTGCACTGTCTCCAGAGCCGCTCCGATGAAAAGGAGCTTCTGAGAGGGAATCAGGTGTGACTTCGGCACGTTGATGGTGAACCCCAGCAAATGCAGGAGGTCGGCCATAGGCTGGAGGTGGGAGACGACAGCCTGGGGCGAGCCCGCCTTCAACAGCCAGTCGTCGAGATAGGGAAAGACTGGAACCCCTGATCTGCGCAGATGAGCTGCAACCACCGCCATCACTTTCGTGAACACCTGAGGGGTGCTGGTAAGGCCAAATGGGAGCACGGTAAACTGAAAGTGCTCGTGGCCTAACGTGTACCGTAGGTAACGCCTGTGAGCCGGCAGGACGGGGATGTGAAAATAAGCGTCCTGCAAGTCCAACGCTACCATCCAGTCTCCAGGGTCGAGGGCAGACAGGACCTGAGCCAATGTCAACATTTTGAACTTCTCCTTCCGGAGGAAGCGGTTGATGTTCCTGAGATCCAAGATAGGACGCTGGCCCTTGTCCTTCTTGGGCACCAGAAAGTAGTGGGAATAACAACCACAACCTACTTCTGGGGCAGGAACTCGCTCGATGGCTCCCTTGGCCAAGAGAGCCGTAACTTCCTGTTGGAGAAGGGCCAAGTGATCCTCCTACATGCAATGGAATTGAGGTGGCATGGATGGAGGGGCAGTCTCGAAGGGGAGGGAGTAGCCCCTTCGGACTATCTGCAAAACCCACCTGTCCGACGTGATGTTGAGCCAGTGGGGGAGATGGTGGCGAATCCTGCCGCCCACTGGCAAATGGTGGCCCTGAAAGGTCGGACTAGGAGGGCTTGGAGGCTGCTGCAGAGGGGGCGCTGGTGGACTGGCCCGCCAGCTGGCCCCCAGAGGCTGGACAGCTTGCGCAGGCCTGTGGCTCTGGGCGGAACGTGGCGGGGCACCCCTTCCGTAGCCACGAAAGGGGCGAAAAGCAGACTGCGCAGGGCAAGAGGTAGAAGCGAGGCCCAAGGACCTGGCCGTAGCCCTGGAGTCCCTAAAGCGTTTGAGCGCGTTGTCTGCTTTGTCTCCAAACAAGCGACGGCCATCAAAGGGCATGTCCAAAAGTGTAGCTTGGACATCACCCGAAAAGCCAGTGGACCTCAGCCAGGCGTAGCGTCTCAGGGCTACGGACGTTGAAATTATCCTGCTCAGCGAGTCGGCGGTGTCCAGCCCACATCTTATGGCGAACTTTGCTGCGTCTCTCCCTTCGGCAACTGCACGGGAGAGCACGGCCCGACCTCCTCCGGGCACTGTGGCAGCACCTGCGCGGCCGTGTCCCACACACAGTGGGAGTAATGGCCCAAGAGACATGCGGTGTTCACCGACCGCAGTTCTAAGCTGGAGGAAGAAAACATCTTCTTCCCAAGGTGGTTCAGCTTCTTGGATTCCCTATCAGGTGGTGCGGTAGGGAATGCGCCCTTGGAAGTCGAGGCTTGGACCACCAAGCTCTCGGGGGTGGGGTGTTGGGAGAGGAAAATGGGGTCGCCTGGGGCGGGAAATCATCCTATCCACAGGAGCCCCTGTGTTGGGCTTGGACCAGGTGCCCAAAAGGATGTCCGTGAGGGCCTCATTCGGCGGCAGCAGGGGCTCCGAGGAGGCCGCTGCCGGTTGAAGCACCTTGGTCACGAGGTTAGTCCTAACCACTACCGTAGGAAGCTCAAGGTTTAAGGTCTCAGTCGCCCTACGCAACACCACTGCGTATGATGCACCCTCCTCCGTAGCCACGGTAGGGGGAGAAAGCATGCCAAGGTCTGGAGAGGTGTCCAAACCACTGGCCTCTCCCAACTCCTCTCTCCAGTCCGGTTCCTCTAACTGGTCTGCCAAAGGGTCCACAGACCCCTCCCAGTCCTCCTCACCCTCCTCTGGTAGCCACTCAGGGCAATAGGGAACACCATGGGAGAACAGGGGTACAAAAGTACCGGCCAGCGCCGGTCCCGACGTCGGTCCACATCGAGGGGGAGGCTGGGGTCGGCTGGGGACACAACCGGCGTCGGAGGGGGCGGAGGTGTCGCCACTGGATTCGGCACCGGAGGAGGTGTCACAAGGTCGACCAGCGCCGATCCGGATCCAGGCCTGGATCCCTGGGGGCCCTGCGGCGCCGAAGCCGCCGGCATCGAAGGCCTAGAACCTCCAGCCAAGTCCACGGGGCCCGAAGGCGAGCCGGCGGAGTCGGGCTGCAAAAAAATAGAGTGAAGGGCTTTGTAAAAACTACGAAGTTGGGCAGGGGTCGCTCCGGCTCCTGGGAAGGGAGGGAGGCTCGGAGTCGACCAAACAGGCTCCGCGGGCGGAGCTGGACGACTACTGTCCGCATCCCGCGTCACGTCGGCCGATGGACGGGGAGCACGCGAAGAGCGACGGTGCTTCTTCGCCTTCTTTTTGTGCTTCGACTTACCCGAAGACGAAGACTTCGACAAGGAGTGATGGTGATGGCTCCGCGACCGTTGCCGCGACCTCCCTCTCGACCGGGACCTCGAGCGGCGCAGAGCCGACTGCCGGGCCTCCAGAAGCTTTCGGGACCAATCCCGCAAAGACTTCGGGCCATGGCCCGGCAGTTGGAGCACGACTTCGAGTCGTGGTCGCGCTCCAGGCACCAGAGGCACACAAGATGGGGGTCCGTCACCGACATCAGCTTGTGGCAGGAGCCACAAGGCTTGAAGCTGGTCCGCCAAGATGACATCTCTGTGCACCAGGAGTCGAAAGACTCTAAAAAAGAAGTTGCCAAAAGTAGAGTCAAAAGGTGACTCGAGGTACCGCTCTCTCTGGATCTGCGCTGGCTGGCGCGGAAAAAGAAAGAACTGACGTCAGCGCGCAGGGGAGGCATCTAAGTAGATACCGCAACGTCACTCCGGCGACCACGACGCCAACGACGAAAGCGGAGTCGACCGACACCACCTACCGACACGCAGGGGCACTGCTGAAGAAAAAATCTCGGGATCCAGTATGACGCCTGGGGGTAATTCTAAGGTGAGGAATCCATAACTAATTGTCTCTTTCAGATAAACGCGGCAGTAGGGCGCGTGCTTGAGGCTACAATAGAAGTTTGCCTGTTGGGACTGTTTCCCAGGCCCCCCAGGAGAAAGGTTGGCAACAGATTTATTGATCTGGCCTTGATATTGGCCAAGAGGCGGATAGCCATGTCCTGGAAGTCAGCCCTGAGGCCATCGGGAGGGCTTTGGAGACGAGATGTCACGCACTGGGCAGGGGCGGAGAGCAGAGCCTTAGCTAGAGAGGAGGCCAGAATTCCAAAACATCACCCTTTGGCAGAGCAGTGGAGGGACATGCTGTCTAACTGGGAGCTCCCGGCGCAGGTGTCGGACGACAGTGACGGGACTGTCCAGGAGAACAAACCCCAGGGCAACGGGCTGATGGGACTTAGTGAGCTTGCCCATCCCCCCACACCCCCCTCAAGCATCAAACACCATATAGGGAAGTGGTGAGCCAACCATAGGTTCAACCTGGGAACAGCGGATGAGGCCTTGGGACCCCCTCGCCTGCCCTGACACACAACGCAAAGTTATTTCAGACTAATAATTAGTATAGCAGCAATGCCTGCCTTCGCACAAACACCCCAAAGTTGTTTTGTACCTGGTTTTGGTTAGTTAGAAGAAAACAACAAACAGATAATATCCCTGACGACTCCCCAGCTTCTGGGTGAAATAAAAAGTACAAATATGGTGCTATTTAGGTTACTGAAAGTTAAGCACATGGCAGCCTTGAGAGATAAGAGGAGTGTAATAATGGGTGTAAGTGAGGCATGTTATATCGCCCTCAAAGGGGAGGCAGAGGTATAATTAATATGCAAACAGAAACAATTGTATGTCACTGCTCTCGATATATGGTATGCTATGGTATGATATAAGCGCATATTTGTAATTGTCAAAAAGAATGTCAATAATTTGAAATAGCAATAAAAATATGTTTGAAAATTCATTTTAACACCTGCAGTTGGACTTAGTAATTTGAGCTCTTGTGTACCAATGCCTAATCTATTCAGTAGCATATTTAGAAAAGGCCATTCGAGAGAACTGCATGCCTTGCTCGCATCGAAAGAGACTCTGATCGCCTTGAAGATCAGGATCTATCTGATATATAATGGCAAATAAAGCACGGATGTAGTTGATTGACCTAGCAGGAATAAACCGGGTCTGGTCAGGTTGCACCATTCCCAGCATAATGGGTGTCAAATAGTTAGCTATGACTCGTGCTCTTATTTTACTTTCTTAAAGATTAGGCGGTAGGACTAAGTCATGTGTGGGTCTTTACCTGGGTTTTGACAATTTCATGATTAACGCTTCCCTAGCGGTTTCAGGTGGAGTGCCATTCCGAAGCACATTATATAGTGCTAGTAAGTTCAGATTTAACAAGTCTTTATATGTTTTGTAAAACTCAGCTGAAAGTCCAGACAACTTTCTGTTTGCCAAACTATAGCATCTTGAATTTTTTCTTCAATGAGGGGCTCATTTAATATTTGTCTGTGTGCACCCTTCTCCCAGGCCATGGTTAGGTAACCTAAATATTTAGAGATCCAGTCTGTCGTGTTTGTAGATTTGGAGGTGTATAGTTGCCTATAGTAACGAGTTAACACTTTTAAAATTTCTCTTGTGGTATATATACACTTTCCTCCTTTTGTATTGTTTATAAATGTTATTGTGCTATTTTTGGAGTGCTTGCTAAGTAGCAATGCAATCATTCTGTTGGAGGATTCACTGTCACTATATCTTCGGGCCTGAGCTTCTTTATCTATAAAAGCTTTCTCCCTTCCAGCAGAATCCTGGTATTCAGTCACTGTCATATTTATTTCATCCATTTTAGAGAGATTTATTTCTGGACTTGGTTTCTCCTCCAATTTTTTCAATCTGGCTTCTAATCTGTATAAATGATCGCATAGAGTTTGTAGTATCCTGGTATTCTTAGAGACGCACGTTCCTCTAATGACAACCTTGAAGGCATCCCATAGTGTGGCATATATAGTTATTGTGTTTATATTGAATTTAAAACATTCATTGATGGTGTTAACAATTTCTGCCTTGAATGGCATGTCTCTCAGTGTATTAGAGGTAAAACTCCTAAATCTCATATACTGTTTGTATTAGGGGGCTCCAATTTCATGAATACCAGTAAATGATCTGAAGAAGTGTGGAGTAAATGCCATACTTCTGAGATCCAGTGCAGCAATGAGTGTGAACATAATCAAAAATCTATGCAGCAGAACAAGTTATGCACTGACAAGTAATATGAGCAGGGTCACATATATGATGTTGTATTTACAGTACAGAGTTTGTTTTATAAAAGCAATGTGAATAGAATTTACAATACAAAAAAAAAAAACTGTTTATATGCCATTCATTTGTAAAACATGAGGGAGTGTGTTTCCATGAGTGTTTCTTGCGGTACGACAATGTCAATATCAACTTTATGCTTGCCCATGTTTGCTTGTATGAGTTTTCTTTTGTTAGCATTATTTAACCTCCTGACATTCCAGGGCATAAGGGGGATCGATATGCCACACGACACAACACTTCTGCTAGTCTGCGATGACACGGATGTACGCTGGTTTTTGTATTTCTTGTGTGTTGCTACCACTGGTGTCTAATGGCGCTGTCATGTGCACTTCTATCTGTACAGGTAACTGTATATAAACAGATTCCGATTTCCATCCTCAGCTATTCATTTCTTGGTCCCCCCCCCCACCACACACACACTGAGTTCACCAGCGTTTAGTGAGCGTAGAATTCCCTGGCGGGGTATCACCCATTTTACACCACCAGGTCGTCACAGTGGTGGATGTAGCAGGTAACAAACAGAGTCTAGACTTTACGTACCCTTCAACCCACTAACCATCTACTAATCAATATTTCTGGTGTTCTAAAAAGAAAATATGCATATATAAACAACTGATATCACCAGGGGTATAGTGCTTGACAAGCATGAGAAGGCTTTAACGTAGTTGTCTTTATCCGAATAGGAATCAGGCTTGAGGCCAGGATTCAGCAGCTCAACACCCCTCAGCCAGTCATAATTTGTCTCTACTGCCTTTATTAGTTATTGGAGTCCATGTCGTATACACTACATGATTGTTGTTGCAGTCATGGGGATGTCTGTTTCTCTTTGCTGTGCTTATTGACGTGCGGATCGTGGATCACTGAACATTTGTGTTTTACCAGTCATGTTTTTGAGCCTAGGGGCTTCAGAATGGCATAATGCATGTTGATGGATTGCAGCTTTCTCTCTCCATTGATAAATTATCTTCCGGCTTCTTGTACTTGTATTGTAAAGTCTGGAAACAAGGAAATCTTGGAGCCTTCATACCTTATCTCTCCTTTATCAGGTGCTACTTTTAAGGCAATTTCCCTGTCCCGATAATTTAACAGTTGAGATGTTATCAGTGTCAAGTCTTCCCCAGGGATTGGTTTTAGGGTCAGGGCTCTGTGTGCTCTCTCAACAGTAAACACTGTGGAGAATTTATTTCTGCTGAATATTTCTGGGAGGGAGTTTCAACAAAATGTTTAATATTTTCAGTATTAACGGACTCTGCAATCCCTGTGATGAGTATATTGTTGCATCCTGAACATGCTTCAAGGTCTTCCTTTTTGACTCGTATGTTCTCCAGCATTTTCTCAGTTTAGGTGTACTTTTCACTCAAAGTTGTGATATCATCCTCTGTATGTGATATTCTTCTTTCAACTATATCAACTCTAGTTATTGGTCTGCCCGGTGTTCTGTTATTCTGTCTATATGTGATGAGAGCGCATCAATTTTGTCTTCAATAGAGATTAAGCTATGCTTTATATCCTGTAAAATCATTTTTAAAATCTTGTTTAATTGATGCATTTGCCTAATTTTTTTTATCTACGAGTACTTGATAACTCTGTGCCACCCGATTGGCTCATCTACTATCAAAATTCAGCTTCAGCTGCTTGTTATCTGTTATACCTATCTTCGCACCTTTCAGATGTGGGATTGTGGTATCTGCTTTCTAGAGTGGATTTAATTACTGCAATGGCATATGTTTCATTGTAAACTGGTTAGCACACCTCACAAGGATTCTCGCATCAGATTCCGTGGATGCATGCAGTCTCTAACCAGGATCTCCACTTCTGGGTTCACCAAGCATGTAGGGTATAAGCACTCAGGGAGCCTGTTATTAGTGTCTACTCGCCAGTCCTGTATGAAGCCTCAGTGGTGCTTCCATTAAGCTGTCGGGGGAAGGTGGGGGGGTTTGGGGGGGGGGGGAGTGAAGACTTCTCTCTTATGGGTTGTTTCGTGCTGCAGTACCAGGGTCTCATCAATTCCCAGTTCTTAGACTGGAAATGGAATATCTAGCATAGTGCTATTTACCGATCCCTCGAACATCTGGGATGTAGTCCCTCCCCACCTCCGAGTTCACGAAGGATGACCAACAGTTTGGAGGAGGGCCTCCAGAGAGCACTCCTGCACCCCTGAAGCGTCCCTGTTTATATGGAAGTTATTGTCCTGGCCCAATTGCTTAATGTATGTCCAGGCTATCACCCCAGACCATGTGGTGCCATAAAGCTTATTTTCCTTTCCGTTGCAATCCAAAAAGCAGCAGCACCATCCATCCAGCTCATGAGGCTCCTTGTGCAGGTCGCACCCCACCACTGCATGTGAGGGCAAGCCCATCCTCACTGCGCATCCTCACTGCACCATGCAGCCTGGTCTTCTTTTGGCTCTGGCGATTATTATTTCCCTTGCAAGCTGCCAAGCAGCTCTGTGCGTGCGACCACCTCAGGAGCCCCTGTGAGCAGGTCATGCCCTACTCCTGCATGCATGAGTGAGCCTCACCTTCGCTGGCCTCCTTACTAAACTGTGTGGCTTGGCCTACTTTTGGGAGCAACGAGCGGAGTAAAGGCCTCAACCTCGGCTGCCTATGGTATAATCAAGATGGTATGGGCAGTTATTTTCACTTCAAACATTTATTGTCTTATAGCTAGCATCGGTATGAGCAGAAAACAAATTCTGAAGGATTATAAAGGATTTCCTAGGTGGTTGCAGTAGCCCCCTCACAGTTAGGCCATCTTTGTGCATAGCTAGCCCTGCCCCCTGTATTCTCTATAAATAATCTACATTATAATTTTGGAGCCCATGTAAAAGTTCTGCATAATAATTTGTAAAGAGCCCTGATGCTCCATCTGACTTGTTCTGTCTATAAAAAACTAAAATACGGAGAGTGTGTTTCAAATAAATGCTTTGTATTAAAATAGAGTGTGTTCACCTAGGTATATTTATTCTGCTCAAAGAGCACCACTGAATTAAGGAGAAATTAATCACCCTATTCGCTTTGATGAGTTACATTCATGGACTGAATTTTACCATACAATACAACTGTAAAATGTTGCTTCCACTTTTTACAATTGTCTTCTGATAGTGTGTTTATCAGTCTGAAAGTGCGTGAGGCCTATTGGTATGATATAGGTTTTTATGTGGCTTTAGTTGAGTCAGAGACAAGATAAGCAGTATGGACTTGATTTAGTAAGCTTTTCACTGCAGGCTTAAGTGATTCTTATTCCTAAGTCACCCACAAAGTATCAGAATTAAGCCCTAGATGTTTGCATTAAGTGCCAACTCTATAGCACATGCAGTCCTAGAGTTAAGAATACTTTGCATGCCATATATCTGTGTTAGTCATCTTGCCTATCTTGCCATATTTGATTTGATTTATTGATTTATAAAGTGCCCGAATCACCCTATCAGGGGTATCCCCGCGCTAAGACTGCTATAGCCAACCAGGGAGCGACAATTCAGAACAATAGGGTTTTCAGCAGCTTTCTCAATACCAGGAAATCAGTGCATTGGCGTAGGTGGATAGGAAGTTGGTTCCAATAGAGGGGAGCCAGATGGAAGAAGGCTTTGCCACTCATGCAAGCTTTTTTGAAGCGTGGGATGTGCAGCAGTGCTTTGGTCCCTGACCGGAGTGACCTGGATGGCTGGTATCTGACAAATTTGTCTGATAGATAGCTGGGACCCAGGTCATGTAAAGATTTGTAGGCCATGCAGCAGATCTTGAATTTTATCCTTTTTCGAACCGGGAGCCAATGGAGCTTTTGAAGTAAGGGAAGAGAAGCTGTTCTGGGCGGGGCATTGGCAACCAGGCGGGCCGCAGTGTTCTGGACAACCTGCAATTTGTTCAAGGAAACCTCTTTGGCTGAAATCAGCAAAGCATTGCAGTAGTCCACTTAAATCTACAAAAGATTTGTGAGTGTATGCCTTAGGCCATACCAGAGAATTTACTGACACCAGTAAGTTGTTTTTCTTTTCTCCCTTGTAAAAACATCTATGCCCTATACGCATGTAAACGTGAAGAAACTATATTCATACACTTCACTAGCCTATTCTGGAATAGTTTCACGTGTTGATGAGTGGAAAAATCTTTTGGGAATGTTTGGGAATGTCAACAAAGAACAACTTTGTGCTGTTTACTACATTTCCAATGGACACCATTCCTGGGATGACTCGTTCTTACCCCTGAGCCTAAAGTTACATGGGTGGAAAAATGGCAATTTTTCACCCAAGTAAAATTAAGCCTTATCAACAGTCCACAATCGCAAATGCAATTTACATTCACAAGAAATCTCTATTCAAAGTCATTTACAGATGGAAATACATTTTTGACAGATGCACAAAAATGTATTAGGGCCCATTCTGAATATCAAAGAGACATATGACATTGCACAAACATTTGCACACAGGAACAGCGATTTCCCGATCCCTTGACCACCCACTCACCGTGCTCTGAACAGCTGTAGTAATGCTAGAGAACACACCAAGAGTTGCGCTTCTGGGAGACGATCCTCCATCCTCTGAGGATGGACTTGAAGCTTCACCAGCTGAGCTTCCTACAATTAGAGGAACAGAAAACTGATCAAGTTCCAGAATCATTGAGCACTGGTACTGTTACTCAATCATGTGATCCAATTCCTTGGAGTCCCATGACCTCTAACCCAGCCTAAAGTATGCTCCCTGCTCACAGCTGCTATCAAACTACCTCCCCCCTCCGCAAGCCTCACCTTGAGCCCTGCTTTGGTCACACTTTCCTCTCTGCCAAGGTCACATTTGCCAAAGGCTTCCAATCCCTGCTGACATCTCACTAACTAAAGGACATCTCACTCATTTACTCACATTCCAATCTGTGCTACACGCAACCACATCCTCACTGCCCTTTTTTTTCTTCAGAGCCCACACTATCTTTTAGCCTATTTAATACTTAACTACATTCTTGTACACTCCTTGTAAATCATTCAGGATTTGAATATGTTCTTCCAGTCCTAAACAGACTATATGCAGATTATCATGCAAACTGATTACAATCTGATTCAGTAGGTCAATCCGTGTTTGTGCCTTAATGAAACTGAGGTAGGGCAACATAGTAGCTAGTTACCGCTCAATGGTAGAAATACTGATGTGCTGTTTCCTGGTGCAAAGGGGCAATTAATCTAAATGGTCGAAAGTTAGACTGGTCACTCTAAAGCTTCTTTGACCAACCAATGACCCTGGCAAAGAATATGAAGAATATGGGCTTTCCAATGGGTGAAGCTCTTTAGGTAAGTGCCAAATTTGTCTACATCTCCAAAAGCTGTTTTTTTATCCATGTCAATGGAGCAAAGTCTTCCATCTCTTTCCTATTGTATTGAAGCCCCTTAGTATTGGGCCTGGTGAGATCCAGATTGTATTTTTCTAATTCCCTGAACTCAGGACAAAAACACCTCATTACTGATCTACACTCTACAAGCGGCGCAGAGTGATTGCATTAAATTCTAGTGGCTCTTTTTATTGCAAAACATTGTCTTCAACTCTACCTCAACCAGCCTGCAAAAGTGTTTTCCTCCTCTCAAAGAGGTCCTCTAATAAAAGTTGTTTAGTCCATCTCCCTTAACAACTGTATTTTGCAAGCGTCAAGACCTTTCTTAAACAGAGCAGTTTATAAATCGCCTCAGCTGAAGCCCTTTCATTCAAAGCTCAGATCTCTATTGAAAATGCTTCTGTTCTCAGAATCCTTTTATCAATTTTCGTTACTTAATAATAAGAATGGCAGCACCTCGAGGAGCATCATGAACTACGCACTATACATGTGTCATTATCAACATCATCGTCTTCAGCTCTCAGTCTGGCTCGTTGCTGCTGCCTTGTTTGTCTACAGATTCCATTTCTTTTCCTGGCTGCTTCCTACGTTTAATCCTCACCAGCTAACATCACTCTTTCTGGCATGCAAATACCTCCCTTACTGCTGCTGTCTGCTTCACAGTCCCTTCCCTAGCTCATCTCCCTGCCTGGCTTGAATCTTCCTCCCCGGACTTCATCTCCCAATCTTCTTGCCTCAGATCTTCCTCGAAGTCCAGATCACACATCATTCTCTCAATCACCTTCTCCTGCCCGATCCATGGCCAACTCTCAAATCCCCTCCCCCTTACTTGCGACAACTTCAGCTCATCATCTTTCTCCTCAAGCTATATACCCTTCCATCCACTGCTCACCTCTCCCAGGCTCCACATGTTGAACACAGCTCCTGTATTGCTCACAACAAACTGCCAAGTTCATACATCCTTCCCTGGCCCACATTCCACTTCATGCCTCATTTAATGACCAGTCCACAGCTCACACTCTGCCTGAATCGGATCCAGTTCCTAGCCCTACGTCTCTCTTCCTGCAGCTGCATCATTTATTTATTTCCTCCTCATTCCCTCCTCTGTGCACAGCTCACCTTAGCTCACATCCTCTCCCTGTTCTGCATGCTTAGACATCATCCCGGCTTACATCTCCCTTTATGTCTGGCTCAGACTTTCCTCTTTGCCTCACACAGCCTCTTTTTCTGATTCACATCTCCCTTTCCAGGTACAATGCAACTCGTTCTGGCTTATTTTACCTTCCTTGGGCCACATCTCTGTAACTGACTGGTTCAAAACGTCTTCCTCCAAAGCACATATATCACATTGCTCCAGAATTCCCAGCCCTCCCCTTGGCTCACAGCTCTTTCCCTTGCATGCTTGCTTACATCTCTGGCTCATATCTCCCTAGGTAGCTCACTACTAATATCACATTCTATGGCTTATATTTCTCACTTGCTTACATCTGCATCCCTCCTAAATAAACCTTCTATCCTGGCACACGTCTTCCACCGTGGCTCATATTTGTTTTCAAAGTTCATGCATCATTCTCTCCGGACGCACATCTCCTTGCGACATTGGCTTACATTTATCGCCCTGGCTCACATCAACTAACTTACCCTTTAACTAATAGCTCTCTCTCAAGCTTACATCTTCTGTTATTCTAGATCTGCCTCAGCTTGCATTTCTCACTAACTTTTCCATCCCTCCACGGCTCACAAGCCACTCCCTTTTGTGGCCTGGCACCCACACCTCTCTCAAAGCCTTTTTGTGTCACAGGTAACTACAGTCTCATTTCTATGGTCAAGTGCTTAACCTGCTATATGCTGGATTTGGTCCTCCACAGAGATCTCATTTGGGCTTGGTATACCAAGACTGGCTTCTGCCTTCTCAATAGCGCTAGATATTCCGTGACCTGAGAAATGGAATGGAGGCAGCATTAGGTCAAGCAGTCTGGGCAAGCTGAAGGATGTGTCCAAGGACAAAGTGGTAACAGAACACTGAAAGACACATAACTTTGAGACAAAATAATAGAGAATGCAATATCTGTGAGCGTAGGACATTAGTGGACACAAAACATCAGTGGATGAAGCACACTGGTGGAGGCACAATTCAGTGAATATAATGGAATGGAATGGAATAAGGGGAGAGTATTGCAGGGTACAGGCACTGGTGAGTACGGATTAGTATAGTAGTCAAACGCTACTGGAAGAACATTGGTGCTCAAAAAGTCAGAAAACACTGGTGGTGAAGAACTTTGGTATGAGCTAAAACAAATTGCGATGTACACTGGTCAGGTACAGAATGTTTTTCAGCACAGGCTGCATGGCCTTTTCATTGGGTATTAGGGCTGTCATTAGTTAATGGGCAGCACCAGTTCGTCGTTTGGCAGTGGTGTCAAAGGGACACAAGTACTGCTGCACTTCAACTAGATAGCCACGTTACTCCCTTTCTGCACTTGACTTGACATGAGGGGTGAAGATGAACAATAAAAGCCAACTCCAAGAAGTAGTAGTGGGTTACAATCTCATACACTATGATGCAATAGTAACATGCAATAAACTCAATATACAGATATTGCTTACAAAATGTGCCGTCATAAATATTGCAGTTAAAGTAATGAGAACATAAAAAAGTAGATATCCTGGCACTGTCGGGACACAAATTGATGCACAAGAATAGCATTTGTGCTAGTAAGGTGCCATAGTTGAAATAAGACTGAGTCGTATGGCCAGTGTTACTCTTTGCCCTGCGACTGGAAGTCTCTGGGGTTCTACAGCTTGAATATCTATTCTCTTTGTATATTTTGTTCATAAGTATCCCAGCAAATGAGCAATGCTAGCAGAAATAAAAACAAGTACTTGCAAAGACAGGAGAGCTGGCCTTGAGAAGCTGGTATGTTGATTTTTACTGAAAGCATGTGCCGAGAAAATAAAACAAAATGTTGCTGACTAAGTATGGCAGCCATATGTTTACAAAAAGTTATCTACATTTAAAAAAAATATTATCGTCTGTTGGGTAAAACTTGCATCTTTGAAACTATCTGGAACCCTTTTGTAAGCGGTGATGCTTACAGAAGAAAAATGCCCTGTGAATTTGTTAAATCACAGAGCCTTTTGAATTGTCTAATGCCTGATACTTCCCAGGCCATGGTTTGTACATGCAACAAGACTGGGTGCTTCTCTCTTTTTTCCTATCTTGCATGTGTACCTGTGAAAAGCAGACCTTTTAGGGCTAACTAACCTTTTTTACACGTCCTCTTGAGACATTCCATGTTTCTTCGTCCTCCAATCTCTTCTATTAATATGGTCTTTACCTGTACCCTATTCGGATGCTGTTCCAATTTGTATAATAGGTTTCAAATTAGAAGTTAAAAAGCGTGGGATGTTTGTACTTTGTACTCAGTTTCACTAAGCTGTATTGTTGAATACTTAGATTAAGATATTAGTGTGGAGGTAGTTTGTCTGTTGTAGGGGCTATATCCCCGCACTTTTATTTTTAATCAGAATAAAAAGAAATATTGGAAGACATTTTAACCACCACATATAATTTTAATTGGTGGTTCCTGGTAGGCAGGTGTACTTAGAACAGATTTACGTTTGTTTTATTGCACATCACAGGAACACAGACATTTTCAGCAGGAACAAGGACTGGCATATGGAGTTGTACCATGTGCGCAGTGTTCTCCTCAGAAACATATGTTGGTTCCACGCGGTCTTTAAAAAGTAGTACTTCAGTTAGACCACAGCCACATCATGGGGGCAGGGTGTCATCAAGTGGCAGAGAAAACAGAATCAATGGACCTTCTTATATTTGCAGAAGCAATCAACTATTTAAAGAAGTATTTAAACTACTAAGTCTCAACTTGATTCAGTCTGAATTATTACTTGGACGGCCGTCTTGCTCACTCTTAGAAATCATACTGGATGGCTGGATATAAGAACACACCACCACGTCTCTCATGGAATATGCTTTAGACTTAAACAGGAGGTAACAATAGCAGTGGATAATCTCCGTTCTTCAAAACAAGCTCAAAAGGCATATTACAAATAAAGGGACCAGATTGTGTGTCCTACAATATGGCAAGCGAGTCCTTGTTTTATTACCCCCAACTATTGACCCGATTGCATGGGACTTCAAAAGTGAGGGATGGCATAGGGAAACTGATGTATCAAGTTGCCCAGAATCAGATAAAGGTGCTTAAAAAATTAGAACAGTTATGTTTTATCTGATGTTCTAACCCACTACCACCCTACAGAGTAAACCTTGATATGATTGCTTAGCTTCACTACCCCTTGAGCATTAAGGGCCAGATGTACGACCATTTTTGCATGCGCAAACGGGTTTGCGAACCCGTTTGCACATGCAAAAATAGCATGGGGAATGTACAAACCCTATTTTGCGACTCGCAATTTTTTGCGACTCGCAAAATAGGGTTTTGCGACTCGCTTTTAGGAAGGGGCGTTCCCTTCCTTATAGCAAGCGCAACCCTATGTAAGAATGTTTTGTGTCCGCAATTGCGGGCGCAAAACACTCACAAATTACCACCCTCTTCAAGAGGGTGGTAATGGGGTCGCAAAAGGGAAGGGGTCCCCAGGGGACCCCTTCCCCTTTGCAAACGCAGGGGAAAATATTTTTTAAGGGCAGGCAGTGGTCCCAGGGACCACTGCCTGCCCTTAAAAAATGAAACGAAAACGTTTCATTTTTTTTTTTTTTTTAAATGCATCCCGTTTTTCTTTAAGGAAAACGGGCTGCATTTAAAAAAAACTGCTTTATTTAAAAGCAGTCCCAGACATGGTGGCCACCATACCTGGGAGGGCCTGCCATTCCCAATGGGGTCGCAAATTGCGAGAGGCTCATTAATATTCATGAGACTCTCTATTTGCGACCCCATTGGGAATGGCTAACAGTGTGTTACACACTGTTGTACATCCTAAATAGCGCCTCGCAAATTGCTCAAGAACAATAATGGTTAATGGGATAGTTCAAACTCTTCTGCAGCAGGGTGGCTAGCTCCAGCTAATGAGACCACACTCCATATTAGCCGTGTGAAGGTTTTGAGCCTCCAGATCGCTCTAAGATAAAAACAGTCATATATGTAAATCTCAATAGTAAGGTGATTGGTTGGGGGCAGTAAAATCTCACCAGTGAAGTCGCAGGATAGCTCCTCTGTTCCTTCATGGCCCAGGCAATGTTTCACTATAGTCTTTGCTTTTGTTTCTTCTTACAGGCGAGCTACGCTGATAGGATTTCTTGTCTTCTGGGCAATGCAGTGCTCTGGGCCATCCTCCATGAAGATCTTCAGTCAAGTGGTCAGCAGCAGCTCCTCCTCGTGCAGGGTAGTGCAAATCCTCATCTTCCACATGTCAAAGCAGCAGGGGGCTTCTATGAATTTAGGCTTGTGTTCTCCAAGTCAACATGTTGTATGGGTTATTGACTTGAGGAGGCCATTACTTATCCTACCTTGGAGGTCCAGGCATGCATGAAAACTACCCAAACCCACTTTCATGAGTGCAAATAGCCACATGTTCAGACAAGCCACATGCAGTCAAATTCGGAATGAGTAACTAAGACAACAGGTTTTGGAATAACTGTTTAGTGCATGATTTGGGAAAGCTATGCCATCATTGCTTATGTGTCTTCTGAGCTACTCTAGGTTTCTCCCAGAGAACTCAACAATGTTCAAGTCTACTGGAGATGTTCCATGACTCTTGTCCAAGCCTAGGCGATGTTGAACATGGGTGAACCAAAAGTGTAGCCCCAGCCACAGTCCAGGGCTGCTGCTCTCCAGATACCAGGCTATAGTATAAATAGTAGTTGTAACAACTGTATAATAGTTCAAGATGATGTGCCTATTCACCTGCACAACTGTTACCGAGGGGGCATACTGCCTTCCTCAGGTAAATTACATTCACTCTCTAAAAACAAGGGTCCATGCTTTAGTTGTGTGGCCTGTGTGGGTTGCCAGTTATGGTATGATATGATATGACTGGGAGATAAGTTGCACGTTATGGTGTGATATGACAGAGATAATAACCACAATGAATGATGTCAAGAGAAGATACTATATGAGCTGCCACAAAATAATAGTTCCCCTGTAGCCTTTCTTTGTTCTCCTGTGACAACTTGCCCTGTCCTCTAGCTGTTTGGCAGGATGGGGAATAAATATCTCCTCCCCTGCCCTTCAATGTACCTGGAGTACCCCAACTGAATTCCAAACTGTTAGGTGTTGCCTTGCAATATGAGGATGCTGGCTAAGGAGGTTTTGTTACTATCTATAAAATTCCATTTGAAACAGCCCTTCCTTTGCCCTCCAAAGAATGACCAGGAGATGTAGACAGTCATGACTGGAAGAGTGCTTACAGTCCTCTTATTCAACCCTGGACTCCCGCCAGTGACCACAACTTCAAAATAAAAACTCATCAGTGGAGCCTAGTGTTTCATAATTCATCTCATCTTCCAGCAGACACAGAGAAGAAGTGTGCTCAAGTCTGGGCATTTCTCAAGCTTTGGTAGCCATTTCCTCTCTTACAGTACTAGGAGTAGATTATACTTCACACTTCCATTAAAGTAAAGGACGCTGGGCTGCTTGTTGTGAAGAGTGTAGCATGCCCCACACAAAGAGGACAAAAACCAGGACTCCGCTGTCAGAAGCAGGTGCCCACATGGAGGACATTACAAGGGAGTGAGATACTCCTGAGCCACAAAGACCTTTTATCCCAGCTACCAGAACTATTACAACAAAGCAACTGTAATACCAGAAATTAATGACCTACAGAGATGCATTAAATAACTAGAAGTATGGCAGGGCTGCGACACCCAGAACATGCTGTGAACTCCCTATCCACCCTCTCAATGATAAGGTAGCAAACATCTTCCCATTTCCCCATCTCATTGGTACTCTGATAAACCGAAAACTTGACCACGACTGACCGCTTCTCTAGATATAGGCCCTAAGTCTGTTACCAGAGTTTGGGGTACTCCATACAACCCCAGTGCCTGATACCATTTAGTGTTCAAACTGGTTCGCTCCCATCACTGTGCTAAGTATTCCAGACATACCAGATTTCCCCTAATAAGTCTGCTAACTGGTTATAGACTTTTTAGTGAGCTTGTCTTCTCCATCATACAATAACTTTGGACTTGGGTGGGACCCCTCTTTCAGTGACAGGGTTGTTTATTTAGGCTGTATTAATTTTTGCAAGCAACTCAGACACACAAGCTCAAATTTACCGAGCTATCCTGCCTCAACATCTAGGGTCATCAGGAAACTAGCAGAGACTGCAGACATACAATAGTACACTTGATACTTTGTTGTATTGACCTGCCACTCAGCATAACTTACTAGCAGGAAGCAAAAATGTAGTAACAGTAAAACTCACAAAGGTTAAAAAGGACACACAATTTCTTCAGGGGAGAACACTGGCCACAGGACACCAGGGGCTAGAGAACATAGTCCCTGGTGCAGCAATGCTATAAACATGTTTAGGAATGTGTCTCAGCCGAGGAGTTGCTAGTATCCTCTGTTTTTTGTGTGTTGGCTTTATTGTAACTCTTCTATTTTACCTACTTAATGTTAAATACCTATGGCAGTTCAAAGTAAAAGATCTGACTGAATGTTGAACTTTTGTGCTATTTATTCTTATGTTTATCTGATGTTCTAACCCACTACCACCTTACAGAGTAAACCTTGATATGACTGCTTAGCTTCACTACCCCTTGAGCATTAAGTGCCCAAAAGGCGAAACCTGGTTATGCAATTGCAGTACAAGAGTATCTGAAACCATGAGGCACAAGAACTAAATAACAGAAGCCACAACAGATAACGCCCATACACCAGTGGGTGCACTGGACCAAGAGAAAGGAATGTTAGTGCCCCATACATATCAGCATTTAAGACTAAGGAGGAAAGCAGTAAGTGACACCACTGCATGGCCACTAGCTCGGTGCAGAGTCTTTCCACACGACCATCTGCAGACTTGTTCTGGGTGGGTGCTGCCCATAGTTCTGGCATTATGATGGCTGTACACCTACACAGCGTTTGCTTTAGAAGTCTCGGTAGCTGGTGTCCTTGGTCATTACCAATGAGATGGAGAGTTAGTTCCCCTTAATGTGGACAGACCAACAGGCGCGGTATGGTTCACCCCAAAAGAACAAATGCTTTACTTTTATCTTCAATTTGGGTTAAACGTGAAAGATACAGTCACCACGGTTTGGGGCAGCCTCGGTTCCCCAATATGAGGACAACCAAGGAGTTAGGGTTTCAATCCATAGACTCACGTCTCCCATAGAGGTGAAGTGACCATTAAGGGCCAGAATGAGTGTGAAACCCTTGTTAAGGATAAGTTACTTACCTGTAATCCTAGTTCTCTTCCAGGGGTATCCTCATCAAAGTCATAAGCACTTGAATATTCCCGCCCATTCTATACAAATTATATATGAAAACATATATATACAGCTCAATCAATGCAGCCTCCCAGAAAAAAAAAAACACATAATAGGCTAAGCAATGCTGTGAGACCTTGTCTTTGCACATACACAAACAAACCAGGAAGACCAAAAGACACTTGAACTGCTTTTAATGAACAGCAGAAAAGTAGTCCTGCAAAGAAAAAGTCAGGCATTGTTAGCCCACAGGCTGCATTGGAACTTCAACAGCACAGAAACTGAAAGCAAATGTAGAAACTCAAAAACTGGCACCCTGTCTTTTAGGCAGCCATGACCCCTAGCTTCCCATCATGCCTCAGGGGTGACAGGTCAGTTGTTCTTTGCAGAGACCCGGAGGTCAGGGCACAAAGAGATGACATAATTTTGGATCTTTTGCCCAGGGAGGTGGGTGAGTTGCTTATGACTTTGATGAGGATACCCCTGGAAGAGAACTAGGATTACAGGTAAGTAACTTATCCTTCTCTTCCAGGGGATCCTCATCAATAGTCATAAGCACTTGAATCGAGTAGCAAGCCCATCCCCTCTTCCTGCGGGCAAATGAGTACCATAAATGACAGTAACATCAAAGAATCACTTCAAATGACTTTCTCATTTAAATAAATTCCTCAAGGAGGCTTGGCCTACTTGGGTATCTGCTCTGGAATCAGAGTCGAGACAATAGTGTCTCGTGAAATTATGTACCGATTTCCAAGTGGCTGCTTTGCAGATCTCAGCCATCAGTACATTGTGTAAAAAAGCTATTGTAGCTGCTTTCCCCCTAGTGGAATACACTTTGGAAGAAGCCAGAAGGGGTTTATTTGCCAATTGATAAGCCAGCTTGATGCAAGACACTATCCATCTGAAAAGGGAACGCTTGGAGGCTGGGAAACCTGTTCTAATGGAACCATAGTTTAGAAATAACTGATCTGACTTCCTAATGGTCTGAGACTTATCTAAGTAGAATTTCAGAACTCTTTTAAGGTCTAGGGAATGGAGAGAACTTTCCGCTGGCGTAGATGGATTGGGAAAGAAAGAAGGTAGCGAGATACTTTGATTGACATGAAAATCCGACACCACCTTCGGAAGGAAGGAGGGGTGGGTCCTTAAAACCACTCTGTTGTGGTGAAAAACCGTGTACGGTTCTTTGGAACAGAGCGCCTGAATCGTGCTTATTCTACGAGCTGAAGTAATCGCCACCAAAAAGGCGGCTTTCCATGTAAGGTGCTGAAGGGTCGCTTTGTGAATAGGCTCAAAAGGGGGACCCATAAGCTTAGAAAGAACCAGGTTCAACTCCCAAGGAGGTGAAGGAGGCCGGACGGGGGGAAAACTTTCTTTAAACCCTGAAGGAAATCCTTAACCACTTGGAGCTGGAAGAAAGAAGGTTGATTTGGAGACTTTCTGTAATCCGTAATGGCAGCCAGGTGTACCTTAATGGAAGTAAACTTTAGACCTGACTTGGCTAAATGCAGGATATAGGGCAAAATTACCTCTTCTTGCCCCCTGGTAGGCTGGAAACCATTACGCATACACCACAAATAAAACCTTTTCCATTTAGAAGAATAGGAATGTCTTGTGGAAGGTTTTTTGGACTCTCTCAAAATGTTCATACAGTCCTGAGAGAGGTTTAGGTGGCCATACTGGAGGACCTCAGGAGCCATGCTGCTAAGTTCAACGAGGGAAGGTTGGGAGGAAGGATCCTCCCGTTCATTTTGGACAGAAGGCCCGGTCTGCACGGAAGCCTCCTGTGTGGACACTCCGAGAGATGCAGAAGGTCAGGGTACCACCACTGCCGTGGCCAGTCTGGTGCTATTAGAATCATCCTCATCCTGGAGCCTGTGAGTTTGGTTATGACCTTCGGGAGGAGAGGAAGAGGTGGAAAAGCGTAAACAAAGGTTCCTGACCAGTCGATCAAAAGAGCATTCCCTATCGATCCTGGTCGGTAAAACCTTGACGTGAAGGCGTGGCATTTTTGTTTGACTCGTCCGCAAAGAGATCGATGGTTGGATGACCCCATTGCTGAAAAATGTCCGCCACCACTTCGTCGTTTAATGCACAGTCTTGTTGATCATCGAAGTGACGACTTAGAGAGTCCGGCCTGATAATTTTGCTCCCCTGGCAGATGGAGTGCTGTGATTGAGAGCTGTCTGGCCAGGAGCCAATGCCAGATCGCCTTAGCCTCCAGGGACAGTGTGCGAGAGCGAGTTCCCTCCTGCTTGTTTAAGTAGTACATGGTGGTCGTGTTGTCCGTCTGTACTAATATGGACTTGGACTGTATGGACGGCTAGAACGCCTTGAGGGCTAGATGTACTGCCCGTAGCTCCAGCATGTTTATGTGATATGTTTGTTCCTTGCTGGACCACCTGCCCTGAGTCTGCAGAAGACCCATGTGTGCTCCCCAACCCTGAAGTGAGGCGTCTGTGATCAAAGATTGTGTCGGAGGAGGTTGGTGGAAAGGCACTCCTACCAGGAGATTTTTTCGATGAGTCCACCATGGGATGGAAGATCTCGCGGAATGGGAGAGAAGAATCCGGTCTTCCCATCGTGCTGACGTCTGATCTCATTTGTCCTCCAAGTCATGCTGCAGAGGTCTCATCCTCAGCCTGGCGTTGGGGACTAGAAAAATGCAAGATGCCATCGACCCCAGGAGCGATGCAACCTGCCGAACTGAGGGCTGATGAACTTGAAGAAGATTGCACTTCAGCTTGATTGATAATAGTGTCCTCCAAAGAAGACACTTTTCCTGTGCTGGAGTCCAGAGTAGCCCCCAGGTAGTGAATTCTTTGAGTGGGCTGATGGATTGATTTCTTCATATTCACATGAAGGCCCAAGCGTTGTAGCAAGTTCAGGCAGATTCAAAAGTGGTCTTTCACCGTTTGAGGAGAAGAGCTCTTTAGAAGCCAGTCGTCGAGGTATGGATAGACGAACAGAGCTTGGCGACGTAGAGCAGCGGCTACCACTGTCATGTATTTTGTGAATACTCGAGGTGCAGATTTTAGGCCGAACGGTAGGACTGTGCTGATAATGCTTGGAGCCTACCATGAAGCGCAGGAACTTCCGGTGCTGTGGAGCAATTGGAACATGGAAGTAAGCATCCTGGAGGTCTATCGAGCACATCCAATCCCCTTTCTGAAGATGTGGATATATTTGATGTAGCGCCAGCATACGAAACTTTTCTTTTTGGATGGCTTTGTTGAGGGAACAAAGATCCAGAATAGGTCTGAAACTCGCTTTTTGACCCTTCTTTTGTACCAGGAAGTATCTGGAGTACACTCCTTTTGCTCGTTGTGATGGAGGAACCTCTTCTATGGCCAATTTCTGTAAGAGAGTGGATACCTCTTGGCGCAACAACGGCAGTTGGTGAACACTATCTTTACTGGGGGAGTGCACTTTGGAGGAGAACGAAAACGTAGTGCATATCCATTTTGCAGGATATTCAGCACCCATTGATCGTTTGTGATGCTGCGCCACTCTTCTACGTGGCCGGCGATACTTCCTCCCAACGGCAATAGAGGAAGTGAATGTTCATTGTTTGCCAGTGTTCTTGGCCGTGGAAGAGGGCTGTCGGGGCACACCTCTACCCCTGGAAGGTTGACGTCCCGGATAGTGAGACTTTGACTGGTAGTACTGCCTCTGGGACCACTGAGGGGCTTGAACCCTCTGATGGAACGCTCTATGATCATAAGGCCTGTAGCGACGTCTGAATTCCTTCCTTTTTTCTAAACCCACAGCCTTAAAGAGTGTTCAGTTCTAATTTCATCCTGGCCATCTCTTCATCTGTGTGAGAACCAAAAAGGGGATTTCCAGAAAATGGAAGGTTCAAGATGCGCTGTTGGGCTTCCGGCTTTAAGGCTGTAAGCCGTAACCAGGAGGATCTTCTTGCGCATATGCCATGCGAGTACGAGTGCGCAGCTAGAGATGCTCCATCAGCTGCCGCACTGATCATCTGATTCGCAACAAGGGCTCCCTCCTGGAGAATCTCCCCAAAATCTTGGCGGTCCTCTTTGGGCAGTTTTTCTTTGAAACGCTCTAGCGAATCCCACAAAGCCCTATCATAACGACCCAACAGGGCTGCAGCACTAGACACTTTCAAAGATGCAGCTGCAGAGCCACAAGCCTTCCTCCCCCAAGAATCCTGAGCCCTGCTCTCCTTGTCCGGAGGGACTGTTGAGGAAGAGGCTACTGCATGGGTCTTCTTTGCAGCAGCAATAATCACTGAATCTGGTGGGATGGGTCTGACCTGAGGAACCAGGGATCTTGCTCTGCTGGTCTATATTTTTTTAAGATCCTTGCCGGAGCCGTTTTGATCGTTGTTGGGGTAAGAAAAATGTCCATGACTGGTTGCAAGAGTCCAGGAACCAGTGGCAGCAGAGGCCTCAACACAGACCTCTGATGCAGAGTCTCAAAAGTAACAGACATAGACGTCTGAGGTGCGGACATCTCGATGTTCAAATTTTGTGCCCCTCTTGCCAGCTCATCATGAAATGTGTTGATGTCGTTGACAGGTGACACTCTGGAGGGAGGACTGTCCGTTAATGTGGGTGAGTAATCCCTCTTGGAGGTATGAGTCGAGGAGGACGACCAAGACGGTGTTCTTCGTCTCCTGTGACGGCCATGGGAAGTGGATTTACGACCTGATGGAGATGGAGACTTGTCCCTTTGGCGACCCCTGGATGGAGTAGTAGGTGAACGATCTACTGCCTGCACCAGCCGAGCCAGAGGAGATCTATGGAGAGGACTTGAATAGTCCAAAGGATGTCGCTTTCTGCCAGTGATGGACTGGAAGGAGCCACCTGGGAGAGAGATGAACAGAAGGGGATCTGTGGTCTTCTCCTCGTTGTGTAAGAGGAACAGTGATCTGCGGAGTGGATTTCTGCACTCGCCGTTCTGGAGACAGAGAAGAGGAGCTTCTCGACATCGAGATAACCTGTGGAGATCCTGCCCTCGACACTGAAGGTTCAAGAGGCCCTTTCATGCAGAGCTGTGCCTCACCCAGGTCGAATGATGGGTCGACGTCGATAGCTGTGAGTGTCTCGACGTCGAGCGGCTATGCACCACTAAGACCTGTGAGTCCACTGACAGAGATCTTGGCCTCGACGTCGGCCGTGTAGACTCTTTCTGCTTCAACGTCGACCGATGCCCCATCGACGGAGACTTGTGCTTCGACGTCGGAAGAGGAGTACCCAACAGAGTACCAAGCCTCGACGTCGTACGAGGAGAAGGTGATGGTGAGAGTCTTCTCGACGTCGAACCTCTTGACACCGTCGATCTAGGCCTCGACATTGAGCGCCGTCTCCTGAACTGCAACGGAGGAGTCTGCCTCGACGTAGAACCCCTTCTCGACGTCGCAGATGATCTGGGCCTCGACGTTGAGCGCCGTCTCGTGGACTGCAACGGAGGAGTCTGCATCGATGTCGAACCCTTTTCCGACGTCATAGATGATCTATGCCTCGACGTTGACCGCTGCCTGGATGACGGCAACGGAGGACTGTGCCTCGACATCGAGCACCGTAACGACGGAGGAGAGTGGTGTCTTGATGTCGGGCGATGAACCTGCACCAACGGAGAACGACTCCTCGATGCCGACCGTCGCCGGGTTGGCGGTGGCGGAGGATTAGACGCTGAACTTGACGTACCTCTGCGCTTGGAAGTCTTCGAAGACGACCGATGTTCTCTTGACGGTGATGCCGCCGAAGGGATTGTCATCGACGTTTTCTTCGCCGATGGAGGCATTTTCGACGCAGAGCCCACACCGATGAAGAACAGACCGGGATTTTGCTTCTGGAAGATGAGCTGGGCCTCTTCTTCTTCTGTCTCACAGGAGACCTGCCTCTAGAGGTAGAAGTTTTCCTTTTCTCAGAGAGACCATAAAGACGAATCCTCTCTCTGTCCTTGAGAGTGCGTCTTGATAAAGTTTGGCAGTGTTGGTAAGTCTCAGGAACATGAGAATACGGAAGGCAGAGAATACAAACAGAGTGAGAATCTGTTTTGGCCTTCTTATTGCCACAGGAAGGGCAAGGATCAAACAGAGAAGGCATCTCTGAGAGGAAAAAAATGCCAAACTGCCAGATAAAAGGTAATATATTACTCCAACAGGTGTTAAATGTCGAAGTAAATGAATTTTAGCGAAAAAAGTAGATATTTTCTGACAAAAAAGTCAAACAATCTGTGGAGCTGATTAACCAGGGTCCTGACTGAAGGAGCCGGAAAGAACAACTGACCTTACTGTCACCCCTGAGGCATGATGGGAAGCTAGGGGTCATGGCTGCCTAAAAGACACGGTGCCAGTTTTTGAGTTTCTACATTTTTTCTTTGCAGGACTACTTTTCTGTTGTTCATTAAAAGCAGATCAAGTGTCTTTTGGTCTTCCTGGTTTGTTTGTGTATGTGCATAGACAAGGTCTCACAGCATTGCTTAGCCTATTATGTATTTATTTTTTTCTGAGAGGCTGCACTGATGTTTAAAAAAAATTATATATATATATATCAAACTGCCAAACAGTGCAACGCACTGTAATCGCCATTCCCCTTCCTCTTGCGACGGCGGTTCGCGGCGAGTAGGCGAGCCTCTAAACACAAACCAAGGCCGTTTCACCTTGTTGCAGTAACAGCATGCCGCGGACACAAAATGCTTTCCAGACGGTAATTTATTTAGCAAAGGCAGACCAACGCGACGCTTTTCGGGAAACACTCCCTTGATCACGAGTGGTGAAACGGCGTTGGTATATGTATGTATGTATGTATGTATCCTCCTTTTCCTGGGGACTTCAGCTATACAACTGTATCGCATCAGTGTGGGATCACTTAGATGGTTTTTTTCAAAACTTTCAAAGTTTATATAGGAAGTACCACCCTACCTGCCCACAAGTGAATACTGCAACACAGAAGAGCGATAAGTAATAGGGACAGAAGCTACCCAGTAGCTAGACATTTTGAAAACAAACATCTAAGTGATCCCACACTGATGTGATACAGTTGTATAGCTGAAGTCCCCAGGAAAAGGAGGGGGGGGGAATAGAGAAAAAGAACTCCGCAAGTTGGAAACATATTATATACTGGAGTTCGATAGCAAGGAACCGAATGGGTTAAACGTAGATGAGGATTTATTCACTTGTCTGTATTAAGAAGAGCTGTTGAGTTTGCGCATTCAAAAGAACCATTTTTTTAAAAAGACAGATTTGTATACAATAAGGAGAACAAAGGACACTGGCACTTTAATATTTAGCACTTTAAATTCAGCACTTTAAATTATTCATATGAATAAGTATGCACTAGCACTTTAAATATGAATAAAGTTTTTTATAAAAGTATATGATTTTAATATACGGAAGAAGTAAAGAAATTAAGAACAAATTATTTTTATTGATAAATTACTTCTTTAGATAAATAAATAAAAAAATGAGCACTAGCACTTTAATTATCACAGTACTGTATAAAAGGAAGAGAAAAAAAGTGATAAAAATAAGGTTGAGCACTTGCACTTTAAAGAGGTGTATGTCATTCAAAATTTAGGATGAATCCTATATATATTGTGGATGGCCATGAAGCATGTTTAAACAATGTTTTTCTATAAAAATAAGGAAATTAATTTTTCTATGTATCCATTAGTAGTGAAGTTGTGAGTAAGTGATGAATTATACTGCTCATACCTAGACAGGGATACTTATCTTGCACTTGCACTTTGAAAATGTTTATTGAAGTATCAATATTTTAACTTGTTCTAATATGGTGCCCAAAATTGCGAAATGACTAACCTCTTTGTGCTAATGAGATGTTGTCCTTTGTCAATGTTTACACACCATAAAGAGTATTTTAATGTTTGTCAGAATGGCGTTCGGCATCTTGAACAAGGCTGCGTGTGGCAGCCGAAACGCGTAGATGCCGTCACTGTGCCAATAAAGTCGAGTGGAAATTACCCCTTGGAGTGCTGGATTATTGCCTGCTACAGAGCGGCGATTCTTGTGCGATTATATATTTTCATATATAATTTCTATATATTTTCCGGGATCCCCGCGCATGGGCGGGAATATTCAAGTGCTTATGACTATTGATGAGGATCCCCTGGAAGAGAAGTGTATATGTTGGATGATGCAAGTCAAGCTCTGCAGAACTGAGTGGTGGAAAAGGGCTCAAAGATGTTCCCCATGAAGATATAACATTCACCCATTTTTTATTTCCACTAATAAAAAGGGTTTGTGTATATACTGTAGGAAAGTGCCCCTTTTTGACATGTCCACCCCCCCCCACACTTTTTGCCTGAAGTGCACTGAGTTTCTGCTACCAAGGTACCCGGGTGCCAGATCTCTTTCCCTAAATAGTACAACAGTACAATTGTTTCCCCAACTGCCAATACATTTAGCACCCTCTGTAAGTCCCTAGTATGTGGTACCCCTGGTACCTAGGGCAAGGAGGCTAAAGAGGGTCCCTATGGGCTGCAGCATGTATTGTGCCACCCTAAGGGATCCCTCACCAAACTCATGCAGACAACCATTGCAGACTGCGGGTCATGGTGCAGACAAAAGTGAAAACATGACATGGCACACAGCCCTGTGTGCCATGCCTACGGACACTGCATGTAGTATAGGTAAGTCACACCTACAGAAGCCTTACAGCCCTAAGGCAGGGTGTACTATACTACATGTGTGGACATATGTGCATGAGCAGATATGCCCCTGTGCTGGCCAGTTCAATTACTTCCAGTACCAGTGACCAGGGAAGCCATTTTAAGTACATGTGCTTGCCACTGATCAAAAACAAGTTCCCCAGCTACATGATGGCTTCACTGAAACCAAAGATGCTTGGTATCAAACATCTTCAATTAATAAGCCCACACTGATTCTCGTGATGGATTTATTAATACATACACTTAGAGGACACCTTAGAGGGGCACCCTAAAAACCTACCAACTACTAGTGTGCTGGCTGACTGGTTTAGACCAGCCTGCCACCACAGACGAGTTTCTGACCCTCAGGGTTGAGGGCCCATGCTCTCAGGAGGTCAGGAACAAAGCCTGCTGTGGCAGAGGGTGTTTTACACCCCCCTCCAGCAGGATTACCTGTAAATTAGCATTCCAAGGCAGGGAGCTTCAAAGAGCCCTCCACCTTTGGTATGCAAATCTGGCTTCCCTTAGAGGTGTGGGATGCCAACCCCCCCAGGCCAGGGTCCATTTGGCGCCTGGACTGGCGGGAAAATTAGTAGTCAGAGAGGTGTGTTCACTATCAGGCTAGTTTCATCCCTAAGGTGGGCTACCTGAAGTGGACACGAAAATTCAGAGTCTACCATCTTGGTGATAGCAGAATTAGGAACTCTGGTACAGGGTTATACCCACTTCCCACAGAAAGTGGTCATATAGGGGGTGTAGAGACCCCAGGTGTAAGTAGCCCATTGGCTACTACCCTACACTCCCCTAATGCCCCTAAATCTAGTATTTAGGGGAGCCCTTGGGACCAGGAAATCAGATCCTGCCAACCTGAAAGACGATGACGAACCCTGAAGAGCCGCAAAAGCAAGAACAGAGGAGCAGTGACTGACTTGGCGCCAACCCTGCCAGCCTGCCTGCTGTCCTCAAGAATTGTGCCAAAGACAACTCGACCACCAGCTGCTGTGTCTCCAAAAGCTTGGGAGGACTGCCAGCCCTTCACCCAAGACCCAGGAACTCCCATGGAGTAGCGGAGCTGCTTCCCTGCAGGTACCCCAAGAGACATGTGATGACTCCGGGCCATCAAGTGCTCGACACCGGAAAGCACCACTGAACCCGTGCCCCCTAGCCCGAGTTGAGGTAGGCCAATGGTGCCAGCATGGTCCCCCGACCTTCCAGAGACAAAGCCCACCTTGGATTTGCCCACAGTGGACTCTTCGCCGGCGCCTGCAGCCTCTTTGTGCAGGCCCCCTCTACTGCGAGTGTATCCGGCCGTGAAAACCCGACGCCTCAAGACACGTCTGCATCCGGCCGCCCTGGCCCGAGGAGAATAGTATACCTCTTTTTGGTATACTATGTAAAGAGGCAGGTTCCTACATATACTGAAGGCTAGTAGGATTAGGAGAAATTAAGAAGTTGCTAGACTGATACATTTCAGGTGGCACACTGCCAACACTCACACTCCGGCCTAGGAAACCTATTCTGATTTTGCCACCATGTCATGTCACCTTCAATCGATTCTATAGTGTAATTGAGTATTGCCCTGTGTTGCAGTCCTCGTTAAACGCAGTGGGGCTGTGCATAATAAGGGTTTACACTTAAGCATACCCACTTTTCCCTTATGAGTTCAAAAGCCGTTGGGGCACTCTTTTACTTGGGATGTTCAGCTACAAGGTTCCAAGGAACTGTTCAAAGAGCGTTCCACTAGGCTCTTTTTGTTGAGAACCTAACACTTCTAATTCAGGCACGATAGGTAAAAAATAAAGCACGAACTGGAAAACAGGAGCCTCAAAAATTGGCACAGAAGTTCCCAGATGTGTGTGTTGGTGATTCGGAATTACACTGCGAAAGTACCGCCCTTTCAACCAGTTATAGGCAGCTTTGCATGTATTTGATGCGAGTATATTCGATAGTTGGTTTTGTGAATTAATGTAAATGTGAGTTTTTCTAAATAATATGTGGATGTTATATCAAACTTACGTGTAGCTCAATTTCTGGCTGCGAGTACGGAGACATTCCTGATTTTGATTCAAAAGTTATGCCTCAGTGTGGGCATGATCGACTTGGAGGCTTGGTCATTAAGGACTACTTACCCCACAAGACTGCTCTTGTGACAAAATCAGTTGGTCCAGAAACTCAGACCTTACTATAAAGACTGGCACACCTTACCTACTGTAGCCACCGTGGCTGTAGCAGACGACAATAACGTCTTCCCCCAGTTCTCCCAGTACCCCCACGCAGTCGGAGACGTAGAAGAGCAATCCTAGGGGAAAAGCCAACACAATAATCAGCCTCCACTAGCAATTAGGCTAAGCCCAGTGCCTTTATTTAGCAAGTCAAAACATTAATATGGGAACACCCAAAATAAAGGAAGCCGTATCCGGCGTATTGTGCTGCTGGGGATTGCTGTGCAAATATACCCAGTACAAACAGAGACGTATAATAGATGAATAATTTGAAGTTTAACAGAGCTATTTGCCAGTGATGCAACTTTGGGCATACTGATAATGTTTCACGCTAAAGAAGCGGGCTTCATAAAAATATTATGGGGAGAACGAAAATGGTGTACATGGCAATAAGAAACATTTTGGGATTTTTTTTATTTAACTCGGGATCCTAATATGGTCGGTGTAACAATGTACTTGACCAGTTTCATGAGGTAATTTGGGTAGTAGTGTGCAATATGAACGCTTGTTAGGTTTTAACTAAATCTTATATTTTTGTGTATACCGACAGCTAATTTGCATTCATTGTCTTTTCTATTAGATTTTATGCTTGAGATGTTTTTAGTGTTCGATAAAAGTTCTATCAGAGACACCACAGTTGTTCGCATCCTCTGGAGGGAGATTTTCAAAGACTGGGAGATACCCCAGCATCCACTGCAAGTGGATTGGGGACAGAACCCTGCAATCACACCGCTGCACTGGAGAGGTACGGGAGAGTCTCGGATCATGTAGGCATGCACTAAGCAATTTATAGCCCGTGGATTACAGCAAATGTGCTGATCAGATGTTGTATCTGCTAACCAGAGTTTTGAATAGTAAGGATGCAGACAGTATTGTCGCTATGTGTTTTTAAACTATTGTTGGCTGTTCCAAGAATATCAACTGAAAAGGGAGTGGGTAGCCTTATTCTTTCATAGGATGTGCAGCAAACCATGGTTAATAAAGGAAGGAATCTTGTACAAACAATGGATGTGCTTCCTGCCTTTTCAGAAGCTATTGAGTTGTCCTCTGATGGCGCTGGTTCACTGCATGCTTTCGCATCAGGTCTTTTTCGAGTGCCGCTCACAGGCTCATGGTCACTTGTTTCAGCAATCAGGGTGCTGTCGCTGGGGGCCTCATCTGGGTCATCCATCTGGCTTGTCCTGTCAACCGTGCTTCTTAAATCCTCGGGGCTGTCCTGCTCGGACATGGTGAGCACATCTGCAAGTTTTTCAAAGCAAGAATCTATCATCAGGTAGCATTTACACATAGGCTGTACACTTCCACACTCCCTGGAATAACATATGAAACCAATTCAATGTTGTAAATTAATAAATCTGCCTTTTTAAGATCTGCTTCAAGATTAAAACTCTTTTGTGGTCTCTGCTTCTACTTAACAAAACCAATGGAAGCATTTAACTCTCAGTTATTACTTCCAATGACTACAGTTCACACTACACATGGCAAGGATTCCCAAAATCCCAACAACTATTCAGCCCGAGTTTGTACACCACAACTCTCAAAATTCCAAAATTGTTTGTGGTCTCTGGGTGAAGAAATACTCTCGCCTGTTACTTGACTTGTGCAGTTATTTTATGCAACTTGCCTTGTGCAGTTATTTTATGCTGCTACTTGGAATTGCCTGTAAGTAGAAACAAGCATGGGAAAAGTCAATAGGCCTCGCCAATGCAAAAGCTATTGGCTTTGCCAATATGCTTTAGCCATGTTGTACACCAGCGTGGCTGCTGTTCAGCATGGCTAAAACTTATTGGGGTAAATGAGAGTGGAGTGTCGTAAACTGGAGTAGAGTGGAGTGTTATAGAGTAGCGCAGAGCGTTGTGGAGTGACGTAGACTGGTGACGAGTAGAATTGAGTGGAGTTTCATTGAGTGTTGTAGAGTGGTGTGGAGGGAGTAGAGTGTCAGAGTGGAGGGGCATAGAGTGGAGTAGAGTATCAGAGTGGAGTATGGTGTTGTAGAGTGGAGTGACAGTTTCGTGGAGTGATGCAGAGCAGAATGAGGTGGTGTAGAGGGTGTTGCTTAGAGTGGAGCAGAGTGGAGTGGAGTTGCATAGAGTGTCGGAGGGTCATAGAGTGCCAAAGTTGAGTGGAGTGGCATAGAGTGGAGCAGTGGAGTAGTGTGTGGTAGAATAGAGTGGAGTATAGTGGCATGGAGTGGCATAGAGGGAGCTGCATAAAGTCCCGTAGAGTGGAGTAGTGTTGCAGAGTGGCACAGAGCGGAGAACAGTGTTGTAGAGTGGAGTGGCATAGAGTGGAGTAGAATTTAATTGAGTGGGGCATCGTAGAGTGAAATGGCGTTAAGTACAGTGTGGCCGAGTAGATAGGCATATTGTGCATTGGCTTTGAGTGAAGAGGTGTAGAGTCCATTGGTGTAGAGTGCAATGACGTAGAGTGGTGTAGAGTGCAGTGGCGTAGAATAGATTGTTTCAGAGTAGAGTGACGTGGTGTAGAGTGGAGTGGTGCAGGGTAGAGTGCAGAGGTGTAAAGTGGTATAGAGTAGAGTTCAGTGGTGTGGAGTACAGTGGTGGAGGATAGATTAGAGTGGCGTCGCGTGCAGTGATGTAAAGTAGAGTGGTGTAGAGTGCAGTGGAGTGGCGTAGAGTTGAGCGGTGCAGAGTGCAATGGAATAGAGTAGAATGGCGTTTAGTTCAGTAGCAGAAAATGCAGTCTAGTAGAGTGCACTGGCACCAAATAGAGTGGTGCCGAGTACAGTGTAGTGGCGTAGAGTATAGTGGCGTAGGGTAGAATCATGTAGAGTAGACTGAAGTGACAGAGTACAGTGACGCAGAGTAGAGTTGCACAGAGGTGAGAGGTGTAGAGTGCGGTGGCAGATTGCGCAGTGTTGCAGAGTAGAGTTTCGTAGAGTGCAATGGTGTAGAATAGAGTGGCATAAAGTGCACTGCTGTAGAGTGCAGTGCGTAGAGTGGTGCAGAGTAAAGTGGCATACAGTGCAGTGGTGCAGAGTAAAGTGGCATAGAGTGCAGTGTCAGAGGGTATTGGGTTTTGAGGAAAGTGGTGTAGAGTGCAGTGAAGTAGGGTGGTGTAGAGTGCAGTGGGGTAAAGTGGAATGGAGCAAGGTAGATTGCGGTGGCTAGAGTGGAATGGTAAAGAGTGGAATGGTAAAGAGTGGAATGGCAAAGAGTGTTGTTGAGTAGCTTGTTTCAAAGTAGAGTGAAGTGGCATAGAGTGCAGTGGCATACACTAGAATGTTGTAGAGTGCAGTGGCGAAGATGCAGTGGTGCATAGTAGAGTAGTGTGGGGAAGAATGCATTAGCATAGACTGGAGAGAGGTCTCGTAGAATGACATGGTGCAGAGTAGAGTGCAGTGATGTAATGTGGAGTGGAGTGGAGTGGCGTAGAGTGGTGCAGAGTAAAGTGCAGTGTTGTGGTGTAGAGTGGAGTGGGGTAAAGTAGGGTATGCATGGTGTGGTAGCACACTGCCATTAAAAACACATCTTCAATTGAAATGATCATTACATTTGCACAGACATACAGCTTTAATGTTAAAAGTATACAGCACACAAATAATAATGTGTGGAAATGTCTTCGCGTAGTGTATTGATTTGTTTTGAACGTATTAAAATATTTGTTTCCACCACACTTCAGAATTACCTAAATATGTGCTTCGTTTGTGCTTTCCATTTTCTGAAATATCTGCACTGTTCATTTACAGCGATTTTAATTTTGTTGTGTGCTAAAAAAAAAAAATAACATTGTACAGCACACCCCAATTAGCCAGCATGATTGTCACACAAATCTTCTCACTATGAAGTCAGAGAAAGAAAAGTAAACACCAAGCTCCCTGTAAGACAGAGCCTGACATTTGACCTCTGTCTTTGAATGTACAGGAAATGTGACAATATAAGAACAAGATTTAAAGGCCTGTTTACAGATTCACTACTGGTGGAAGTATACAGTAAATAGAGGTAGGGAAAGGGAAGAGACAAACTCAAGCTGGATAGCCTAAAACAAATAAAGCCAGCAAATAGAAAGCAAGCAAATGTGGGTTACAAACCACAAAGCCAATTGTAAGCAATGGGCGTAATGCATTCCCAGGGAAACTTTCCAAATGTCCCCAAGATGTCGTTAGCAAATCAGACAGTTGCGTTGTCTTGAAGGCTTCGACCTGAAAAGATCCTTGCTTAAGTCGCTTTCAGTGTTCCATTACATGAAGCTAGATTTCCACTGCTTCAACATCCCTTATATTTCTTCCAATTAAGCACAAAATGCTTAAAAGAAAGCAATGTTTTGCTCTTGATAATACAGATTTATTAAGCATTTAATTATTTTATATCCTGTTAATCCTAATACTAGGGTTTTATGCCTAATTAAGAAATTCAACCACTGAAGAACCCACTTATGATGGAACACCAGAACATTAGAGCGCCGTAGATGCAATGTATTTCCCACTTTTTGAATAAGGAAGTACCAATATCTCAGTAGGTTTTGTAATGTGGACAGAAAAATAATGTGTCCAAGAAAAGGCAGGCACAGAGTCATTCAAAGTACATGCACTGGATGCTTCCCAAGGCTGAAGCAATTGTTTTGCACTGCCCCCCAAATACTCTGGGCTTCCAGTGGACATGCCAACACAGTAATAAGTTATACATATTGCTGCATTATTCGTGGTGATCTTCATTCGATTTCACCATGGAGGGAGACCAAATTCTAGCCTATTAAAGCAGCAGCTCAAATTTTGCTTTCCAGCCAATAGATTGTACTCACAATTCTGCAAAGCAACAAAGAAGGAATGGAGGTTGTGAGTTTTAATGAGGACTTTAAAAACCTATTCTCCGAAGGAACGAAAACAGGAAAAAGTTAAAATGTCCCATCTGTTCTGCGCCAGATAGGACTGAAGAAAAAGATTCAGCATAAAGAGACTGTCATGGCTATGTTCAATTGCACATCCCCCAAAAGACATAGACAATGCAAGAGCTAATTCATTCTTGCATTTGGTAATAGGTGGGGACCACCAGCTTAGGAGCTCCAAGTGTGGTGCAAGTTAAAGTCTGTGTCCTGCTCCCCAGATTTTTTTTAATGTGTTTATTAGGTTTTATGCATGGGGTGAAACATCTGCTACATTAATAGCCACTATTCGACCGGCCGCCGCAATAAATTTAAGCCTTCCCAAAATATAGAGTCTAGAGACTTTGACTGACAATTTTCGAGAAGATATTGTGATTGAGACTTTGTTGTTGTTTCTGTAGGTTTGGTCTGTAGGCTGTTGGAATAAAGTTAAGCAGGGATCGGCTGATCTCGCTGCATCAAACAAGGTAAGCAGACTCCTTGAGACGAGGCAGATTATGAGGAGTGTGGCTTTATGGAAGTGTGTTTAATTATTAAGACATAGCTGTTTTTGTGCTTTTTTCCAGCTTTCTGGTCCTGAGGAGAACCCCATAATTGTAGGCGTTCAAAACGCGTCGACCTGTTGTGGCCAAACAAGTGCATAAACCAATGTTAAAATTGGAAATTCTTGCAATATGTGAATTGTTTTCCCTTGTTTGGCTTGTTGTGCACTGTTTGTCTGTATATGTTGTGTACAAATATGAAATATTGAAAGGTGTGTAGGGTGTGTGTTTGCTGGAATTGTGTGTGGATTGGAATTAGTGGATGGGTGAGAAGAATGGTGGAGATGTGATGATTGATTTGGTTTGAAAGAGAGGTTGTTTTGGATCTAAGTATGTAAAAAGGTGTAGTGAATTTGTGTTTTGTTAAGATAAGGGAGTTTTGGTGTTTGTCCCAAAAATTTAAATGGATCAAATATTCTTCACCTGATTAATACATGTGATTTTTTGAATAAATTTTGATTAAATCATACGGAAACAGATGTTTTAAGGTGACATTGTTTCAATTCTATGCGCCGTTAGAAAGTAGAAAATTATGTATCAGTATTGGCATTTTGGTGTTTCTTGCTTGAATAGGGCTCAGCCTTACTGATTGGAGCCTAAACCCTTCTTTGTTTTTTGGTAGATACAGGGGAAGCAAACGTGCGCGCTGAGGTATGTATGATGCGTTGATCAGATATCTACGAGATAGAGTAGTCCTCATGTGCACATTGTGAGGCACTCACCCCGTACCGTTCCACCGTTCCGAATGTCACATGAGTAAGTGCAGGCTCGGGGTGTGCATTGTTTTTGGCTTCCACATTAAGCAGAAAGGTCTGCCAACACGCACTACCGGTGTGCGAAATCCCCTGCATTGGGAGCCACAGGAGGGTGTGAGCCTCTGCTTGAGTCCATGTCAATAGGTCACCGAGCCAGAGCTGGATATCAGGCGGGACAGGCGCCTTGCAGGCCATGGCCACCAGGTGTTTGAAGAAAACAAAGGCAAGGTCAATAAATCTGTGCAAGTGCTTGTCACCTTTCTTGCTGGGGCACAGCCCCAGCAGGCAGGAGGAAGGAGTGGGAGTGAGGGGCTGCACTGTCCGTTCCGCCACCGCTGCAGTTACCTTGTGCCAGGTCGGTTGCAATACCGGGCAGTCCCGTACCATATGGTAGAACTCTGCTTCCTGTAACGTGCAGCGGGGGAAAGCATTGGAAACATACATTTGATGGGCTGAGGGGTAAGCTAGGTCTGATGAACATAGTTGAACTGTGTGAACCTGAACCTGGGGTTGCAAGACAGCCCCTTGACCATCTGAAGTGCCCGGGTTCAGGCTCCGTCCGACAGAGGCTGGTGTAGTACTGCATCCCACCTGGCGCGCGTAGCCACAGCACAGTTAGGTGAGGTCCCATGCAGCACCGTGTAGGGAGTGGTGATAGCATGCCGTGTGCCACCGGAGGACAACAGCGTGTGCAGCACCGCCGAAGTGGGGGGCACCTCTTCCCCACCACCCCAGGTGGCTCGCAGCGCACGTAGTATAGTGTAGTAGGTTAGGAACTGGCCAGCAGTCAAGCCCTAGGTATCCATGAAGTCCTAAAAGGGCATGATGACCCCCTCGAGGTAGAGGTCCCCTAGCTGCTCAATGCCTGCATCCTTCCAGAGACCCCCGTCAGTGCTCAGAGTCATACCTTGCAATTTCAGTAGATCCCAAACGGCAATTGTCAGCAAATACGGGAGGTGGGGACCCCTAGGATGAACTAATCTGCACCAGCAAGTGCGGGCCACCACCATCTGGGTCAAAGTGTGCCGGGGGTGACCTTAGGAGCCATGGTGCTGGAGGAGGAAGAGGCTTCAGAAGCGCAGGCATCGGAACCGGAGTCCTCGGGTGGCCTGTGAAAGGGTTGACATGATGAAGCGTGGCTGCCTACCCCGCAAGTGCCCGTTCCATGGCCTCTGGTTCTAAATCCGGACGTGTGCACGCTTTCTTGCACCATCTGCGTCTAGATTTAGGTGTCACCCAGGTCTCCTACCCCTTTCTGTGTCAGTGGCGCGGACAAAGCCCTTTGCACAGAGCCAGGTCAAGACATCTTCAGGGGTAGCGAAGATATGAGAGTCGCCGTTGATTACCTTAAGTTTCACCAAGAACAGGAGCGCATATCGGAGTTGAAATTCTCGTAAGCGTTGTTTAACTTTCATGTATGAGCCGCGCTTGCATTGGGCAATGGATGTGTTCTCAAATCACCAAGGACCCTTCGTGTGGAAAAGTTGGAAAATAAGGTCTCGGTCATGAAAGTTCAGAAAACATGCAATGAGGGGGCGAGGCGGTGCTACAGCCTGAGGCAGGCGCCCCGGAACACAGTGTGCCCTCTTCACAGAGAACAGGCCAGGGGCCCTGTGTTTCAACACAGTATCCATAAACCACTCCTCAAGAAAGAGCTCAGCGCTCGGCAGTTTCAAGCGCTCCGAGAACCCAATAAAGTGGGCATTATTGCATCTAGAGTGCCCCTCCGCATCCTCCGCTCTGCGGTGTAAGGACACCATTTCCTCCTGCACTGCATCAAGCTTGAGCTGTAATTAACACACTGAAGAAGACAGTTTATTTATCGCCGATTCAACGTCCCTCTAGGCCAGTTTGCGGTGGTCCACCCCGAGGAGGCTCCCGTCGAGAGATACTGCATCAATTTTTGCTTCTAGCAAGGTCTTGGTATCCATGATAGCATGCAGGACCTTCTCAAATTGCTCTGAATGTTTATTGAGCGTGCTTTCATGGTGCTGCAAAGCACTCGAGGCCGTGGCCAGCAGGGACGAAGAGGGTACCTCGGCAGCGGACTCAATGGATAGAGCCCTGCCGGATCTGTTTTTCCCCATAAGGATGTGGGGCAGAGGAGAGGCACCACCAGTGTCCCCCATTGTGATGGCACCAGAGTCCCCTAGGCTGCCGGGGGAAGGAGCAATGCAGGCTTCTCTCCCCAGGAAGGGACAGGCAAGGGAGGAGGAGGGCGCTCATCGCGGGCAGTTAGGTGCAAGGGGGGGGGGGCCACCAGCCGCTGCCAAATCTCCGGTAGTAAAAATGCCTTGTCGTCTTGGTTTAGCTAATCTATATCGCGCAGAGAGCACCACAGTTAGGTCAACAGCGGAGTCCAGGTTTCTATAATGAAGTCCACGTCGATGAGCCCTAGGCCCCAGGGTGACCAGCAGTCACAGACATTGGGTGGGCATTCCGAATGGGCCAGAGGAGCACTATGGCAGGTGACACTCAACAGTATGCAGCCTCAGGCTGAAGGTTCCCCCCAGCAATTTTCAGTGGGCCCCACAATGAACCAAGCAGCCCCCTGAGCACGCCCAGGCTCACCACCACCTCCGGTGCAAGGAAAGCAGGAGAGCTGCAGTGGCGAGTACTCAAATGGAACTTCTCTGTAGCGACTTGGGGTAAGCCTGCAGTGCAGATACCCTGTCTGCAGGCCAGCAGGGCAGTCGTTGATCACGGGGCAGTCTCCCTTACATGCAGGCACCTCCAGAGATTAGAGCTGGAAAAAGGCAGGGCCCATGCACAAGACCAGCAGTCCTGCGGGGCCACGCAATTCAGTGGCGATCACCGCAGGTAATCGGATGGTCAGGAAGGGGGAAGGAACCCTCGAACGCCATGAAGCCCCAGCCACAAGGCCCAGCACAAGCAAATTCCCCCCCCACCCTCGTCCGCCCCCCCTGCATCCACCATCCCTCGGCTCTCACTAGCTGGGATGCTGCAGCTACTCACGACCGGGGCTCCGCATCAGTGTCACACCTCACAGGGCCCCCGGGGGGGGCTCACCAACGATGGCAGGTCCCACAAACCAGGCAGGGGTCTAGCGAGGCCGTAGCTGGTGCCACAGACAGGGCCCAGCGCGGTGTGAAGTGTCAGCCTGCTCCGCGAGCAGTAACACCCAGGAGTAGAGTTGGACAGGGCCCACTCACAAGAGCGGAAGCCCAGCAGGCTACTCAATCAGGCGGCGGGCCCTGCTAAGTCCTCACAGGTTCCTGGGTGGGGGGAGGGAGCCCTTGCACGGTGCGTAGCCCAGGCCGCAAGGCCCAGCATAGGTCAGGCAGCACCGCCGCGTGAGTCTCCCAACATTCACCAGCCCTTGGCTCTGACCAGCTGGGATATCGCAGCTTCTTGTGACCGGGGCCCCACAGCAGTGTACTACCTCACAGGGGCCCCTAGGGGCTCGGCAATGATGGCAGGTTCCGCACTCCAGGGGGCTGTGCGGATTGCCGGGCACCTCTCCACACAGCAGTTACCAGGAAGGCTTCTCAGGAAGCGCTTCAGGCAATCTGGTTCTCTTCGCTCACCAGATCAGCGGATCACTCCTCATTTCCCCGCAATTCAGTTCTCACCATCTCACCAGTACACTACAGCGCTGGCCAGCAGGCCTAGACTGTGAGCTCGATGCCGGGCGCCACCGGCAAGGCTCCCCAGCTCTCGCCATCCTGCTCTCCCCTCAGCCCTAGGGCCAAAGAAATTGTGCCACAGGGTATGTCGGGCACTCGGCAGCCAGGTAGTGACCACTTTTGGGGGGCACTACCATGTGTGAAACAGGAAGGTGATTGGGCCTGGCACGGAGCTTCTCAGCAAGCGTCTGATACGACCGCCATCTTGGCCACCGCCTGCTCCTCAGTTTACGATTTTGCACAACCTATACTTCTCAGATTGTTTAAATTGCAAAATATGTGAAAAATTGCTAAATATGGATGTGATACCACTTTCAACATTTTAAGAAAAGTGTGGAAGGAAAAGTTTACTGTTATGTTATTATTTACTATAAAAGCACCTCATAGTTTTTATACACCTTTGTTCATGCGGTGCATTACCTTTTTCTTCAGGTTTGGGGCAAAGTGAAGAGGAGATGTTTTAAAAGTGCTTTATGAAGGAACACTTCAACAACTTACATAAAGAATGTCATACACTTTATGCCTTGAAATCTATGCTCTGTAACCAGAAAGCAATGCTAAATCTGTGTGTTCATGGCAAAAGAAAGAAACGCTAGCTAGTGTCTGTCTCCAAAAACAGTAAAAATGTATTAAGCTGCACCGCTGCTTCAGAGGCACTAGTCTGTTGCAAAATCTCTGTCCTTCAAAGTTAAACGTTGTGGTCTGTTTTCAACCAGTAGCTCCGCCCATCCAAGTCGCCTGTGCGCAGCTTTACTGCCCTTCAGTGAAGATAGGAAGGCTGTCAGGTTGTAAATGCTGGTGTAAGTGATAGAAAATCAATTTCTTACAAAAAGGTATGGGAATTGCTCTATCCCTAAAGAGAAGGAGTGGGAGTGGATGTGTTCTTGGTCAGTGCTTGTAAAAACGCCTTACTGAAACTGGAAAGAATGTCTTGCTTTGGGACTCAGAGAAAGTAAGATATTCTTTGTCCTTGTAATTGGCTGGGGCACAGAGAAAGGTCTCAGTGCTCCATTACGAAGAGCTGCCTTTATTGCACTGTTGTAAATACTGATGCATTTACTTTGGCAACGAACATTAAATGGCCTTCATACTACTAAAATACAATTAAACAACTAAACTTAACAGAGCCTCCAAAACAGCAGGAATACAAAATATGTATTTTCCTAAACTAGTCTTCCAAGCGTGTCTTTATAAATAAATGCCTTTTCAATGACAGTCATATTTTATTTTTCATTAATGGCAGGAACCTTAGTATGGGCTGTAGACGCCCTAACACTTAAATCTACTTTTTGAATGTATACCTGTTTATTCTGATGTGTTTTCACTCAAACATTTATTCCCTCTAATTATTCACAAGTAAAAAATACAATTCTCCTCAATGTGGAGACTGACAGATAACATTTACTGTAGTAGATTTTACCAGCGATGTTCTGCATGTCCCAGTGTGTTCACGAGAATGCTGTAGGGTAAAGCACTTCAGGGAGCATCAACTTGGGATCTGGGAATGGGACGAGGGAATGGAATGGGCTGTCTTGGAGGCACTGGGAACTCAAGGTGAATTGAATTAATGTCTCCTTGTCTAAAGCGTTTCAATAGCTTGGGGTCGAGTTAACATTATCTAAAAATGGCAACAACAACAAAAGTCAAAGCCTTTCATGAAACAGGACAGGACAAAGCCATCTGGCCTCTGGATTATTTATTGTGCTGAGTGGGAGGCCAACACAGAGGGAAGAAGCAAACAGATGGTCGGAGGGGGCAGATGGCAGAGCCAGCTACAAAACATGCTCTCTGTAGAGTGGCTCAACATAAAGAAAAAATAGTGCCCAAAAACCAACATACAAGCACAAAAGTGTAAGGGTACAAGTAATGGGGCCGTGCTCCGTGTAAGGGAACAACCCACGAAAAGGAGACACATAAAGGGAAGATTAACTACTTACAAACAAGGCTTTTTAAAGGACACTTGAAGAAACAAATGAAAGGCAATGGGAGGGCTGTAAGCCCATAAAGTATGTCTCAAAGAGACAGCGTAAGCACTGACTAGTCGAGACCTAAAAAGAGCAAGGTCTTTTTTATGCATTTCATCCAGTAGTTTTTCATCACTTACTTGGGTGTTTGGATATCACATTTTACCACAAAGGCAGTGGTACATTGCTGATTCTACCAGAGTTGTTTGCAAGCTGCTATAATTTCCGGCACCCTTGGCATTCCTGATGGAGAGCTATTTCATGCCCGTCTTTCTATTACATGTGATGGAAGCGTTCACTTCTCTTTTCCTGACTCTTGCCAATAGCTCTGTCTCAGTGTTTTACATATCTCCTACTATCCTCATCCTTTTAATGCAATCTCCACCTTCTGCTCCTGTTTGTTATCGGCCCTGCCCCACATATAGTTATCTACAGTCTTTTGCTCGTAGTCTGTGCTTCTTTCCTTATGTCTGGCCATTTTCGTCTATCACGTAATTACAGTAGTTTATGTGCCCATTTTTCCACTGCCCTGCTCTTGTGGACAAGTTTAATTTCCCAATCTATTCTATGTCTGCACTGTTGCATGCAGCAATGCTCGCCTAGCGTGGGTTCAATTTGCCTTTGCCATAAGCTTCTTCGGCTGCATGCCTACACTTTCACTCATCAGCTCTTGCTTATTTCAGTTCTGTCTTTTGCTCCTGCCCACCTGCCAGCCTAGTTTTCAATTCAGACTTTGATGCGGATTATCGTGCATTTCTTGTATATTCCATTGTACTTTTGTTGTTGGTTTCTTAATTCTCATGAGATATCTCTATTATTCCTAGAGCATTTATGTTACAGTGTGTGCATGGCTGTTTTCAGAACAAGAATCCACAGCTCAGTTTACTCTTGACCCATTTAAGTATATCTCAAATAATTTTTATCTTGCATTCCGCCTTAGGGCCTAACACTAAATGCAGTCCCTGCCCCTAGCAGGGAGCTTCCTTAGTCTTCTGTCAATTCCCATATCTAGCCAGTGAAGTCAGTCTGTTAATCTTAGCCCATGGACCAACTTCTCCTTTTAGGTCGAGCCTGGGCAGCGCATGCGCTGCTCTGCGAGGCATGCTGTATTGAGTTAGGGATTTGAAGCTCCGCCCACTCTCCGCCCATGTTTTTCATTGGCTTGTGTTGTTGTCCTTTGTAAATGTTGGCTAATGATGCCTTAATCGCCTTGATAGTCCATGCTTAGTACCGCCTTGTCTTCAATTGAAACCTCCCATGAGGACTGGCCCTTTTACTTCTGTTGCTGCACGGTATGTTTTATTTCGTCTGTAAGCACTATTTTCTTTAATGGGTTTTGCCCTACTGCAGGCACGAAGTGCTTTCCTTACATTCAGCGTGCCATGCGCGCTTTCACTTTCCAAGCAGCCGGGACAATGGCAGCCGCTTCTTTGCCATAGGTCTCGCATTTAGGAGAGTTTGAGCTATTAGCATTGTAAATGCCAATAGCTTAAACTCTCGCAAATGCGAGACCTATTACATTGCAAATATTTTTTTGTTGTCAAAGCCCCCATACCCCACTTTCACGTGCATGATGGCCGCGCCAGTTTCTTTAGAAGAGCCGTGTCTAAGGAAAGGTGTGCGGTCGCAATTAAAGTGAAACCGCGGCATGGGGGCTTTTACAAAAAAAAAGCATTTGTTTGACAAAGAAATGCTTTTTTTGTAAAAGCCCCCATGCCACTGTTTCACTTTAATAGCGGCCACGCACCTTTTGTTAGACACAGTTTTTTGGGCATTTACAATGACAATAGTTCATACTCTCGTAAATGCCAGACCTATTGCATTGCAAATGCTTGTTTAGTCACAGCTTAGGTAGGGGCCGTCACTCTCTCCTTCTCCATGCTCTTGCTCCGCCTGTTACCTAACTTTCCTTCTTGCTATGTAAAAACTTCTGTAGCAGGAAACCTAGTGTAAACGCACCACTGTGCACTGATAATGATATCTGTGTGCCCTATGGTTGGACATTATGTAGCAGAGAGAGAACCGAACAGAAGAGAGTGCACAGCAGACTTATAACATTTGTTTTCAAAACAAAATCGACAATCGAAATAATTAAGGAGGTCATTCATTAGACATGGGATGGCGCGACTGGTACATACAAGCTCAATCTTGTTTAGGGATATTCAACCAGGCCTGCCAATATAAAAAGGTTTTTAATAAGTACAGAAATACAAGAAGGAATAACGATTCACTCACACTGAATCCAAAATTCACCATTTCAAAACAGGATTATGCTTTAACAAAATTATTGGCCAGAACCGAAGTAAAGCAGAAAAAAACTGTGCTATTTCCTTTCAGATTAAGTAGACCAAGTCATTAAAATACTGCAAAAAAAGTCATGGGAAGTATTGAACATTTCTGGAAAATAAAAATATCTGTTCATGTAACAAATACCATAAACTGCACACTTTCTAGAAGGTTATGTTTCGAACATATGAGCTGTTAATATAGAAAGGTGTGTGTGCTCTATTCAATTATCTCGGTCTTTCCAACTGATGGAAAAGTCAAGGTCTTTTGGTCTGTGCAGCCTGAACCTAAACCAAAGCTTTTCAACTCGTTAATTTATATGTTAGGAAATTAACTTAGAATGCCAATGAAACATGTTGCATTCAGGCTCTTGGGGTCACAAATCCATGACCCTCAACTGACTGTGTTAGGATTTCAATGGTCACATACAGGAGCAGACAAAATGGGAATTGGATTAATCCGAAGAAGCATTCGCAAAGCCAATAGACCTCGCTTACGAGAGCTCTTGGCTTTGGGAGGGTTTTGTAGCCATGTTGTATACCAGCGTGGCTGCAGTGAAGCATGGCTAAAACTAATTTTTAAATTGCTATGATGCAGCCAGAGTCTGGGGGCAAGTACATGGACAAAGAGGGTCGGTGGGATCGACTGGGGGCAAGCCAACAGACAGCCCAGGGTTGGGTGGAGGGATGAGGCAAGTACTCGGACAATGGATGGAGGAAGATGGAGGGGGAGAAGTACATGATGGAGGCAGCTGAAAAAAAGAGGCAAGTTGCACCTGAAAAAAATGGAGTGGATGGACACAAGTGATGCCTCCTTGATCCAGGGAAGGTACAAACACATGAAGAGAGAGCAAGCCTACGGGAGCTGACGAATAAGAAGCAAGCAAATGAAAGTTACAATGAAGCCAATCAATGGTAAGCAGTTGGTGGCCTCTAAGCCCCGTTAGGTAACAAATTCTCACAAGAGGCAGTGCATGTCGTGTGTTAGGCGAGACTTAATAGTCTAAAAATGAGTTCTTATTGGCAACCATCAATAAAACAATGAGAACTTAGTATAGCTCAATCTTTCTTTTATAACTGCTAAACATTCTATTATAGGGCCATATAAGGTGAAACCCCTGCAGTTATGCTTTGATACAACATTCTCTTTGGAGCCACAAATGTAGCAATTCTCCAAATCTTTCTATTATTCTGTGAAACATTTGAGAAAGGCTATAGATCTCCTTTGAGAGCATGAATGAGCAGTAGTGGTCCTAATTAGATCAAATTTAGACGAATGCAATATTTTACTTCCCAGTGCCCCAAAGAAGCTTACATACCACCTCAAGTTAGTTCAGAATATATCAGCAAGACCTACGATGAGTGAATGTGATGATCTTGCAGAGACTTTACTGGCTGTCAGTTACGGAGAGGATGGTAATTTAAGGTTTTATCTTGAAGTTATTGCATCATACATATTTATGCTCCTTCTCATCTAAAAAATGAAGCAATGTCACCCTAATCTAATTTTTTACCCTACCACTGATTTTTACCCCCGAGCATAGGTTTCAGCATGCCCGAGCAGCAGGTACATACTCATTTCATCTGGTCCAAAACTGGGGGACTAGTTGCCTTCAAAAATGCATAAAGTTATCACCTTGTTCAAAGGAAGGTAGAGAAATCTCTAGAACCATGCTTGATCCCTCAGCACACAGATCTCTTACTCAGGTCTGAGTGTTTGATAAATTGGCTAGGAGAGGATTAAATTATTTTTAGAATGAAGAAGAGCAAATCAAGGTAATACAATTACTTTGTGTCTGAGAGCACTGAAAACATGTAGAACATACTGAAAAAACAGACATGGTGCATCTAGTAAAAAGTGTTTCATTCTGTGGCAAAGCACATATCTATTTACTATGTGCATTCATGCAATAACTGAAAGTAGCACAAAATAAACTGGATCATATGACCTATTTTGCTAATAGTTGAAAACAGACTGTGAGCAGGATAACATACATATAAAGATGTTCGGTATTTTACAGCTCGCAAACTATATATATTTTAGAGAGCTGCCTATAATTTCATCAGCAGGAGTGAAAAAATAGGAACTGTATGGTTGACGAATGAATGAAACTGGAAAAAATCTATGTTTACAGACAAACTGAAGCCCAAACAATGAAAAGAGAACTATCAACATATAAATGTATCAAGGTTTGTATAGTGTCAGGATTACCATAGAGAGACAGACACACACACACACACACACGCACATGCACACACACACGCACCAGCGCGTTTGAGTGTGGGTGAAAACATTCGCCAACTTGAAAAGCCCTGTCATAATGCATTTTGGGCCGGTTTGCAGGAGGCCAGAAAGAAACTGCTGCAAACATGAATAAGGTTATCCCTGATATGTGTACACACACACAGATTTTATATATATATATATATATATATATATATATATATATATATATCCAAAAACAAAGTTGCCCTGAGGCGAGAACGAGCCAGCGTTTCCATGTTTTTACTTGTGACTTTCCTCCTCCGAAGAAGCTGTTATGCTTTGAAACGCGTCAGGAATGGTGAACTTTTACTCTGGACTGTGTAAGCTGTGTTAATAAACTCGTGGTGAAAGCCACCCTGCAGCAGGCTCGTTCTCGCCTCAGGGCAACTTTGTTTTTGGATTTAAATGCGGCAGCCTGGCCGCAGAGAACTTGCCACTACTGGTGTTGTGGGGCCTGTCAACTGAATGCATTTTCATGTTGGATCCAAGGCGCTGCAGGGCAGAAAGATGTAATTAGCAGCTATCTCGGCCTGGAGGCCCACATGGGCATTGTATGGAACTTTATGTGTCACAGATTAAAACGGAACCCACGGAGGTAAAACAGTGCCTATTATCATAAACTACAAGCGCCAGCATGCTTTGTATGGAGCCCACCTGGGAACAATTTATTAGCGCATGCGTATAAGTGCTTGGGCAGCGTTTCCATGTTTTTACTTGTGACTTTCCTCCGAAGAAGAAGAAGCTGTTATGCTTTGAAACGCGTCAGGAATGGTGAACTTTTACTCTGGACTGTGTAAGCTGTGTTAATAAACTCTTGGTGAAAGCCACCCTGCAGCAGGCTCGTTCTCGCCTCAGGGCAACTTTGTTTTTGTGTATATATATATATATATTCACAAAAGACTCCATTTTGCTGGGGGCCCCCAACCCTGCAGGGCGGGCTCAGTAAAGCAGGAACGGAGAATCCTGCGCTTCACAACATCCACCAAAAAGAACCCAACTCCGACTTGCTTTTCATGCTGACTTTAATGCGTCATGTGCTCGGCAGCCTCTCAACACTCTTTAAATCCTAACCGGTTTCGGCATCATCGCCTTGCTCACAGGTGAGTGTGATTTGTAATCCCCTTGTGGTCACATGGTCACATGACGCATTAAAGTCAGCATGAAAAGCAAGTCGGAGTTGGGTTCTTTTTGGTGGATATATATATATATATATATATATATATGCAAAAAATATCCTCCTCCTTCGAAAAAGACAAGGGGACACGGCAGGGCTTCAAGGAATCATTTATTCGAATTCTCTGGCATGACGCGTTTCGGCAGTAGCCTCTTCAGATGCCTCCGGTGTTACAAATTTCAAAGTTTCCTTTTATTTATGAAGCCCGCCTTCTAAAGTAGCGTGGGGCACACCTACACCATATCTCATCAGAGAACACTCGGCCAGTTCATAGTTATGGACTGCAGATCCCATCATGCAGTTGGTTCGCAATCTGGACGAAAGTCTCTTACAGCCGGATTTTTCCTCCTCAAAGTGAGTGGCTGAAGAATGGTTGGCTTGAGATTGTAGCACTGTGCTGGGCAACAAACTTTTACTCTGGACTGTGTAAGCTGTGTTAATAAACTCTTGGTGAAAGCCACCCTGCAGCAGGCTCGTTCTCGCCTCAGGGCAACTTTGTTTTTGTGTGTGTATATATACATATATATATATATATATATATATATATATATATACATATACATATATATATATACATATACATATATATATATACACACACATATATATACACACACATATATATATACACACATATATATATACACACATATATATATACACACATATATATATATATATATATATATATATATATACATACACACATACATACATATACATATACATATATATATATACACACACATATATATACACACACATATATATATACACACATATATATATACACACATATATATATACACACATATATATATATATATATATATATACATACACACATACATACATATACATATACACACACACACACACAACTCAGTCTTTTAAGCCTCAATCAACCACACAGGAGTAAACTTCTGAGGCCCCCAGGACCTCTGGGGAGGCACTCAGACACTCACAGAGCATCAAGCAGAGGCCAAGAGCAAGGCCCAATCTCCACTGGTCAGCTGGGTACCTCTTGCAGCTGGCTGTCTCTCTGTAGCCACACACAATGACCCTTGAAGTCCACTTCTTTTTCCTGAGTACAAGGGGGAGCAATTCAAGTCAGGTTAAAGTCAGCAGGTCCAGTCGTCTTCTGATCTTCCACAGGTCCTGGAAGACTTCTGGAGTGTGTGCCCTGGAGATGTCACATTTATGCCTGGCACTGGCTAATAGGGGAGGGGTGTCTCCTGGCCCCTACCAAACCAATGGAGTAGAAGTTATCAGGAATAACCTTATTCATGTTTGCAGCAGTATCTTTATGGCCTCCTGCAAACAGGCCCAAAATGCATTATGACAGGGCTTTTCAAGTTGGCGAATGTTTTTACCCACACTCAAACACGCTGGTGCGTGTGTGTGTGTGCATGTGCATGTGTGTGTCTGTCTCTCTATGGTAATCCTATTGTCCTTCAACTTCTAATGCTAAAAAACAGTTTGAAGCAGGTACCGTACCTACAACAAACCCAGAGACAGAAGTCTGCTAGGACAAAAGCAAGGTTGTTCAGCAACCAGGCAGGAGGTCCACTAGGTCTAGGCATCCTGTTCTCTCCCTTTCGAGTGTGCCCCAAGTGTTACACGTGACTCAACAGATCTGTCAAGCAGGATTTGACAGTGTGTTGTCACTGGATGCCCACAGCCCCTAATCGAAATGTTCTTTTCAGAGGACTCATCTCTGCCCATTCAGGTCAGCCTATTCTTTTTGCACCTACCTGGGAGGCATTTCACACCTTTTTTCACACCTACTCAAGGCTGAACACAGGCTGAGAGCTGGCAGAGGCTTATGCTAATTAGCCTAATGACAGTTCAGGCACAAAACAGGCAGCTTTCTAAAAGTTACTTTTCCTTAGTATTCATTAAAAATTCGACTTCACCATGGAAATGGATTTTTAATAACTATTATACATAGTGCTTTAATTATATTTCAAGCTGGTCAGCGTCTAGCTATGGGTCAGTGTTGCTTCACATCTCATGTGACTGGGGGGATGAGGTTATTGGGAACGGTGCTTGTGACACCTAACCTCCAGCGCTTAGGGTGGCTGCAGCTACATTGCAGCTCCACAAACAGGAAACATCAAGACTCGTTTACCAGATAATTACTACCTTGCCTGACCATGGAAATACATGACACACGTTTTAACACCTACTAACAGAAACTTCTACATACCTTGCAATTCCTAACCTCCCTACCCACAGTATGTGACGTAATAAATCCAATGGTGTTTCTTTGCACCGGGCGCGCCTCCACAATAGTGTACACTACACGCACAGCACCTCATAGTAGAGGCTAGCATATCTATGAGCGATTTGAAGCTGTCTGCAATGGAGCGCAGGTTGGAAACACCTAGTAGACTGGTACCAGTGAAAGTCTGAAAGTCGAACATCAATAATTACCTCGAGCAGTATCCCACTTCAGAAAGGGGTTTTGACACTTTTTGGCAAGAAATATCCTCTCCACATAGGTTGCTGCTGAAACTATAGCTGCCACAGTAGAGCAGCAGACCGGATTCCAGAAAAAGGTTTGTACCGCTGATGCTCTGGAGCTTTTGAGATTTCTGGCTGAAATTATTTAAGTCCCAAATCGAATGGGACTTGTTTTTTCGGAATGCCAGAGCTCTTCAGAAAGGAAGAAGCTGAAATTGAATCCAACGCTGAAGAACTACTCGGCGTATACTTTTCCCAAGCTCTGGAGAAACAGGTTTCAAAAGTTTCCAAACTTTTTTCTAGTGCCCAAAGTACACTTTTGAGGTCCCCAGGAAGTCAGGGGAAAGTCACTTAGGGACTCTACGGGTCACAGGCAAAGGCCACCAGCTAAGTCCAGGTTCAGCTGCCAATGGTCAGCTGGGCACTTCAGAGAAAAGGATGCTTCCAGCTTGTTAGCATTGACTCTTGGAGTCCACTTCTTTGTAATTGGTACAACAGAGTGCTGATCCAGTCCTTCAGGGCTTCTCTCAGGTCTTCCACAGGTGCAGAAAGTGTTCTGAGGAGAATGTCTTGGGGTGGCACCTTTATGGTTGGCGCTAGGTAACTCCTGGGCATTTTCTAACCAATGGAGTAAATGTTCCAAAGCCCTGGCCTGCATACATTTTCAGTAGTTCCTGTTTACCTTACTGCAAACAAGCCCAAAATGCAATGTGTCAGGGCAATTCCAAGATGGCCAAAGTCTTTGACCACACTAAACTTGGACTTTGAGAGCTGAAGTTGTGTAGGAGAGTGTACTAAGGAAATTACTACTGCCCTGCCACATCGAACGCTAAAATCTAGGGTGGAGCAGGCCCTGATCCTGTGACAAAAAATGAGAAAAATCTGATAAGACATAGCAGAGCCCATCAGCAACCAGACAGGCGATACACAAGAATTGTGATCTGGGTTTGTTTGAGCCCTGTCAAGGGCAAAACGTTTTACACGTGCATCTGCCAGGCCTTTCCGACAGAATGTGACAATGTGTGCCAACAAGAGGGAAAAATGCAAAAAGGACAGATGATGAATGGAGGACCTGGCCTGGTAGTTCGGGATCGACTGTTCCCATGGGGAGCAGGGTCAAGACTGATTTGAATAAGGCTGGGGAGGTCCAAACTGGGGTGGCGTGGTGAGCAAACAAATGATGGATTAAACCGAGATCTGTGAATGGGGGTGAATGTTTGATTTGATCAGCATTCCGTCTATCATTTGTTCTTTTTTGCTTCCGTCACTCTAAGTGCGAAGGGTGTGCCCAAACGTAGGTCCCGTGCTCACTGTGCCACTGGATTCAAACTAGCCTTGCTGATAAGGGGTGATACACCGAAACCTGGCCTAGCAGTTCGGGCTGTACTGTTCCCATGGGAAGCAGGGTAAAGACTGATTTGTATACGGCTGGGTCCATACTGGCGAGGCGAGCGAAAAAATGATGGATTAAACCCAGATCTGTGACTAGGGGTGAATGTTTAATTTGTTCAGCATTCTGTCCATAATTTGTTCTCCTTTGCCTCTGTCGCTCTAAGTGGGAAGGATATGCCCAGACTTGGGTCCCGTGCTCACTGTGCCACTGGATTTGAACAAGGCTGACTGATAAAGGCTGAGACCCCAAAATCGGTCCCAGGATGCTTGTTTTCGGTCCAGGGAGGACCTGGCCTAGCAGTTCAGGCTGGACTGTTCCCATGGGAAGCAGGGTCAAGACTGATTTGTATGCAGCTGGGTCTGAACTGGCCTGGCGAGCAAAGAAATGATGGATTATACCCAGATCTGTGACTGGGGTGAATGTTTGATTTGTTCAGCATTCTGTCCATCATTTGTTCTTTTAAGAAGAGGGGCAACAGCACCCACCCGGAACGTCTAGCTCATCTCAGAGGAGTCGTGCCTGCCCATTCAGGTTGACCTGTCAATCAAAGTGGTCTACAGTGTGGCTCCTGGCTGGGATTTCGCCTTAATTACAAGCCTAAGTACAGACTGGGAAGCTGCCAGAGAGTTAATGCAAATTAAACCCCAAGTGCTTCTGGTAGGGTCAAGATAGCTTTCTAAATCTTACTTATCCTTTATACTTGTTAAACGTCTGACTTCACCACTGAACTGGATTTTTAATAACCATTAGAAATAGTGGTTCAATATTTTTTAGTAGGCCCCAACTCTAGATAACGGTATTGATACTTTAACCTGTAGTCTGGTTTTCTGTATAGGACAGCCAGGCCTGAAACAGTGACCATAGCTTGGGGTACCTTGTCACTGTAGGGACATGGTGACATTCATTTTCTAAATGTCCCACTTATAGTGTGTAAATATATTTTTATTTACATTTGAGTTGACACATAAAACAGTAATTTTCACATAATACCCCATCAAACCCCCCATGAAAAGAAAAGAACTGTAAACAAGCCCCCTCCTACATAACTGCCTTTCCACACTCGTCTGTCCTCAGATGCTTGCTGCCTGAAATGTGACCAGCCATATCATGTGAGTAATGTGCACCAAGTTTGAGAAACAGTGATCAAACATTGTCTTCTGTTAACTTTATATAGTAGCTCTCAAGTTTGGAGTTTTCTAATATGTTAAGAGCTCCAAGTCCCTTGGGGCAATGCAACTCCTTAAGATCCTTCCCAAGTTAAGTCAACTATGATCCCACAAATCTGTATATTCTTTCTCTAGGTCTAGCCATATGTGTTCCAGAGGACCATCTCCTGGCCCCAAAGTGAAAGAAGTGTTTGTTTCGCCACCAGAAGAAGATGGGATATAAACCATACTTTTCTACCATGGAGCAAGTAGATTTTGCCAGAAGCCAGCCAAGCAAGCCTCCTTCAAGGCAGCACAGCACTGCAGAGTCTGTTATCTTCTTGATGGTATCCAGTACCAAGTCCCAGAAAGGTCAGATCGGAGGCAAACCACAAAATGTGTGTTAGGGTACCATCTTCACCACATCCCCTCCACCACCATGCATAGATGTTTTTTTTCCAGCTCAGTTCACTGATGTATAATGCCATCTGTACAATATTTTTCGCATTATTTCCCTTCCCCCAGTATAGGTGACAACGTTAGTGGAGCGGTGTGATGATGTCCTCCAATTGTCGCTCATCAAGCTTTAACTGGAGTTCTCTTTCCCAAGATTGTTGGAATGTGGGCTTTTCACACCCTAACTGAGAATTAGGCATCATATATATGCAGGATGTAGCTTGTTGATCTCTAGTGGGTGTGAGCATATATTTCTCAAAGGGAGTGAGTTGTGTACTTGCCTTGCCCCCTGTTTGACTTTAGGGTCATGAGGCCAACAGCGTAACACTAAATTTGCCTGAAGCGTTCAGATTCAGGTAATTCAAACTCGACCTTCAAGTGCTCAAACATAGTAACCTCACCTTGGTCGATGTCCCACTTTTAAATACCATGTACCCTACATTGTGGGCTACAAGGCCTACATAGGGGGTGACTTATTAACAAGGGAGGTTTTTGCCTGTCAGAAAGGGGTATTTTGATAGGTTGCACTTACCATGGTAGGCCTGAAGCTATATTTTATAGCGCCACTCTGTCGATGTCACAATAGGTGCTACAGTCCATACTTTTAAATTCCATACCCAGAGAGCATTTTCTACACCATATATTAGGGATTTACAGGCAAGTTAAATGTGTTAATTGGGAATAAATCAATTTAACCATGTTCAGTGAGGGAAACACAGGCACTTTACTCTTGGTAAGCAGGACAAAGTGTAGAGAGCTCTAAAGATGGAAAAAGTAGGGTGCAAAAAAAAAAGGCGAAACATCTGGGGTGACCATGCCAAAAAAGGCAGATTTCCTACAAATATGCAGATGGGAAGAATAATACATTTGCAAATAGTGAGAAATTTTACAGTATCAGATGTTCTGCATGATTGCTGGAAATTTAGTGTCATAATTAAAGAAGGTTTGAGTACAGCTGAATACTAACAAAACAACACACCCTCGTGCACTGGAGCAAGGCACAGCAGCTTTCTGCAGCATAATCAGGTCCTCTGTGAGGTCCAGGTCCAGTGCTGGCAGGTCCTAGATACCAGGTCCGGTATCTGCAGGCCCAGTAATTCCAGGATCAGACGAACTGAAAACCACTAATTGCTTGTAGCAGTATCCCCTGGGGAATACCGCTCAAGGCAACTCGAAATAAGGACTGTAAATGTGAAGAATACACCATCCATCACCCATAATTAGTGTGCGTGGTCACTGAGGTTTGCAGACATTTCCTCAAATTTCAGACCATGCATTGCAATTGTAAAAGTGGTCTCACTTGCATCACAGCTTAACAAAATTAGAGATAAATGCAGGATTTGTTGGAATAAATGGTCTGGACAGCTAAATGTCCTTACTGCAGTTATTCATACGCTTGCTTAAATAACAGAGAATCATGCATATAGTTGGTGCTGCAGGAGGTCTTCAATATTCAATAGTAATCTGAATCTTATGCCTGAGGTGAATGGCATAGAAGGATGCATATTAAAAGTGGCCTGACTTGGTAAGAAGTTCAAACGTCTTATCTACTTACTAGAGAAACTGCGCAGGAGGTCATGCATCACAGCAGTAAACGTATCAGATGTCAACTGGGGATGAGTACAACTGACAAATCTAGCGGAGGTGGGATACTAACTATTCAACAAGACCAGTATCTTTGGCAAGTTAGAGGTCAAAAGAGTTATGAACTCAAAGATTATAACTACACTGTGCGAATTTCCCAGAGGTACACCATAGCTCTAAATTGTTCCCCTCTCCAAATACAGGAAGAAGAGACAAAACTCCCCACTCTCTCATCTTATCCAGACTGTCAGTTTCAGAAGATAGCCTGCAGAACATCATAAAACACGCCAATCTGTGACTCTGTACTTAATAGTACTCCACCGAAATGATGACCTAAAACGTAGGCAATCAATCAATCAATCAATCAATCAGGGCAACTTCATTGAACTGTAAAATCAGGGGGACAGTTGATATTAGTTACACACTTATTGCCTGAAAACGCTATTGGGTGGAATAAACAGTTCGACGATCCGGATTCCAGGGGATCCGAGCAATCAATAGGGTCAATCCCGTCCCTTACTTGACGAACTGCTCCCTCTGTGTGTATTGTACATTGATTCTGGAGTAGTGTGGGTGCAGGACCTCGTTAAAAATTTCTCTTCTCCCCCCCCCCCTTATTTGAAATGATGCTTATGGAAGCTATAAGAATTAACACCAAATACAATCAATATAAACAACATGAAGATATGCTGCCTTTGCTGGTTGGCTACATATCCCCTCACTTGGTAGTCTACAAAGGAAAGTTATGAGGAATATCCTTCCATTGACATGAACATTCACCCCTATAGCAATGCAAAAATGAGGCAGAGGGGTGCAGGTCTGATAAAATGCTTTCCATAATGTCTGTTGAATTCAAGAGCATACTAAAACAATGATATACCAGATATTGAGGCCAGACTTACCATAAAATGAGATTCTGATTCCTCGATGGGTGGTGCTGTTGTCTCTCAGGCAGGTTATGATATCTCTTCTGCGAGCCTAGAACAAACATATCCCAACTAGGATTATGAATAGACTACAGTCATTTTTCCATTATTTACTAAATCAAATATCTTTTTTTGAAAGACAATAAAACATATTCGAACAAATTAATTAACATAATTGATTATGGCGTCATCCCTCCCAAATACTGAAAGGTACATTAATATATTTTAAATACTTTTACTCTACCATTTGCAATGGGCTTTAGATATGGACGCACAAATTTGAGCACAATAGGATTCAGACAAAATTCTTTCTTAAAACACAAACACATTCCCCTAGATCCTAGGGAGTATGGGGAGGTTGTTCCAGATCTTTGGTGCATATGTGGAAAAGGCCTGCTACCTTTTTTTAATATACTACTTAGTCTCCTGCCATCCTGGCTGCAGTGGACTAAGAGCGACCAGAGATGTGGAGCTTCATGACAAGATAAGCAGAGGTGGTGGTTGTGATATCTTGGTAAATGATGCAGCTAGTCATGAAGATGGTAGGGCCAACAGGTTTCCATCAATATGGTGGTGATGTGATCATACTTCTTCAGGCTCTGGATGAGACGTGCTACAGCATATAGGATTCCATTTACAGAGGACCAAAGTGGAGTCTGGGAGCCACTAAGCAGCGTGTTACCTACATCCAGATGTAAGTGTACGAGGGCTGGAACAACAGTTTGGAAGTCCCTTTCTGAAAGAAAGAGTTTCCATTTCTTTGGAAGAGAGTTGGTCCAAGATTGTCCTTGTTTTTGGGGGTTTTCTGGCAGTGTGCTCCTTAAGGTTTAGGTTGGTGTCCAGGGTAAATCCATGTTACCCGGTATTCTAGAAAAGTTGGATTTCGAAGCTGTCAAGATTCATATGTTGGAGGGGTGCACCGAGCATGCTCTCGGTACTAACAGTGGATTACTGTCCCAGACGCGAGTACTGCACATAGAGAAATAGTGGCAGCATAACATGTTTAAAAAAATGTATAGTGTGACCAGACCCTTTATCTAAGTCAATCAGCTTAAGACCTACTGGCTCATCTTTGTAAAGTTCTGCTTCAATGTGCAAAGCTCAGACCTTGCGCTGACATCCAGTGCGAGTTAATTCAGGTTTGTGTGTGTAGCAAGTGTAACACATGTATGGTGCGAGTGAGCAAAGTAATGAAGGCCAGTAGGATCCATTTGGTATTCCTCTCGCCTAGCAGAAGATAGGGGTGAGAACTGTGCTCCCAGAAGTGTATTGCTGTCATTCCTGTAGCTGGGGGGAGGAGACCTAGACACTGAAGTGAGGAATAGAGACATGGCTGCCTTTAGAAAATCTATGAGCCTATCGAACAGCGAAAAGCTGCAAATTAGTCTTCATGTGAATTAGCGTTTGGTAGGGGTGAGAGGTGAGACTAACGACTCTGAAGTGAAAGGTGAGTAAGTCTCTAGGCGAGGCCTGGCCTTTGTCTTTCCCGGATTACTTCTTCAGTTGCGCTGATGATAGCCAGATGCAAAAACCTTACACCTCTTTTGTGCCTCTGCTGTGGGTCCTCCAGGATACATGGAGCACATGCAAGCTTCAATTTCGTAAAGGCTGTGTCTTGAGATAGTCTGGAAAGGACACTTGAAAAAAGAACCACCCCACACAGGTTCGACACTTTGAATCAGTGGATCTACTTGAGCCTAATTCATGCTACTCCTGATTGACCTTAGAGACACGGTAGCACCAAGAGGTACTGACTCGTCTAGGTTCACTTACTTGTAGTAGTTAGTACAAATATGTAATTAATGCACTTTCTTTCTTAATAAATCTTTTTATTAGATGAACAAGAAACAAACAAAAGCAGCATTGATAAAGAATAATAAAGTACAGTGCAGTGCTAACATCAGTTATCTCCCAACGTTCTCATGACATTAGTCCAACAGTTAGCATGGTAGATCTACAGAACAATAAAATGGTCAGATGATACAAACGAATCATTACTATCGAGACATTACTCAACATCATGGTCGACTGATCCTGAGGGAGCATCATCAAAGGGAGTGCATATCATACCTCTACTTATATTCCAGGGTCCCCAAATTTTAGTCCATTTCTGTGGGCATCCTCTACTTTCGTAAATCACTCTCTCTGCCTGCATGCACCAGTCCATATCGGATTCCCAGTCTGAGAACTTTAGCTTCGTCAGACCCTTCCATGTTCTGGCGATAGTCCGCTTTGCAACCATACATCCTAGGGATACCCACATCCTCTCAAGTCTGGACAAATCCGTAGCCTCCCAGATGTTAAGCAGACATAGGCGGGGTGAGACAAACTAAAGACAGCGCTGACGTGACCTCCCTCCAGTACACCTGAAGAACTGGGCAATCCCACCACTGGTGGAGGTGGGTGTCGTCTAGACCACACCCTCTGGGGCAAGAGAGGGAGCTGCGAACACCCATCTTAACCAGAACCGAGCTAGTGTAATAGGCTCTATGCAGTAGTTTGAGTTGGATAAGTTTAAAGCGGGATCGGATAGCCACCTCACAAGGAGAGGCCAGGGCCTCCTGCCATTCTTCATCATCAATGTCCCCGACATCATCCACCCATTTAGTGCGGAGTTTCACTAGGAGATCGGGCATATTATTGAGCAGTTTGCGGTATGTCAATGAGATGGCTTTGTCTTGGAGGTAGTCATCTAGGAGTCTATCCTCCAACGGGGAGAAGACCGGTAGGTCGGTCTCCTTGGGTATCGCTTTTTGTAGTGCACTGCGGGCCTGAAGGTATCGAAAAGTTTCCCCGCTGTGCAATTGATAATCGCGCTGAAGGTCGCTAAACGGGATCACCTTGCCTCTTGAATGCACTTTCTTTCTTGCAAATATATGCAGGTGACTGAATATTAACTTTAATGTGTCTGCTAGTGGACTGTTGAGCTCGGAGCTCAAGTAGCCCCACATTTCCTCCATGAGAAGCCTGCATCGTCTTGCCATTGCTACCCTGAGAGTCTAGTGTGGAAGGGGATGTACTTGTAAGAGTCTGCAGAATCACAATTGGACTATCCCTGGGACACCACGACTAAGGCCCTGAGCCCCTGCCTGCCTCCAGCCCCATGAATGGGGCATGACACACATGATGCAGAGAACAACCTGCTACCTTTCGGAGGCACCCTAAACCTTCTTCCACTGTCAAAAAAAAATGGCTAAATGATTTAACAAAATATCCATTTCCTCAACGATCCAAGCAAGAGGATGAACATAAAACAACACCTCAAAAATAGCGAAAGGGAGTGAATGCAAACCTTGATTATGTCTGATCATAATCAATGTGTGCAATAAACGTAACAGATGGTAATTGTTTTAAAAAACATACGAAAAGTTAAAAACTGAAATTTCCTTGCAGAGATTTGACTGTACATACTCATCCTACTGAGATAACTGTGTGATGAACCTAAGTTCCCATTAAAAGCTTACTGGGTAGCAGCACCTGCCAGAGCCCAAAATGGACAGATGAATCTCATAGCTCCAAACCTGGCCTTTCCGTGCAGTCCAGTCACAGTGCAGATTATGTCATGAGGTTAATAGGCCCTGTGCACAAATACTTCCATTACACATGTTCACGTTTAAAGTTGACATCTTTTTAAATGGTGACTTTTAGCACACATTTATTTGCGCGCTAGTATGAGATAGTGTACTCAGAAATGGTTTGCTTACAAATACAATCCTTCATAGGCACATTATCATACCTTAGAACATTCTGTCCAAGGACTGGGTACACTGCGCAAATTGGCCTGGTTTGTTGTTGTCTGTTCGGCGTCAGCTCTGGGTGGGTAGAATCAACAATGACAGCAAGGGAGGCTGCAATGTACGATTGTATGTGATGTGTAATTATTATTGCTGCATACCCGATCCGGCGTCACCCTGTGTCCAGAGTATTGTAAAGGTGTTCCAACGACTGTTTAATAAAGAGAAGTTATAAAAAATAAACAATGACAGCCGGAACAGAGCTCAGGCACAGAATGAATGGGTCCAGTTTTATTATATAAACGGCACCAAGCCTTTGTTCAGCAGAGGAGCATTTTGATGGATTGTCACAGTCGCCCCATGATTGAAATCTAGCCCAGCCGAATCCCATCATTATCCTGAGATGGACGGCGGCCTGCTCTACACCAAGACTGGCTACCAGATGACACACGCACACAGGTAAATGAGGAGTTAGACCACTCTAAGGCATCTGGCAGAATCGCTTCCACCTTATGCTCTCTAGGACAGGCTGTTCTAGGTGCGATTGTTAGTATTCATATATTCAATGCAACAATTATAATGGTTGAATTATTTATCTTCTTCACCATCCTGGTAATGCTGGTTACTAGGCTTTGTTTTACTCTACTAATAATTGCAGCACACATATTTTATACAAGAACCCAATTGCTTCAATAAATGTTTAAAATGCAAATTTGTGTATTTCTTTTGTCTCCCTTTGTGCATGCCTCAGCTAACAACGAAAGGGTAGATCTGTTTCAACGATTTCCTTGAGGGAATTACGGTGGTCATGTTCTGAGGTTGCAGAAACCATCAGGTGCCCTGTAAGATTTAGAGGCCCAGATGGCGCACTGTGAACTAGCCAGGAACTAGGTCAACATATTCTCATGGTATGAGCGGACACAGCTCCCCATAGTTTTGATGCTTATGTGGCCCAAAAGCACAGCCTTACTGAATCAGTAGGAACCGTACAACATGGCGCCACCAGCGTTCTAGGTCATGCACTTATTTAATGGGTCTCCTGAGTAGTTTTCTTATGTGTGCCTAAAACCCCTTGTCACCATCCTAACGAAGATGTCCGTGGTGTTAGGGAAATCTCCTCCTCAGCAGAATAGGGAAACCCTATTTCTGTCTGTAGGTTGTTCGAGCTTAAACATTTAAAAGGAACACCCCATTATAGTATAATTTCTCTGAAGTCCATTCATTAAAATGGCTAATCCAGTATCAATGGTCATACCACTAAACTGCAGACATGTAGTAACACAGATGTTACAACACTATAGGCTTGCTCTTACGGGAGGAGATGTTACCTTTGTGGTAGAGGATCACGAAGTGTGTAAAACAGAGGTATTCTATTCATGGGTAACATTTACGGCAGCAGACGCAACCACCAGAACATTTCACACATACACTCAAGCAGCAATTTCTAACAATAATATAGCTTATGTAGATTTAGAAATTGTACTATCATTTCAAGAACACATAAACTGGTTCCAAGGCACCCTACCACATCTACTAGGAAACATCAGACTGGGTCCCCTCAGAAATGCCGGGCAATATGGTCAGTCTTAGTCGGCTACACACCATATCTACAAATAGAGGCACTCACACCAGCTGAGCTGCGTACACTTTATACAGGTTTAGTTAGATTACACAGATGTATGACACAGTTCGTTATGCGCACAAGAACGACAAACCCAGCGAGGACTGCTCAAGCTGAACAACCACATTTCGCAATGCCAAGGATAAGTCCAGTAACCATTAATTCAATTATGGGAAAGGTTCCCACTAGATGGTAGGAGATTCCGTTCTGGATTGCACAAAAAACAAATCAGCTTGAAGCAGTGTTTCCCCAAACCTGACCTCAAGATAAATATAGAACCCTCACAATGTTCCTACCTTTAGGGATGGTTCACCCGGTGGAAGAGTGTGCCACATGGGTCACAGTGTTTGCTGCAATGTATTCCATCACGCATGGTACACCATCCATAGCTGTTTTGCCTGAAGTACTCAAGCAATTTCAAAATGAATATGGGGCAGTCCCTGCCCTGGATTTGGGGTTTAAACTTAATGGCAATTATGGCACGGTATCCTCAATTATTTTAAGTAACATGTAGGGTAAGCACCAGCTTTGGCTGTAAGCCAACACCTTGTGCAGGTCGCTACGGCAGACCAGGAGCGAGAGCTACTTAAAATTATTGCTGAAACTCATACAAGAATAGGTCAAGATAATTTGGGGGCCAGACCTAATCCACTGACTACCTCCTAAACCTCAGGGTAGACCACGGCAAAAGTGTTGTTTCTCAGAGGTAGAGGGGGCAAAATCATTGTTGGCATCTGTGAGTGTACTAAGATTCCTTTGGTGCAGACACCACTGGGAGATTTGGTAGCATGTGTTCTTGTATATGTGTGTGTGTGAGGCTGTGAATCCCCAGGGTAGGCCTCCTGCTGAGGGGCGCAAGGATACCATTCATTGAAGTTCCTTTATGTATTTTGTGTCTTCTCCTGTTCACAATGTCTCCGATTTGAATCCACAATGGGTTGTTGTGGTCCTTCCTCTAGTGTGAAACCCCACAGGTTTGATCAAATGAAACTACTTTCATGAGAATTCTTGGTCATTTTCTGTAGGAGACCAGTGTTTGATAGTGATTTTCCCACTTGTGTGGGTACACAGTTTTTCCTGTGAAAGTGCAACCCAAGATTTGTTGGATGCCTTGGAAGTTAGAACAGAGCAAGAAAGTTGTTCCTCCACAGCACTGTATAAGATCATCCCAGCAGAAGTTTAGGACCCAGCAGGTTGAATTATTTGTAAATACTTTCAGATTTGAATTCCCTTTTGTTTCTTTGTAGTGTTGATGCTCCTAGCGCCGTTTCTGTAAACAGCCCTGTAATTCTTGTCCTTATCTCGTCACATTTGCTGTTTTCCAAGGGGGCCTGTTCTGTCCACCTACCCCGCCCTCATCGCTGCTTGGCCCCGTCGTTGTCAGTCCCTCTTTCCATCCCCTTCCCTCTGAGACCCGCTTAAGGTCCCCGGTCCCTCGTCACAACTGCTTCCAATGGAGGGCTACATGCACAAGTGAGATCGCCAATCATCACACAGAGGCACAATGCATTAGCAATAGTTATGCAACCATATAAGCAAACTCAAAACTTTACAGCTATGTATTTTATAAAAGGAACGGTTAGTGCACAGTCTAGCGGCTACCCCGCGTGATACATAAGTTAATGTTCAGGAGCAAGGAAAGCAGTTCTGCGAAATGAAATGAAACAGAGATTTGTAGAGCGCGAAACATTAACCCGAGGGTGTCAAGGCGCTTGCTCATCAAAAAACAGGGTTTAAGCTAGGTGGTTCGAAAGTGCCTTAAAGACTGAACAGCCATGTCTTCAATTCTTTCCTAAAAGCCAACAGATGCGTTTCTTGTTTCAGCCTTCTTGGAAGAGAATTCCATAACTTGGTCGCGCCAACCAGGAAACTTCTTCCCCCCCAGGAGCATTTCTTGACCCTGGGGACGATCAGATCATGGGCGAAGGATGAACAGAGACGATGGACTGGAACATATGGTATCAGATTCCGTTTTAGAAAGCCGGGTCCTGTGTCCTGTATGGCCTTAAAGACAATGCATAGAGCCTTAAACTCAATTCGTCTCTTTACTGGCAGCCAATGAAGATCTTTAAGCATCCTTGAAACAGATTTGTGTCTTGGGATGTTCAACAAGAGCCGAGCCGCAGCGTTCTGCACTACCTGTAGTTTAGACAGGCATTTTTTCCGAAGATTGGTAAAGAGCCCATTACAATAATCAGCTCTTGACAGAACAAGAGCTGAGACCACTAATTTGCGTAGCTCGGCATGAATGAATGGGAGGATCATTCTCAGAAGCTTTAACGTGTGGAAGGAGAGGGAGGTGACCTGATTGACATGACATTCAAATGAGAGTTTAGAGTCGAAGATAACGCCCAAGTTCTTTACCTTGGTCACTGGTGTTGGTAAAGGACCAAGCTCCTGGGGCCAAAGATCAGGGGACCAAAAATGTGTGTGGGCACCGAAAAGTAAGACCTCCGTCTTATTAGAGTTAAGTTTTAAACAATTAGCGGCCATCCAGTCCCCAACCTGACGAAGGCAGGTATGAAACTGTGCCATATTGTCAGTGGGTGAACCTGACACTGAGACAATGATCTGCGTGTCATCGGCATAAGATATAGCCGAGAAACCCAGGGACCTAATCAACCTCGCCAGTGGTGCAAAATAAATATTAAAAAGAGTCGGGCTCAAAGATGATCCCTGTGACACCCCGCATGGCAATGTAAAATTGGGTGATTTATAATCATCTAGGGCCACAAATTGTTCCCTGCCCGACAGGAAAGATTCAAGTAAAATGAGTACCTTCCCTTTAACACCGATCCTCCTCAGAACTTCCAAAAGATTCTGATGGTTCACCGTGTCAAATGCGGCGGAGAGGTCAAGCAGCACAAGTGCTGCATTGCCCCCCGCGTCAACTGTCTGCCTAATCAATTCAGATGATGTGATCAAAGCCAGTTCGGTGCTATGGTGTTTTCGAAATCCGAACTGGGTATCATCAAGGAAACCATGTCTTTCAATATATTCAGATAGAGTGTCATTCATGGCTTTCTCCACCAACTTCGCCGGCAACGGCAGTCTAGAGATTGGGCGGTAATTGTTAGGGTCTGTCTCATCTAAATTTGGCTTCTTCAGAAGGGGGAGCACAGATGCCAGCTTCCAGCAAGTGGGGAATATACCTGACAAAAACATTTGATTAAAAATAGGAGTCAGTCTACTTCAACTTCTTCTTTCTGCTTCACATGACTCAAGTTCAGAGACGGGTTACGCAGAAACGATGCTGCAAGAGGTGATTGATTTACAGACACTGATTCACACTTTTAAATCAAACCGCATCAGCAATACTCCACAAACCAGCTACCACTTCTATCATATGTTGTGATGGCTCTGCCTTGCCAATGTACAGAGCTCTGCTGCCTTTCAATTAGGTTTATATATAAATACCTTATACATACAACTTCTGTATTGAATGGAGGCTAAAATAAGACCCCCTTCTCCTACTGAAAGAACCAAGCCTCTGTGTGCTGTGCTAAAGTGGCTTAACAAAAGCAAGTACTATAGCTCGCTGAACACATGCCAAAGGGAGCTTATGTAATCTGCAGTAATGGTTTCCAGTGCTATTGAGGTAGTGCAGGGCATTAATGCTTCAGCTGGCTAACATCGGCAAAAAACATTTGGAAACCCGATAGGTTTAGAGTGGCAGACAAAATGTCCAACACTTAATCAGAAAAACATTAAAAACGATTTTATTAACACAAACACAATCTACACTTATTATCCACACAACTACTGTAGAAGAGAGAAAACAAAAATAGAACCTTTTGCCAAGATGAGACCTATTGCTTTGCCAGTGCTTGTATTTTTCTTTACAAATTAAGCACTGGAAATGATGCATGGAAGGAAGGAGAGAAAGAAGGAGGTTCTGTGGAAGAGAGGAATGAAGCGAGTGAGGTCAGAAAATGTCAGACCAAGAAGGGAACGGAGGGGTGAAGACAAAGTTACTTACATTTGGTAACGCTCTTTCTGGCGAAAACTCTAACTGCAGATTCCTCACTTTGTAAATATTCTCCAGGTGTCAGACTGGATCCAGAAACTTTAAAGTAGCACACCTGTGTGTCGGAAGGTGGCGTTGTCATCTCTGGAAATGACGAGTGGAACCACATATAGGCGCCACCTATGCTGGTGACTTCAGTTGTGTTCGTAGGCTGGCAGCGCCCTTAGGCGGCATTTATCAGGAGATTGGTATGAACCATATGTAGATCTCTAAATTGGGAACTTTTTATATGACAAATGAGCCCAGTTCACAGAAACGGTAAGGTGGGAGGACCTCCCAAACCCGGTCTTGATGCGCCCACCGTGAGCTCTGGGTGGGGAAGAAGCAGGATCTGCCAATTACACATTCTCAGTCCTGGAGCCACCATTGTAGGTCTTTTGCAGCCTACTCCGAAATTTGGATACAATCAGACGGACTCCCCTGATGCAGTGCTCACTAGAATTTGAGGTCCCACTACATGGTTGGCCAGCCAGATGCAGGAGGCAAACACCACCCAGAAGTCACAGTCATTTGCACTGTGGTCTTAGAGAGAGGCTGAAACATCTGGATCATAGCCCAAATGTCCTAGACTCACAACTTCTGGAGAAAGGCACCAAACTGTACTGTATCTAGAATAGCTCAGATGAAAGTAAGCATCTCCGAAGGCGTGACTAAATTAATAGCAGTAGAGACTCTGTCAGGGACTGACCTGGCTGAAGTACCTTAGTCAAAAAAGTAGTTTTCATTTCCACAGCTCGATAGTGGGCAGGTGTAGGTCTAAGACTTCTGCTGCCCTTTGCATAACTTTGAAGAAAGCACTTTCCTCCACAGCAGGACCAGGACACACAATGGATGGGAGGGCAAAGGTGGGTGGTGGGAGTAGTAGGGGACAGAAGGTTTTGTTTTTTTACTGGCGGGACACCCCTGTCAAAAAATACAGGGAAGAAGACTTGGTTGCTGCTGCAGTTAAAGCCTTGTTTGATTTTTCTGGTGGGAATTACTGGCTGAAAAGAAATTGGGTATGCTTCTCCCAAACCTAGAAAAACCAGGTGTGGAACAACTTACCCACTCTGAATCAGTCAGAACGAAATTCTCCGAGGTGATTTTCACCTACCGGACTCTGCATCAGAGGCTGTGTCTTTAGCAGGTTTCCCAAAGTGTTCCATAAAATGGAAAGCTGAATATGAGGAATTTTGAAGAGTGCTACTCAAAATCATGAATCAATCTATGGAATATGCTTAAACGACTTTGCAGGGCCTTGAAAGAAGGAGCAGCACATGACATCTGGAGAAGTCAGCATTTTAGAAGGAGGGAGAGGTAATTCAACCCAGCATAAGACTGGTTGAGGAGGGGCTAAGCAGCAGACCAAACTTGGATCCTGTCCTTGAGAAACCTAAAATAATTATACAGAAGCAACAGAAATGGAGAGCACTGTTTAATCAGTATCCTGGTCCCGTCACTCCTCTCTTTGCCAGTTTTTTTTTTCTGCATGAGCTTCCCACTCAAAGTCTTAAGAAGGCACACTAATGTTAGGAGATCCCGGCAAGGAGGCAGTACTTTTTTATTTCTTAGGCCCAAAGCTTTGGAACTCTCTCCCTCCTGACCTTAGAGCATAGAGGACGCTCTCAATTTTCCATAAGAGGCTTAAAACCTGGTTGTTTTAACCATGGACTTCAGGATCAGCAATCGGGGTATTCTATGGTATCTATGCCTTGACGTAGCGCTGAGAAACCCTTGGCTGGGTAGCCATGCCCTCTATAAATCTGGGTAATAATAATATTAATTCACAACGAACGGAAGGTCCCATTGTGTGTGGGATGCTCTAAGCGGGTGGCAGAACACAAAAAGGCACTAAGTGAGACAACCGGGGTTCTGGCCAAAAATAGCACCCCCCCCCAATCATAGTGAATACTGAACCCTATCATGTGTCAGTGAGTGCCTGAAAGCTGAGAGAAATGACAAGCCCATGCTCAGCTGATTGTAAGACAGTCTCGGTGATGAAACAACTGCTGATGTGTGGTGACCCACGGAAACTGCTGGGGCAAAGGAGGAAGGATTTCTCCCGATGGAGAACATAGTGAGTCTCAGCCACACCTAGGCCTGGAAGCCCGGGATTGTGGCACAGCCTCGATCGCACTCCAAGCAACATTGATAGGCTGGGACGGACTGGAAGTACAGAACTGAGACCTGCTGTGGCAGAGGAAGATGGATGGAGTGTTGACCTTCATGACTGGAACTACCCTCATCCGTGTTGCCCTTCCATGGTCGGGAAGAAGATCGGCTGGAGCAGGGAGATGAGCAGACTGCCCCAGTGGTGACTCACAAGCACAGGGTGGAGAGTGAGAGGCAGGCCTCTGGGATATATACCCTTCATGGTGGGCTTCTGAGGCCTACCGGTTGACCACGCTTGGCACCAGCTACTGTGATCTGAGTAGGAGTACAAGGAGGGGATCTGGGGCAACTGCACAGAACTCGCCCGGATAGATTAAATAGAGAAGAGGCAAACAATTGTTTTGATCATGGTAAATGGTCAGCTCTCATCATCCTCAATTAAGTTGCTAACTTTTGTCTCAGATGCTGCTTTTCCAGAGAGCAGAAAAATTGAGGAATCAAGGGAAGGGGGGAAGTCCTGAGCACCCAGGGCTGCAGCCTAGTTCCTCCGGAAGCAGTGGAACAACTATCGGGCTGAGAATCACACCATTCCAACAGGATACTGGCAGAGAGTGGGCATACGCATAAAGGAGTAAGAGAGCAGCATGATCCAGGCTACTGATTGGTCTGCTGGACATTTTCCGGAGAAGGCAGTGCCCAGCTTCCTGACAAGGGGATCACTGAACTCGCACAGACATGGTGTAGACCCGCAAATGGTTCCAGAGTTAAGCATTTATGAACCTGACAAATTGCAAGAATTCATGGCTTCTGACAGCCCGCATTAGTACCCAGCAACTTAATGTAATTCAAACTGACACGTCTTCAGAGAGTGAACATGGGGAGAGTGGCACTCTGAACAGTCATTTGTTAAACAGAAGTGCACTAATTGAGCACCTTTGACATTTCCACTGCACGCCACCTTTGGAACGATTATGGCAGGCACAAGAGGCAAGATGGATGGTAAAAGACATACTTTACAACAAACAGCCCAAAAGGATAATGAGTAGCATGCATTGCAAGCAGAGCAGCTGCCAGAGGGATTACCACAACCTGAAATAGAAAAAGTGGACATCACCCAGGACTATCTCCAGCAGTCCCTGGCAGAAATAGACACACAAGACAGAACAATTAGAACAGATTCCAAAATTTGCTTTAAGGAACCTGAAAGTGATATCGTTTCCTGGAGTGGAAGTTGACGAGCTTGAAAAGACAGTGGACAGACAGTCTGAATCACAGAACCAGATGCAAATAATGCTTCAAACCCATCAATAAAAAGACAGGGAACTGAGGCTTAAGACTGAAGATTTCTGAAACAGCGCACGGATGAACAGCATATGAATAAGGGGCATACCAAGGTGGTATAAGGGCCAACCTATATAAAACTTTATGAGAGACCTTATGCATTTGTTCAAAGGCCAGCATGAAAGTTTCCCACCGAGACTGGATTGCACACACAGGAAGAGAGCAGGAGGATTGAGCGCCAACACTCCAGCAGGTATCATCAAAGAGTTCACTTCTTGAGGAGAAGGAGAAATTGATGGCCGTGGCCCATATGAAAACTAAGTTGTCATTCAACAGTTACGCATTCTACCTTTTTTAAGAGCGAGCTCCATCAATGCTTAAAAGTCGACAAGAATTTAGTTCCATCACGGACTTCCTCTGAGAACGCAAAATTCCATATCAATAAGGCAACCCCTTTTGCATCATCTTTATATGGAACATAAAGAAGACAATTGCTAAAACATTGAAAACGGCTAAGGAGATCTTGGGGATGTTTAAGAAGAGAAAGATTCTTTTTACAAGGGGCCCACATAAGCGAAAGAGGTGAAGCCATCCTGGAGGGAATGGTGTTCCCTAAAATCTTGTAGGGGACACAAGAAACCCTTCCCAGAGATGATTGCTGCTTCAAGACCAGATGTGAGTCGACACCTGAGGAACTCCACAGAAGCAGGGCCCAACCTTTGCGGTGATCCTGGCATACCTTCAGATTCTAGATTTTTACACTGCAGAGAAATGGATTGCCACTGCACTATGCAGAGATACGCTTACATTAATGGATAGTCAACTCTTGAGAGGGGTCTCGGAGTGCCCTAATATGATAGGTATGGTACATTTTCTCTTAGGGACTGCACACTAATTTGGGTTGGGACTTCTAAACCCAGCACTTGTTGCTCAAACTGTGTCCAAGTATTTGTTATAGATCGGATTTAAAGATTTGTTTGTTGGGGGTTTATGCACAGCCAGTGTACACACTTCCATGGTGACCAGAAAATGATATGCCTGCCCGAGCTGGAGCATAAAGGAGGAAGCAATGTCATAAAATGCTTACAAGATGCTTAATTCCTGAAACTCGTTATTTTAATACATTTAATATATTAAATTATTTAATATAAATGTCCCAGCCAAGCGTCGGGCAGTTATAAATATGCTCAGAGAAACAAAATGTGATAGTAACATTTACAAGAAACCTACTTATTGAAACAATATTAGTCAAAACTCATCGGTCTCCCAGACAATACCTCTCTTCAAGCTCTAGTGAAACTGCTGGTGCAGCAATCTGCTCTCGAAGATCTGACTTGTGAGGTCTTAGATTGGTTTACTGACAACACAGGGTACCTAGTTATTTTAAACAATAAACAAGGTATGAAAGGTACACAGCAAATATATACACACCTAACTGTAACTAAAAGAGGTTCACTAAGGCCATTGGGGGAAACTTTAATCTGGTTATGGGCTTTATTAGGGCTAGGCCACATATGAGATTGTCATAAACAGGGTCTATTTCAAAGGAGGGGCTAGAATAGCTCCACAAAATGTGCCTCATCAAACGTCTGAAGGTGCAAACATTCTAACAACACTGACCATTCCTTTTTATAGGCAGCACACAGAACGTAGGCACACGTTAGCCTCTTCAAGGTGGGTGCTTCATACACCAAGTCATATCCGGGTCTGGAAAAGTACTATGGCTGCATAGCAGACACTGAAGAGGCACTTATATTCATATCCAATCACTAGAGCTAATTTCACAATTTTGTCAAAAGCTCACCCGAGACACAGCCCGACCTCTTCCCTGTCCTCATTTACACCAACTGTAGGGAATTCAGACTTGGCCCCAGCAATGGAACAGGGAAGGTTTAGTGAATGTCTTAGGAAAGGATGGTGTGGGTAACATGTTCAATTAAACCCTTAAAGTAGAGTTCAGTCTACCAGAGGCTTAAAGACTCAGATCAAATACTGTCAGATTCAACGCTGGGTATTACAACACTCCATTCAGGTCCCTTCCATCAAACATTTTACGCAATTTGAAAGGTGGATACTCACAAAAGGAGACACAAAATCAATATTGGAATTATACCAAATTTTACTACATGAAAAACCACTTCTAAAAGGTCAGGGCAGAAAAGGTGGCAGACTGTACAAGGGTGCTCACTTACTGATCAAGAATGGAAGGACTTATTTGATAGGCTATGATCAACAGCCAAAAACATGAGAGCAAGGGAGGCCATGGCTAAGCTGGTACTGTACTGGTACTGTATGCCAGTTACGGTACGAGTTGAAGCCTATTCAAAGAGCTGCTGCATAGAATGAGGAGGGATAGGCACACTCATGCATATCCTGTCCCAAACTACTGTTCTGACATACTTGAAGCAGTTGACTCTACATTCCAAACAAACATGCCTAGATTCCAGTCCTACATATTGCTACCTCTTCCTAGTACACCGTCTTATCCAATGGAGTACCTCAAAGGAAGGCACATATCATGCGCACTATGTGCAGCGAAGCAGGCCATCACTACACTCTGGATAAAACTGAAGAACCAGACAAGAGCAACTGGTATTCACAATTCTGGGAACCTCTAGGCATGGAAAAGATAGCTGCAGTGTGAAGACCAGAATGGGAACACTGAAGCAGGCTGGGCTCCTTTCTTAAGGCATCTGTCGACGGACTGTCGAGAACTTACCTGGCCCAGGTACCTTAAAGTACTACTTATTATACCAATGGCCGCCTCCCCTCTCTCAAGGATAGAAAGAACCTGGTGGGGCGGGGGGAATCGAGGTAAATACACTGTTAAACTGCCATAACATGTGGATAACTGTCTTTAGCTTATTATCAAGAAGTGGATACAGGGGAGGTTGACTTGGAGTTTTTTTTTCCATGGAATGTTTATTTCTGAAACTGTATATGTGTATGTTGAACAAAAACTTTCCTCACCAGTCTGTGGTTGAAAGCAAGGCATGTGTAAACTAAATCTTCTATAAAAAGATGATTCTAAAGCAACTCGATGGTATGCCACCCTCAAGTCAATCATTGTAAATTACCTTGCTTCACTGATCACTGCAAGTATTTCTTGAATTTTGTTCAGGGGATGACCGTTTACTATTATGTTCTTGTTAAGGGAGCACACAAATAGACTTAATTTCCCCTTTTTTTGCAATAATAGCAGTTAAAATCAATTTTGCAGCATCTATGGGCTCAATTACCTTGTCGCTACAGGTGTCGTCCAGCAAGTCTTTCAATTTCTTCGTCCCACCTAGAGAAACAGTTTGCACTTGATGTGGTACTAGTTTCACCTATTTTAAGGTCGAGCCTAGCGCAGCGCGCATGCGCTGCTCTAGAAGAGGGCCTCTTGGAATCACTCCAGACATTCAGAAACCTTTCAGAAAGCTCGTGCGTCTGGTTGTCAAATTCTATTGGCCTTTGCGTGTGGCTTTCAAAAAATGAAAGCACGCAATTGGCCAAAGGCGGGTGCATATCTCACCTCTTCTTAAAATGTTCACTCCCATGGCGTTTTGCTGTCGGGAGCGAGCAGCGGCGCGCAGGGTGCCATCTGTTGTGGATCATGTTACTTTCCCTGGGACATGTCGCTTTCACTTTCGCGGCCGCGCTTGTTTGGAAGGCAGAGGTTCTGTGCTTGCCGACTGGTTGTGTATAGTTGGTAATGTGTGAATGCCGCTGGAGCCCCCGCTGCGCGTGTTCCGGTTGTGAAGCGGAAGCCTTGCACAGTTCTCTCCTATAACGCAGCGGGTGGACCGGCCAGGGCCCTCCTCCGGTCTGCTCCGCTCGGTTACTGATTCCCAAGCCCCGAGATGCTGGAGTCACAGGAGATCGAGGTGGCGCGCCCCGTCGCGCACTCCCCTGCTGGAAATGAGAGCGGCTCTCACACTCTGCGCTGGCACGCACAATGACTGCGTTTGTGCATGGATCGGCGTTATTTGTTTAAGTCTCCTGTCTCTCTGCCCACGGTGGCGCCTGTGCCCCATATGCCTGGCTGGCACCTCGCAGGGCCGGCACAGACTTGAACCAGGCCGATAAACGTCATCTGTACAGGAAAACAATGGTCCCAGACTAATTGTTCGTTATACTATAGTATAGGAAAAAAACTTTCATGATTCAAAACAACACATATGTGTATGATTAATATAACATAGGTGCAAATCGAATTCTTCAATTTGCAAATCTGTACATCCTCAAATGATATAAAAAGGCATCCGACATATCAACATTGGTGATAATTTATTCTTTTCAATAGTTTTTTAACAGATCACAGTAGATAAATACTCTCAACAGAAAGGTTGCTCCAAAGGGAGTGTGAAAAAGGAGAGAAAAATTGTGCTCGTGCATAGGATAGATATGAAAGAAGGGAATCTCAAAAAACACAATTAGTTAATGCTTCGTTCTCTATGAGCAAACTGGCTAAGATTTAGAATTACACCAGTTCACAATCAGGCCTGCCCCTTATATAAAGTTCCAATAATTCTTGTTAAACGATTTCCTCAAGGTGCACAGAGAAATTATCATCTGTGAAATGGGCAGGGATGGGCTGGCATCAGGTACAGGCCCACTAGGGGGTGAATGTCGACGTTTCGACCCTGGCGCATAGAGGGTAATTTATATCCTCTGCTGGCGGGTCTTCCTCAGGACGGGGGGAAACAGGGAGGCAACCTATGATGAAGCACAGTCAGGATACAGCCCCTGGTATGGTGGTCCGCACTTGGTTGCGGGGTGGCTTAAATAAATTCAGTAGAGAATGGCCTCATAAAAGATTCTACTTTCCTTTTCGTTCTGATTGGACATGAGTGATGTGCCCAGGGTGTACAGCTAGTGACCACCTCTGTGTGCTCAAGCGCTGCTGTGACTTGGTTTGCGGAGAGCGGCCTTGGCTTTCCCCTGAATGTCCACTACATTTCACGCTCCATTCGAGGAATTCAGTGAGACGGAGGCGCTGCACACCACTGCTCTCACACATTTCATTTAAGGATAGTTCGCGCCTTTATGTCTTCTGTTCCCTTGGAGCGCACGTCAGAGTGAAAGGGCCGGGGCTCTGTGTGTTGTGTGTGACCCGCGCCCCGTGAGTTGCTTGTGTTGATGTTTGCATCTTTGACTCGCACTTCGATACTTTGTACCCCACATGTGATGTTTAGTGTCCACTGGAGACGGGACCACCAGCATAGGTGGGGATGTGCCGGGCTCACTCTGCCCTCAAGCTGAACTGCTCTCTAACGAGGTCTCCAAATGTTGTGTTTCCACCATCGCCACCCGGGTTCGCAGCTTTCCTGCCGCTGGCAGCCATGACCGCGTGTGACACCGCTTCCCACACTATGAACAATTGGTCTTCCAGCGGTTAGAATAACAGCTCCGCAGCAAAAATATTCTGCGCTTCAGGCTCCTGAGAAGTGTCAAAGCTAACGTGCGGCTATCCCTGGCACATGCCCTCTCCGCAGGCGGACTGGGGTGACCTGGAAGTGGCTGAAAACACAACCACGACTTCAGCCGCAGCTCAAGGCTTTGCTGCACAACCTGCCCCTGCCTTTGCGTGCCCATGGCGCCCTTTGTGCTGCGGTGATGCGAGCAGAGCTCCCCACCAAGGGCCTCGACAGAAATACAAATATTCCTAGATTACTCATAGTGGGTCAACAATTTGGTGCCACTAAATGCACGGAACCATTCCAGCCTCAAAGTATGGAAAAATAACCGAGTTGAGTGATTGCCCCCTGCTGAAGTGTTTTTCAAACGAGTTTTTACTTTACTAAGGTCGAGTGATTTTTGCACTGTGTACATATTTTTTTATTAGGGCTGCCGTTACATCAGACCTTTTGATTTTACTAAAATGATATGCATAATAGACCTGTGTAGGCTTTTAGCCCGCATTTTCATCCATTGTTCTGGTGATGTTCGCATTTTTCTTCCGCCCACTACACCATACAGTATCGGCCACTGTGTCTGCCCACATAAGCCATTGGCTAACTTCACTGTGAGAGCATTATGCTCTTACACCAGGGGCACATGTGTACAAGAATTATTCTTTCAGTGGTTAGGGACTACTATGGCATTGTATGCTTTTAGAGATCCAAAAATGTTTGCTTGCAACCATTTATTATATTGATGATGGCACAACAGCGTCCCTAACAAAAAGGTTTTAAAAACCATGATCAAACAAACTTTGATAAAACGAAAAATTGATTTAGCAAGGCTGCCAATACTAGTTTCAGAGCCGGCCTTTGCTAAGATAGCGCCCTGGGCGTGAGAGGAGAGAAATTTGGCGCACTTGTGTGGTGAATTAAATGAGTTAGCAGGGGGTCCCTTTTGTGTTTACAGGTCATTACCCTGAGGAGCAGAGACTGGCCCCTGAACACAAACATCCCGGGACCTCCCCCAGCTCGCTTAAATCACCTGAAAGCTTGGGTGTGTCAGGCAGATGATGGTTTTGTTGACGTGTCAGCAGGGGTCAGAGGGTCAAGGGAGGGCAAGGAAGGGAGCTAAAGGGGGTGTTAAAAACATCGCCCGATGTATGGTAATGATGGATAAAACCACTTTAAACTGACAGAAACTAACAGGCAAGGACATGGGTGGAACAAGATGAGAAGGGCGCTGTTGGCATCACCTTAATGCACACAGCTTCTGCGCCCCTCAGAAGATTGGCGCCCTGGGCTTAGGCCCAGCTCGCTCAAGCTAAAGGCCGGCCCTGGTCTAGTTTTAATAGAGTCGTTCAGTTCTACATAATATCTTCTTCGTTATATATTTTTAAAAAAATGGTTACAACACTTTTTTATTATAACTTTTCAAGATGCTGCACAGCAGCCACACTGCTCTACACCATAGCTTAAAGACATTGGCAAAGCCAGTAGTTCTGGCTAAACACTTATAAGGTCCCAAAGGCGAGACCTATTGGCTATGCCAATGCTTGTTTTTATTAATCTTATGATCAAATCCTTTACACAGCCCAATGTAGCCACAAAAACTTAGCTAAATTTCGACACGATCTAATCCACTTCACCCACTTCAGAGTCTTGCTTTTCTAGAAACATAACAGGTGTCTTTGTACCTGGTCTTGATACCAGTTGCTCTGCCCCGGTTGACCCACCCCATTAGGTCTCCTTATTTTTTAACCACATATATTTTTGCATAAATCGCCTTCTCTCTAAATTTTAAACCATCCATAAAGAATCCCCATATCTGGATACCGTGCTTCCCAAATAGGACGGCATTGATGTTGGTGGATTGCAAATGATAACTTATAAGTTTGATCAGAAACAACTGTTACAGGGGAACCGGAGTCAGCCATTATACCTTATGCCACATGACCAATATTCGCAGCACAAAATGACCCTGATTTGTTGCTATCACACCACTTCATCATTCTGTTCTACAGTCAACATTCGTTTTGACAAGTTCTTGTCTAATTCTCTTTCGCCTTCTTTTAAACAGAGGAGGTGTATGGTATGATCATTTGCCCTGCACAATCTAAAAAAAAAACTATTGTTCTGCATTTACAGCATCTTTTGCCTACTTCGGAAATCCAGCACTGTTTCCTTCATGTGTTTGCGACCTACATCAATAACACTGTGTTTGAAATACACTACTTTAATCCTTCCATCTCCTCTCATATTTCCTCACTTTGTTTAAGGAATTAACATTAATGTGCCATGCACTGTCACTATCTACTGGTAAGACTCTTGCTGATACCGCAGATCGGTCTCTTGTAAAGAGGTGTTCGTGCAACAAAGCCACTTTTAAAGCACCTTCTCATAATACCAACTGCTAACAATTTGATCTCTCAAGTTCTGGTCTATATAGTTGGCTTCCAGAATTCACAGTGCTACTACGTATTCATAAATAATTTCATTGCTCACTTGGGTAAACATCCTTTACCACGAATGCGTTACAACGCATGTCATTATCCCACATTTTTTACTCTGCGAAATCTTTTACAACACAGGTCTTTACACTGCAAACCATTACAACACATTCCCCAAAGCAACGCCCCGGTGGAGTTAGAATAGTAAATTGCGTTGTAATGGGGAATGCGTTGTAATGGATTTTGTTGTATAGCCCTGCATTGTAAATGATTTTGCGGAGTAATGGCACGCGTTGTAAACGCCTGCAGACTAAAGTGTCCTATTCCTCACTTGTAATCCGAGCCTCTTTATATCTTCTACATATTACTCTTATTTGTAAATCACTCTGTGTTAGTGTTACTTCAGCAAATGATCAAAAATCTTTTGACCCTCCAATCTAAGGGAATAAACAATAGGACCATTTAACTATCTGGTTCAAATTTCTTGCTATCATTGGCCACTGTATAATTTTCAAACGTCCTACATCATTGTTTCATTTCTGTGCATGCTTTCCTGGGTTTGGTAAAAATAAACTGAGGAGGATGCCCTCAATCGCCCAAAAATGCAGTTACGCTTCATCAGCTATGAGGATCCCTTCATCAGTGTGGGTTTCTTAGTTGTTTTGTTTTTGTGTAAGTACAAGTGGCACACCACTCCTTTGTTGCCAAACAAATGTTAACCGGCTACTTAAGAGAGGCCACTTTAACCCCTTTAGTGCATTGGACAACCAGTTCACGACTACTTCAGTACCTCCGCGGAGCAGTGAACATGAACAGTACGTCTACTGGGGAGGCTGCAGGAAATTTCCCCCAATTTTGAATACTTGCAGGGGAGTTGCTAACGCACTAGACATCAGGCTCCTCCACTTCCCTCCCCCATCAATGTGTACCTCAGTGCAATACCCTATGTGTAAAGGGTATGCCCAGATGTGAGCCCCATGTTCACTGTGCCACAGGACTGAAGCTACACCCTTCTGAAGTAGTCCAAACAGGGTGAAACCAGTCTTGGGCTGCTTGTAGTACAGTTAAGATGGAGCCTGGACTACGAGTTTGGCTGGACTGTTCCTATTGGAGCAAGATCTAGACTGATTTGCATATGGCTGATTCTTGTCTGGATTGGAGTGGGGTCTAGGCTAAATGCCTGTGGCTGCGAATAATTCAAACATTCCACCCATCATTTTTTTGTGTACCTCCCATCAACATCAGCACACTGATTAACCTACTGGATGACCCAGACACCAGCATCAGGCAAGTGGGCATTTCTCCACTCCCGGTGGGCTTGTTTAGTTGGGAAGAGGAGCTTCCCCAAGACTCTCCCAAAAGGATTCCTGCTCAGGGTGAGCACTGTAATCGCTGAGGTGGAATCATACTAGGCTACCAGGGAAGTGTTTTTTGAGTGGTGGGGGGGAGCCTGTGATGGGCATGGGTCAAAAAAGAAACAAAAACACAAACAAACAAACACACACACACCCCCTCCCCCCTCCCCCCCGTGGGGCAATCCCCCCACCAAGTGTCTACCCCCTACTAAGAAGTCTCCTGGGGGAGAGAGGCAATCAGGCATCTGCGCAGGGTGCGATCGCTCCACCAAAGTAACTGAAAACACAGTGGACATTTTATTTTTTGCTCATTCCTGCCGATGGGCTTTGGGCTTCCACCCGGGCAGGAGCCTTAACATATAGAGCAACACTGGAAATGGGAATCTCCCCTCTACCATGGAGTTCAGCTCGGGAATCACGGCTGACACTGTCATCCCCAATTAGGATTCTAACCTGGAAATTTATTTTGCGGAGGGTCGGGGGTCAACCCACTACAGCATAAGGGGCGACCCCCAGTGAAGCAAAAAGAATTGGTCCTTTTCCTTCCATTGGGAGGCTGACTGCGCCCCCAGCAGGGTAAGATCACCCCATACTCCCCAAAATAGACAATGTCAGCAGCCAGTGTTTTTAGCCAGCCCTCTTCAGCCACTATTTTATTGTTGTGTCACACATGGGCAGTGGGTCAGCCCTCTTCAGCCGCTGGCTACCTTCACTGTGAGAGATGGCATTCAATATACAAAGGGATTTTCAGCCAGCCCTCTTCATTCATTAGGTGTCTTCGACCCACTACAGCATAGGGCAATGGGTCATCCCACTCTAGCCACTGGCTAACATCACTGTGATTTATCGCATTCTATATATATTAAGGAGGATTCAGTCAGCCCTTTTCATCCATTGGTCTTGTGTCATTCATATTTGTCTTGGCTGGCTACAGCATGGGGAAATGGGTCAGCACACTTGTCCATTAGCTAACTTCACCGATTGATGAGATTGTGCATATAAATGGACTTTCAACCAGTCCTCTTTATCTACTGTGTGTCTTCAACCCACTACTGCATACAGTATGGACCAGCGGATCAGCCCACTTCAGCCACTGGCTAACCTCAATGTGAGGGATGGCATTCTATATATAAAGGGGCTTGCAACCAGCTGCTTCATCCAGTGGTCTTGTTGTGTCAATCAAATTACTCTTCAGCCCACTACAGCATACAGAACTGGGCAATGGGTCAGCCAACTTCAGTCACGTCTAACTTCATTGTGAGTGACAGCAATCCACTTGTTTACAAGACCACATCTGCTCACAAAATAGTTCCCAGTCATTGCCAGGGACTACTATATCAATATCTTCTTTTTGAGACCATGAAAATGCATATCTTTTGCCTTCCTGTGTGTGTTACAAGTTGAAGTATTTTTTTCTTTATTTTCTCTTGTAAATTTTCCATGAATTTGGTGCACAAACTCTAAAGACAGAAACTGTTATATTTCTTGATTGCGCCAATTGTTTTTGCTGTCGCTATTCCTTTTGTGCTACACTGACTGGCGCATAGCATTGAACTCCATTATAATTTCAGCTCATATCGCGCACATGCATCATTCACAGTGCATTAACATTTGAGTATCTCTGCATTCTACCAAACACACAGTATTTGAGGAAGAAAGTTTAGATAGTTAATAGAGATGGTGTATCATTGGATGATTGCTACCCAGCCCCTAACTCAAATAATAAAGTAGAGCTCTGTGGCGGGTTCAGATAATGAAACTGCATCTTAGAGAGTGGATCATGGATCAGAATCTGGAAGCAATATTTTAGTTGGTGGAGTTCCATCTGACAATGAATTATCATCCAGGGATTTTAAAAAACATGGCCATGGCCGCCGTAATGTTGCTTTGCAAGCACAGTCTGTGCCGCAGAGAGAGAAAGTGGCAGCGTAGCCCAATCTGGAATACAGGCAGGTAACGCAAGGAGCAGAGCACAGGGAGATTGTTCACTTGGTAGACCCCTAATAGAGTTCAGCCATAAATTGCCCAATTTACTGTAGAAGCAAGATGTGAAGTCAATATTGCAAATGTTTTGGCCATTGACAACTTCCAGCTTTTTGTGGATGAAGTATTTTTTGATGAAATTGTGCACAAATCTGCATGCCAAACAGTTACTGAGGGAGCATGGAGGCACTCTGGCACCTTCTTCTAGGGCATGCCTTACTGGGGGAGTTGAAAACAAAATCCAGGCCTTAAATTCCTTATTGGAATAGTGCACAAACTAACAGTACAGTCTTACTGGTCTACTTGTGTGGTTTGGGCAATATTCGTTTTCACACTTGTAATGATCAGAGATCGCTTTTTTATTCTGCAGCATATACTGCATTTTATAATTCTGAAGTAGTGCCCCGGGACCATCCAAACCATGACAGGTTTTTCAAAATGCAGCCTTTTGTGGAACATTTGTCTACCAATTTTCCAAAGATGTATACTCTTGGAAAGAATATAGTGGTCAACAAGTTGTTGATCCTATACAAAGGGCTGCTGCTGTCAGTACATACCAAGCACATGAGATTGTTACAGCATCAAGCTATACATGCTGTGCGAGAGCTTCACTGGTTATGCATACAGCCCAAGAGCATATACTGGGAAGGATATCACTATATATCCTGCAGGCTGCCCTTCCACGTTGGGAATTAGTGAAAATATTATGTGGGAGCTTGTGCAATCACTCCTTCATAAAGGTTATACACCTTATGTGGGCAATTTCTATACAGAAGTCCAGCTGCTGAGTGAGGTGTACAATGCTGGCACTGTGGCTTGCAGTATAATTCAAAGTCACTGCAAAGGATTCCTTCAGGAGCCTGTCTGTAAGAAGCTCCACAAAGGCCAACAAACTATTGGCTATAAAATTCTCAGCTAGGCTGGAAATACATGTGCTAACCACAATTCACAATGTGATCACTTCTCAAATCATGGTTTGGAATCTATGGCAGATGTCCACAAGCCCAACAGTATACTTGATTACAACAAGTACATGTGAGGCATGCATAACAATGACCAGGTACTTCAACCATATTACGTAAGTCGTAAAACTCATACATGGTATAAGAAGTTGGCTATCCACCTAATCCAGTTAGCATCATACAAAGTGTATGCTGTCTATTGTCAGACTACCACAGGAAGGCTGGTGCCCTTCCTTGACTTTCAGTTGGCCATTACTGATAGTCTTACTGCTGTAGAAGCAGTAGCCTCTACATCATCTGTTGTGGAGGATGCCAGACCACGGGATCTGCACTCTGCTATCCGCATGCCTGCAATAAGGGAAAAGAGTTGCCTGTATCGCCGAAACAGAGTTTGCGCTAGGCAAGGAAAAAGGCAAGAGAATCATTATTACTGCCCCCAATACCCATCTCAGCCAGGCCAGTGTTTTCCAACTTGCTTAAATTTATGCCACACACAAGTGAGGTTCTGGGAAAATGACTTAACTGAAGCAGTCAGCTTAATATTTAGCTTGTGACTTTAAATGGCTCTGCATGGATACATACTGTTCATGGCCATTCATTACTTGACTAGGTTTGCAGCATTTCAAATTGTTCCATCTATTTTGGAAAATCTTTGTAATAGTTCTCAAACAAAGAAGTACCATTAGTCAAGACTGTTTTCTTCCTAAATTAGATTTGAGCCACTCTGTTTAACCGACTCTAATAAATAGGTACACATTGGTCATACTTGCATGCTACCTTCACCATCGGTCAAAACATAGTGGATGCAATGACTGCCATGTTACAAGTGCATTACAGTCAATGCACTGTACATAACAGTGGACGGGATCTCTACCACATTTTGTAAGAGTACCATGTCGGTTAAACCCCAAGGTCCTTGGTCTTTCTTGAAATGCTTTTTAGGGACCTTATCAGAGTCTGTCCCAGAATTTTTACCCTACTATTCAAATGTGCATATGCTCACACTGATGAACGGGCCACAGGATCATACTCTGACATCACCCAACTTATTACCACACGCCGGACAGAGTTGGATTTAGCCCAGAAAGTGTGCTAAAGGCACATGAAAGACAAGTGTTTCTAAACAGGCTGCCATGGGAAGAATTTGTAAAGGTTCACTTGGCTCCATCAAAATATTAGCCAGGACTCAAAGAGAGACAGAGACATGAAAAAAAGATAATCAAAGTATAGCCTAAGCTTGTTTTCATTGGGATCTTGTGTAGGCAGAAGGCAGATGAATAAAGTAGAAGTGGCGCACAGATCACTGCACTAATCACTACTCACAAAAATCATAATAGAAACACACACCTCTCTAACCAAGTCTAAAGATCCAACTGTAAACTCTGCACACTTGTGGCACAGGTCCATCTTTACAAATATCAGACAACACAAAGCTCCCTAGTGCTAGCTGGGAGGATCCAATGATGAAGCATTCCACACCATGTGGGTGAGGGTCCATCTTCCTTCACAATTTTACTACATAGTCAGGAACTAATTTGAAAAGTTATTTTCTATCTGTAACATATTAAACACTTAAAATGTTACTTCGCTTATAATTCTCACTAGTCTGTCAAGTAAAATTATTCTGGCATTTATATATGTGCTTTCTTAATGGGAGAAGAAAGGGTTGACACTGCATCAAGTGCCAAGCTACAAAATGGGGTTCCGTTTATATCGTAAGGAGTGTGGAAATGCTGCATCGTAGGAGTTTTGTGGATCCCTGCAGATTCCAGAAGCTTTCCTCACCGAAATTTGAGGAAAATGTGTTATTTTAGCCTAAGTTTGAGGCTTACAAGGCATTCTTAGTAAGAGAAAAGAGTGGCATTTGTGTGAGTTACACCACCCTGGACTCCCCTGAATGTCTAGTTTTCAGAAATGTGCTGAGGCAACAAATGATGGATGGAATGCTGAATCAATCAAACATTCACCCCCAGTCAACAGATCTGGGCTAAATCCATCGTTCTTTTGCTCACTACGCCACCACAGTTTGGACCTAGCCATATGCAAATCAGTCCTGACCCTGTTCCCCATGGGAACAGTCCAGCCCGAACTGCCAAGCCGGGTCCTCCCTGGACCGGAAACAAGCATCCTGGGACCAGTTTCGGGGTAACACCCCTCATCAGCTGGTCTAGCTTAAATCCAGTGGCACAGCGAACAAGGGACCCACGTCTGGGCATCCCCATCCCACTTAGGGCGAAAAGTGCTGCAGCAACAAATGATGGACGAAATGCTGAATCAATCAAACATTCACCCCTAGTCAACAGATCTGGGTTACATCCACCGTTCTTTTGCTTACTACGCCACCCCAGTTTGGACCCAGCCATGTGCAAATCAGTCTTGACCCTGTTCCTCATGGGAACAGTCCAGTCCGAACTACCAAACTGGGTCCTCTGTGGACCGGAAACAAGCATCCTGTGACCGGTTTCGGGGTAACACCCCTCATACCCCGAAACCAGTCCCAAGATGTTTGTTTCCGGTCCAGGGAGGACTTGGCCTGGCAGATCGAGCTGGACTGTTCCCATGAGGATCAGGGTCAAGACTGATTTACATATGGCTGGGTCCAAAGTGGGGTGGCATAGTGAGCAAAAGAACGATGGATTAAGCCAAGATCTGTGACTGGGGGTGAGTGGTTGAAAAGTTTCAGCACTCCGTCTATCATCTTGTTGTGTTTGCTAATTTTCAGAAATGTCATGGTTAAATAATTTTCTCTGTGAGCCGAACCCAGGTTCAAATACCACAGCCAACCAGATCGCCAAACGTTTGAAGGCACAAAATTGATGTCACCATGTTGCCTTTTTGTGCCTTTCCTGTTGCATGCACTAGGCTCAGACACAAAAGTGTGGTGCCGTTTTTATCAGAAGTAGTGTGGGAATAAAGAATAATAGAACATTTGTTCTCTCTCCTTTTAAGCTCCCAAATGGAAGCTAGTGTGCAGAAAGAACACAGTTTGCAAAATGCCCACGAAATCCCATTATAGCATGGGTTACCCCAAATCTTACAAATAACCACTATCCCTAAGAAAAGTGTATAGAGCACAATTCAAAAAGCATAGGTTCCATTCATTCATTACATTTTACCACATGAATTGATGCATGGTCAATACAAAATGAAACATCATTATAAGCTGCAGCTCAGTTTTTGTATCCAAATATTGTGTTCCTCGACACTCAAAAACACTGCACATTCCTGGAAACAGAAGGGGCTGATAGATGAATTGGTATATTACTTTTGTAAATCAGCCATCAGGGGAAAAAAACAAAAAAAGATTAATAGGTTGTCACCTTCATCAATTTTTTCCTACTTATTTTCAGTATTTTTATTTTTTATTTCAAAGATTAGACTCTTTAGGTAAACAATGAGTGTTGTACATAAATAACGCCTTGCTGAATTTGGAATTTTAACTACTTTTCAGAAACATATAGCTTATTGGGTTCACCCCCGAGTTTCAGACCTATTTCCACCACAACCTGACACTAGGCAGAAACCGCTAACAAAAAAGAAAACAGGACAAATTGCCTACCACTTAGAAAAATACTAAAAATGCGTTGTTTTTTAGGTCGAGCCTAGAGTCAGTACGCATGCGCTGCTCTGGGAGACTTGCTGTAGTGGAGTATGGAATAGAAGCCCCACCAACTCTCCGCCCATATTTGTCATTGGCTTGTGTCATTGTCCTTCGTAAAAGCTAGCTTCTGAATCGTAAATAGGCTTGTTAGTCCCTCCTTAGTACCGCCTTGTCTTCATTTGTAACCTCCCATGGCGACTGGCCCTTTTACTTCGGTTGTTACACACTACGTCTTCTTTAGTCTGTAAGCACTATTTTCTTTATTGAGTTTCTCTTGCTGAAGACACGACGTGCTTTCCTTACATTTGCACGCTATTTTTTAACTAACAGCGGACCAGCATAATGTTTTCAAAGTGCGTGGCTCAACCATGTAACTGGGAGATCGCTTGCCAGCTTGTTTTCAAAATTTTCCCCGTAAGGAACCATGCAACCCTGCCCCTAAAACTGCCGCAAACCCTCTTCACGAAAACGTTGTGCTCCTGCCTTGGTTGCTCACAGGGTCCAACTGGAGGCCAAGATTAATGCTTCGCGCTTTCAAGCATTATAGTTATGTTGCGGTGGTGGACGTGGTACCAGGGGGGGCGGAGGTGGTGATTGACTCTCTCCCCGGGCGGAACCCGCCCGCTCTGGTGTCCTCTATCGCTTCTTGTCAGCCCCCTCGTCACGCGCGTGCTCGGTTCCTCACCCGCAGCCTCTTCCTGCCTGCCTCTGTGATCCATGCGGTATTTTTTTCCCCCTCGCAGAAGCTGCCTGGAGAGTCTTCAATCTGCGCAACAAAGCTAAGGTGATACATGCATTAAAGTACGAGGGGAGAACAGACAATCTGGTAATGTTTGTGTCAAAATGTAACAGGCATCCCTGCTTTTCATGTTGGGTGTTTTTAGCACGTGTCTCAGACTATTTATGGCCTGGAAAACACAAAAGCGTGAGAGGAAACGAGAAAGCGATTTGTTGTTTTTTTTCAGCCTGTACGAGATGTGGGCCATGTGTGCCTGAGGAAGTGCAAGTGTTAGTAAAACTGCAGCTTCAATGGAGGGGAGAGGCGGAGAAACAGTTCTCACTGGGGTGAGTCGGGGCCTAAATAGTAATATTTCTAAAATATGAGGTTAACTGCAGTATTTCTGAAAAAGGAGTACGATAAACAGCTCTTCTTAGCAGCCTGTTTGCTGTCCCGGGAACTTCACCATTTCCGACCTCTCCAAATGTGTGGCCGGAAAAAAGCGGCAGGGGTTGGCAGGAGTTTCTTAAGGCTGGTTTGCACAAACCATTCGCAGGACAAACAGCGCGGCGAAATCGGATACTGCGAGCCCACTGACAAGTAAGGCTGCTTTTTATTAGTTCATATTTTTTTGGGGCCTTGCACACTGGTAATGCACAATGGCCGCTCTGGTGGCTCTCCTCCCTCCCGTTCAGCACTCGTGAAATGCTACATATAGAAAGGGGCCTTCTCAGGGCTTTAAGAGAAATCAAAAAACTAGGGGGTCTCTCACAGGGGCATGGCCGATGTAATTAAGGGCGTGGCTTAAAAATATGCAAACTAAAAATCTGTGCTTAGCATACTGTGCCGCCCGACTGGTATTTTGCTGTTTCTGTCATTGCATACACCTACAACAAGTCAGGGCTAATGGCTTTGTCAATGGTTAGTTGTGTAAGATAAATACGCAACAACTGTGGCTTCGTTGTTTATAATAGTGACAATCCTTCAGTTCTGAAATGATGAGACTGTAAAAGAACTATAACGAGTCTCTTTGAAGTTACATCAAAGGCAGTAAAGGGTGGTACTGCTGCAGAGGTAAGATATATTTTTTCAACCAGAGGGTGTGGGCAAAAATGGAGAGCCCGATAGGGACCTGTCTCGGCACCTGCTTTTTTAAAATTCCATATGTAATGTAACTGATTTTATGGTAAAGCGCTCTGACACCTTCGGGTAAAGTTCGCGCTATATAAAAACACATTAAAACATTTTTTTACAAATCCCTGGGAGGCCCCACCCCGTCCTCCTCCTCCCTGCTGTACACTGTATTTTCATTTACTGTCCCCAGCGTACATTTCCGTCACTCTGTCTACCTCCTTCATATGCCAAGCATTTGCAATGCAATAGGTCTCACATTTGCGAAAGTTTGAGCTATTGGCATTGTAAATGACGATGCTTTTTATTTATGTGTTGGTTTTCAAAACAGATAAAAGGCATTGTCGTTTACAATGACAATAGCTTAAACTCTCGCAAATGCGAGACCTATTGCATTGCTAATGCTTGTTTTTATTACAACTCTGCCTATTCCTGAAAGCTGGGAAGATGGTGGTATTAGCAGAGCCAGCTTTTCATTAATGCCATTTAAAAAAAAGAAAGTATACTTTTTGCAAAGCACTTTTCCCCCGTTTTGGCCATAAAATCTAGACTTTTATTATATATTGGTTATTTTCTTGGTTTCCTCCAGGGAATTGACAAACCCTGGGGACCTCCTTTAGAATCCCCAACATGTGGGGAAAAAGAACGCAAATTTAGCCTGGATACCTTTTGTGAGAAAAGGTATGAAGGCTTAAACTCAACGTGCTCCAAACACCAAAACATGAGCTCAGCACTGGGTGTGGAGAAGACTCAACAGTTAAGGGGTTAATAGGCCGTAAAAAGCTAAATACCCTTTTTTGATCTGGTAGGTTCGCATTCCAGAGTTATTGCCTTTCAGCAAAGTTTGAGTTAATGAAAAAACTTGCCGATATGCCGGAACTAGTCACATTCACTCCTGCTGTACCCAAGCCTGGTAATCACGTGTGCATCACCTCAAAGGCCAGCCACTGCGGTTTCCTAAAGGGTGGCCACGCTAGTTATGTTCATGACACTCCACCTTATGCCGCTCTCCTCTTGAATAGCTCTTGTATTCAACATGTTGCTCTTCTGTATACAATGACACGTTAAGCTGATGAGCAGGCTCTCTTCAATGTGTGCATGATCTTTGCTGCATCTCTCCTGTACACCTGCACACTTCCTCATTCATCGATGGTATGCCTGCACACTTCTTCAGAGATAGCAAACTAGAAGTACACCATTTAAAAGTCAGGCTCACATACTCAGACGAATAATCACTTGTTGCCAATATGTAATGTCGGTGTACAACTGGATACCACCAAAGAAAGATCAGTCACATCTGGCTAATCAGTAAGTCTTGGAATATTCGTATTGGCTGCAATTTACAAACCGACTGGTCTGCGAACCGGAGTGGAATTGGGAGATGTGATCTATGTACTAATAGGGTGCATCGGAAATTGTACATTAGCAGGGGGTCGCAAAACAACCTGCCTAATGAATATTGAGCAGATTGCAATTTTGGACTCCTTGTGACTGGCTGTAAATGTAGGGATGGAGGACTCCAAGGGACAGTAGGGCCATTTCCAAACAGGAAACAATTTTTGAAAGCAGTCCGAGTTCATTTAAAGGTCCAGTGATGCTTGGGTGCGTGGCTTCGCCGAGCAGCAAGATGGCCGCTCGTTAAGAGGGCTCTGCCGGCCGAGCTTATAATCCTAAATATATCTGCTGGATACGGGGTGATCGAAAGAAAAACGACAGCTGTAAACACTCCGAAAAGCATTGGTGTTGCACCATGGCGAACTTTGGAATGCTACAACATGCCGGACCGCAGTGATCAGGCTAGCTGGGCCTGCGCATAGTGTTGAGGAGGCCACGGCATTACTGAGGGCTACTCCACCAATGACGAAAGAAAAAGCAGACTGTCGGAGTGCGCGGGCGATTGGCAGTGACAACGATGTGGGGACCCGTCTGATGTGGACAATGTGCCTTTGGTGACCATCCCTTGCAAAACTGCGGCCCACATCGGGCTGACACCGAAGCCTCACTGAGACCCAGAGTGTGCTCGGACCCGGCCGCTCGGACGAGAAGCAGAAAAGGCCGTGTGGAGAATGAGACTGAGCCGACCAGCGGAGTGAAGGAGGCCCCGCCGGTATTGGCGACCGGCAGGCTACGATTGCCAAAGTGGGTCAATAAAGCGCATATTTGCCCTGGAACGGGGCTGAAGGAAGAGAGCGGAAGACCCCGTGTGTGTGAGTACACTTGGGGGCCCGGGGTCTGTTGGCCTCGAGGTGGGCTGACGGGTCTCTCTCCCGATTGGGGTATTGCTGCGGCGGGCCCCTTGCTGGGGGGGGGGGTGACTCCGGAAGTCGGCAAGCGGGGGGCGGAGCCGGGGGCGCTGAGGCATTGAGCACTGTAGGCGGCGTGTCCGGGCCGGGGCTGGTGGGGTTGCGGCACGGGGCATCTGGTACCCTAGCGGGCCGGTAGTAGCTGTGTCTGCTGGGGCCCGGAAAGTGGCCGCGCGGCCCCCGCTGGCGCTGGGCACTGAGGCGTCGCCTATTAGAGGAAAAGCTCTTCCAGAGGCTGGCTGTTGTACGGGACTTAACACATAACCTTGGCCCAAAACTGCACAATTCACCCGCCTGGGAGGCACAGGCGACACGAATGCAAAGGGATCCATACAAAAGAGAAAGCGTACATCCAGAACACAGCTGGGATTACTTTTTAATGATGTGGGCAATGTTAATGAACTACCCCTGAATGTTGTGCAGATAGCGTGATGTAGGAGTATGTCACTATATATACTAAGGAGGCCCACATATCCAATCCTTTAGTTTATTCAATAAAAACGCTATTAACTTCGCAAGCTGGCAGCTTTTAACTGTTCCTTTTTATCTGCATACCCCTGTAGTAAATGGGGAAGTTCCTCATATCTTGACATGCCGGGGTTTGATGAAGCAGTAGTATATCCCAATTAGGGTGAGTCTTGTGCTCTTTCTGCAGTTTTTGGTTTTTAATACACGGATGTGGTCACTACCCACATGAGCAATAATGTGACCACTTCAATATTTGGCACCTGGTGTTTAGATGCCTGTAACACCTCACCACTGTGTGCTGTGATTTAGACACACAGGGAATAGGACAGTAGTGTTTGATACTTGTGATATTGGTTTGACATCATACATTAATATGTGATTTTCTCTCCATAATAGGTAGAACCAGAACTACCAGTCATTAGACAGAGTAAGTCATGGTGGCTTAAATCCCAAACATTAATTTATTTTTGTTTTCCGGTCCACCTTAGTGTAGATCGTTTTTAAACTTTAGGTCCTGACGAATCGCCTCTAGACTTGCAGAATTGCGAAGAAACATGTTGACCAACCACACGGAAGAGCGCCACACCTAAGACATTAACTTAGCATTGCGCCTGTCTTCTTTATTTTAATCAGGGTAGGAGACCCCACAATTAAAGTTATTTTTGCTGGTACTCCCAACCCTGTTTTAACTCACATAAACATCACACACCACTTATTCATCTACACTCACTAAATCTCTCACACCCACGGCACCAAACGGCTATTTGGAAAAAGATCTCCGCCAAAGTGTCCCTCATTGGGAGCCCGTCAGGCATTGCAGCGCTGGCCAGACGAGGAGCAGCCCGATGATGAAGCATGACACCCAACTGGGTGTGTGAGGGCATTACATTCCAAAGAAATGGATTCCTATCTCTTTTGTCACTGTAGCCTACTGTCCCTTGTATACTGCTAAATTCTAGATCATTCAGGAACAGCACAACTTTAATTTTCATATTGCATTTGGGCAACTGTGCTGGACCTTATGTATAAAAGCCCGTTGTCCCTCTATTTGTGAATATTGATGAGCACGGTTCTCCCGTGGGACTCAATTTGGTGTTTTGGTGGGTAAATACTATATTTTGTCCCCCTACACTTTCTGTTGGCAAAACACGTCCTGTTGGATGTTTGCCACTCTCATTATCTTTCCTGCCTCTTGAAGCACACCTATATCCTCAGCATCATGGAGGAACAAGGACTTAGCTTCGGAGATGATCAAGCTGCAGAACTTTTACGAGCTCCCTCTATTTTAGGAACAGAAAGTAGCGCTGCCACGGGGAGCCAGTCTGAGGACTGGCAATCCCTGTCCTCTTTGAAACGCGAATGGGTAAAAATAACCTTACATGGCGCATTGATGACGGAATATCTGAGGGCCAATATAGCACCTAATGGCCTAATTGTATGTAATCTTCCCCGTCTATTCCTGGAAGATGGGACATTCAAGAAAGAATGGTCCCTGGTATCGTGGAAGTGTACTAGGGATCTTTTGATCTTGATAATCAACACAGCAAAAAGAATAGCGGATGCGCTATTGGCGAGAATTCAGGCAGCAGAAGCGGCCATTAAGAGCACCATGTCTACTACTGCTGCCTTTAAGCTCCAACTAACTGAGCTAAACAATGAAATAGCAGAACACAAAGAATATCTAATGAAGCAGAAAGTAACTAAGCTACAAAAAGATATTCGTAAGTTCGATAAGGAGAAGGTTTATCCTTATCTAAAAAACGATTCTGTCCCCCCAGATTCTAACAACACCTCTGATGCGAGCTCCAGCTCGACTAGAAGAGGCTCATCTACTAACAGCGACTCAAGTACAGAAGAGTGGGGCGTTAAATAGCGTAGAAGGGGAGGCCGACAAGGCTTTGCAGGATTTCAAGTACCCCAATTTCAGGGCCCTGGATTCTGGCCATACCCAATGTACCCTCAAGGACCCCCACAGTTTTACCCTACTGTCAACAACCAGCCTTTTTTAGAAAGAGGTTGGGGCAGAGGGCGCGGAAGAAGAAGAGGGAATCAGCAACAACAACAGAAGAGAGTCCAATGGCAGGAATCCAATCAGAATGTGGTGGAAACCCGGAGCCACACCAAAAGGAGACCCTGATTGTCAATCTCTCTCAGAGGACTCTGACAGATATTGAGACAAGAGTCCTAGAAAAGGGTCTTGGGTACCTGTCCAGACCAGACAGGTTTCAGGAACAGTGTGAACTACAAAAATTCTTTCGGAAGGTACGCCTTAAAGCCTTCTTTAATGAGACACCGACACCACAACAGACTGATTCGGGCTTACATAATGCCTCGACATTCACTCCCAACAATCGGTTGGTTCCGAACGAAGTCTTAACCTTCGAACAAGCCGTGCTTAAAGAGCTTGGAAGCGGGGTAACCAAAAAACACTTCAAAAACATCTCTAATGACGAGTTGACGGCTGTTAACTCTCTGGCCAATGACACCTCCATAACCATCAAACAGGCAGATAAAGGGGGAGCCACTGTGATAATGGCTACCAGTGACTATGACATTGAATGCCAACGGCAATTAGAGAATCGACAGTACTACACGCCAATCGCTAGTAATCCCGAGACACGATTACACCAAACCATAACATCAATGGTCTTCTCGGCAGAAAGCCAAGGGTGGCTAAGCAAAAAGGAGGCAGAATTTTTGGTTAAAAAGGATCCTAAGACTCCATATTTCTATACACTGCCAAAAATCCATAAGGGAGTTCATCCAGTCCCGGGTCGTCCCATAGTATCCGGGATAGACTCGATACTTGAACCCCTGTCCAAGTTTTGTGATCACTTCTTACAGCCATTGGTAAAACAGACACCCACATATCTACAGGACACTGCAGACGTGCTACGTTTACTAGCGAACTTCCCCAACGCCAGTAACATCAGTCTATTAGTCACCCTAGATGTAGAAGCCCTCTACACTAACATCCCGCAGAGGCCCACTCTAGGCGTGATTGAGGAAGCCTTCAACAAAACAGCCTGGGACTCGTCCACACCCAGCAGTTTTGTTTTGGAACTAGCAACACTGGTTTTGACCGGAAAAAAAATTGAATTCAAAGGTCAATTATATAATCAGACCCAGGGAACTTCCATGGGGAGCACCGTGGCCCCTAGTGCAGCTTGTTTGTACATGGCCTCTTTTGAAGAGGAATTCATTTTAAACGACTCCAACCCATACCAGGAAAATCTATGCCTCTGGAAGAGGTTTATAGATGATATAATCATCTTCTGACAAGGCAATGTGGATACATGTAATGATTTCTGCGTGTGGATTAATACCCTGAATCCATACCTCAAATTCACAAGCTCCATGTCAGACAACCAAATTCCGTTCCTTGATCTCTTGATAAGGCTAGATATTGGTACCTTGAGCACAACAATATATAGGAAGCCAACGGATCGGAACAGCCTTCTACTGTTTAGTAGTTGCCATCCGCGTGCCCTTAAAGAGAATCTCCCTGTTGGACAGTTTCTGAGACTCCGCAGAAATTGTAGCCAACTGGAGGACTATAAAACAGAAGCAGAAACATTGGCAAAAAGTCTTGCACAACGTGAATATCCCGCACGCAGTATTGCCCTTTCAAAAAAACGCGCAAGAAACAATAACAGGGAGGCTCTATTAGAACCCAGACAAAAAGCAGAAACAGAGATGTTGACATGTGTAACAACATATACTCCAGCCTCCAATAGGATAAAAAATGTCATCAGGAAACATTGGGGCATATTAAATACTGGGAGCATGACCCTTGAACAACCACGATTTGCCTTCAGACGATCAAAGAATCTGAAAGACATACTGATCCATACCAGGCCTCAGACACGAACGGTTAACACACAAAGACAGTGGTGGGACCTTTCGCCTGTTCAGGGTCACTACCCATGCAGCACTTGCACAGTCTGCGTCCTCACATCTGTGACTAAGAATATCATCTTCAATGCAACCTTCACATGGGAATTGCGTAAACACACGAATTGTAATACGACAAATTGCATTTATATGATTACGTGTCCCTGCAATCTCAGATACATAGGGATGACTACACGCCCGGTCAAAGTGAGAATCACGGAACATCATAGTAATTTCCGGTGTCGTAAAGTGAATACCAAAATGTGCACACACTTTTTTAACACCCAACATTCACCTGACTCTTTTCGTTGGGTGATTCTTGAAACATTTACTAAAATCAGCAAAGAAGCTTTGTTTTACAAAGAACAAAGATGGGTGCATCGTCTGTCTTCTGACAGACAAGGACTGAATGAGGACATTCCTTGGAGCGCTTTACGCACTTAAAAACTCCCTTGGAATAGCATCTTATCACTGCATCACTGACACCTATTGCCCTTGATTAGACCCAGTACACTAAGATTCACATTGATGTGATATTACATATTGGGGATACTTTGGTAGAGATGATATTGAAGCCTTATGGTGACTTCTACTCCATTCCAAAATGGCCCCCAAGTTTCCCAAAGATTACAAAATGGCCCCCATCCTCCTTTGCTTCTCTTTACCATGAATGGAGGACGCGCGAATCTCACAATGATTGCCAACCAAGATTACTCTTAAACTCGACACATAACTTATTAGGTTACTCTCCTATCTGCATTTCACAGAGTGCAGGACAGAGCAATATATATCTTTAGTAGCCTAACGTCCGCTCACCATGTATATACCTTCTATTTTAAATAAGATGGATGCCCGGGCGGTCGAGTGCTTTATTAATCTCACAACCTCCAAAACCCAGGACCTGATCGGGGTTGTTTCCATAGCCTTCAAATGTAGAAACTGACTGGCAGCTCTAGTCAGGGTATCCACTCCAAGATGGCGCCCGCAGTATAGAGAACAGCACAATGACTGTCCTCACTCACGCGTGCAGTCCAGCAACAGCTGGTAGCAATCAGGAGTTAACGAGGAGGAGCAGTGGGTATTTAAACCGGGCCGTTTCACTACACCACACCTCCCGGCAGCAGTGGGTAGGTCCTTGGACACATTGCGTACTACGCAAACGTGAGTACTATGTTAACCTTGATGGTCTGCTAAATGTTCCGCACTCCCAACCCCTGTTAAAGGGTTTCCCAGCCAGTTTAAAACGTTCAACTATGTAGATGCACTTTCCCAACCTCCTTTACCCTTTTTTTGTTTCTTTATCCCAACTTCAGTAACAAATATAAAGCCTGTATTGTTCCACCATAGCTGGGATTACTTTTTAATGATGTGGGCAATGTTAATGAACTACCCCTGAATGTTGTGCAGATAGCGTGATGTAGGAGTATGTCACTATATGTACTAAGGAGGCCCACATATCCAATACTTTAGTTTATTCAATAAAAACGCTATTAACTTCGCAAGCTGGCAGCTTTTAACTGTTCCTTTTTATCTGCATACCCCTGTAGTAAATGGGGAAGTTCCTCATATCTTGACCTGCCGGGGTTTGATGAAGCAGTAGTATATCCCAATTAGGGTGAGTCTTGTGCTCTTTCTGCAGTTTTTGGTTTTTAATACACAGATGTGGTCACTACACACATGAGCAATAATGTGACCACTTCAATATTTGGCACCTGGTGTTTAGATGCCTGTAACACCTCACCACTGTGTGCTGTGATTTAGACACACAGGGAATAGAACAGTAGTTTTTGATACTTGTGATATTGGTTTGACATCATACATTAATATGTGATTTTCTCTCCATAATAGGTAGAACCAGAACTACCAGCCATTAGACAGAGTAAGTCATGGTGGCTTAAATCCCAAACATTAATTTATTTTTGATTTTCCGGTCCACCTTAGTTAGATCGTTTTTAAACTTTAGGTCCTGACGAATCGCCTCTAGACTTGCAGAATTGCGAAGAAACATGTTGACCAACCACACGGAGGAGCGCCACACCTAAGACATTAACTTAGCATTGCGCCTGTCTTCTTTATTTTAATCAGGGTAGGAGACCCCACAATTAAAGTTATTTTTGCTGGTACTCCCAAACCTGTTTTAACTCACATAAACATCACACACCACTTATTCATCTACACTCACTAAATCTCTCACACCCACGGCACCAAGCGGTTATTTGGAAAAAGATCTCCGCCAAAGTGCCCCTCATCGGGAGCCCGTCAGGCATTGCAGCGCCGGCCAGACGAGGAGCAGCCCGATGATGAAGCATGACACCCAACTGGGTGTGTGAGGGCATTACATTCCAAAGAAATGGATTCCCATCTCTTTTGACACTGTAGCCTACTGTCCCTTGTATACTGCTAAATTCTAGATCATTCAGGAACAGCACAACTTTAATTTTCATGATACCTGATGTAGACCATACTTGTGAGCACGAATGCAGATCACGTAGTTCAGTGCACAAACCATATACTCTTTGCAACACGTGCTACTGTATAGTCAGCCGCACACGCAGAGCCCAGTAGTGCAATTCACGCCCACCTTCGTACCATTGTGATGCAACAACCAGACAGATGACGGCTGTAACGTTCCTAACATGGAACATTAGAGGACTAAATGACCACAGAAAGGCTCAACTCATACATTCATATTTGATCAGGCATAAAATTGACATCTGCTTCTTACAAGAAACGCACCTTAGGAATGCTGCAGACCCCCAAACTCCATAATAGACACTGGGGAGAGATACACTCAGCGATATACTCTAATTATGCTATAGGTGTAGCAATATTGATTAGACGCGAGGCTGGCTGGAAAACCTCTCAAACAATAATAGACCCAGACGGCCGCTAGATCATCTTGAGTGGGACACTGGTGACTACCCCAATAGCACTGGTTGCAATCTACGGCCCTAAAGTGGACGGCCCGACTTCTTTGATACCATCTGGTCAAAAATGACATTGATTGGCTGCGATACAGTAGTACGGGGGGAGATTTTGAAGTCATCATAAGTGACTCCCTAGATCATGTGGGCTCCTCCCGTCATCTGCACCCTAGAGCCAACCAAAAGATTCTATCCCTAAATCAAGATAACGGTCTGGTAGATATATGGGGTAGCTGGCATCCGGAAACGATGGAAGGTACATGTATCTCCTTGCACCACAACGCCTGGTACATTTTTAGCTTGTAACTGGAGACGTTGCGACCTGAACTACAGATACTCGACATATGCCGCGTACACTGTCTGACCATGCTCCAGCCTTATTCAGCTGGACCATACCGCAGACTATGCCCCGGGCCTTCTGCTGGCGCCTTCCCCGGAACGCCGTTTTAAGGAGGAGATATGAGTGGAACTCACACAGTTCTTCCCCATTAATGAGGGGACGGTAGCTTCCCCCTCAACCCTATGGGAAGCTTTCAAGGCAGTGATAAGGGGTGCATGCATAACTAAGCAGTCGGGGGTGCTAAAATCAATCAGGCAGAAGCTTGCTAGATTGGAACGAGACATCCGGGATACCGAACTCCTGTACTATAAAAATGGTGCATCCGAGCACCTTGCCACCATTAGAGGGAAACTTTTGGAATATGGAGAAGAGGCGCGCAGGGAGACCCACTTCCTGGGTAAATATGCTCGGGCCAGACGGTACGGTGAGGGAGATCACGCAGGCAGAGCTCTAGCAAACACACTCAGACATACACGAACCTCGTCCTATATCACTGAACTTCTAGACACTGACTCTATCCAGTAAGAGGGCAGACTGCCACACTCAAACGGTTGGCTGACTTTTATGCTTCACTCTACACTGCTACACACGACGACCCTAACCCTGATCTGCAAACCTACCTGGACTCAATAGAGTTGGTGTGGCTGAGTGATGCACACCGTGCTTACCTGGACGAGCCCTTCACTGCCGATGACATTGTTCAAGCCATAAAAAGCATGCCAGGGGACAAAGCCCCAGGACTTGATGGACTGACAACTTCTTTCTACAAGACATATGCTGTCGAGTTCGCCCCCCACCTCCTGGCAGTTTACCAAGAGTCTCTTGAACAGGGCTCTCTGCCGCAGACAATGCGCGAAGCCGTTATATCACAAGCCGGCCAACATGTGTGACTCCTACCGTCCACTTGCACTCATTAATATTGATGCCAAAATCCTTGCTAAGCTGCTCGCTACTAGGCTACAACCACTCCTCCCACTCATTGTCCGGCCGGACCAGTCGGGATTTATCCCAGGCAGGTCCACTGCGCACAACTTGCGCACCTTCTTCTCCACGCTGCACCACCTAGGCCCTCAATTACCAACCCTAGCAGCCTTTTTAGATGCCATTAAGGCGTTTGATTTGTTAGAGTGGCCGTACCTATTTACCATATTACCCAGATTGGGAATTAGCTCCAACTTCATTAAGCTAATCCATTTGCTTTATACCCAGCCTACTGCATGTCTGAAAGCGAATGGTTTGATATCCGACCCTTTCCCGATAACGCGCGGCACTGGGCACGGATGCCCCCTTTCACCTCTCCTATTTGCGGTGGCAATGGAGCCACTGGCGGCTAGATTGCCCCAGCACCACACAGCAAGAGGGCTGGGATTCAGGGACAGGGGATTAATTATCAGTGTATGCAGATGATATCACCCTATATATACGTGCCCCGCGAGAGAATCTAAACCCCACATTGAGGGAGGTTGTTCAATTTGGAGGCATCAACTGGGCCAAATCGAAACTCCTTCCCTTGACTGCCGCCCCACTTAGGGTTGAGCTAGAATTCCCATTAACTTGGGCTGAGGGTCCGATCAAGTATTTAGGGATTTTGCTTAGACGAGACATACAGGAGATCTGGTGCATGAATTATAGCCGATTGATGGATTGGCTGGAGGGTAAGATAGCCTAATGGTCGAGACTGTCGCTGTTCCTGGCGGGCAGAATCGCCATAGCTAAAATGGTGTTGCTGCCAAAATTGTTATACTTATTTGTAAACATACCGTTGCCTCTCTCACAAGCATTCTTCAAGAAACTCCGTTCCCTGATGGTGACTCTCACATGGGCAGGTAAACAACCACACGTAACCTGGGAACTCTTGACACTGCCACTCACGCAGGGAGGCATGGGGGCGGTGGATCTCGAACTATATGCGCTATGTGCGCAAGCCCAATACTTACATTACTGGGTGCACTCAACCCCGTTTCAGCCTCATGTAGCTGTGGAAAGGGACGTAGCTGCACCAACGCCGCTACAGGTTGCCCTATATCAAACTTATAGGAGAACAGGTGACGAGATTAACACAGTAGAATCCCTGCGATGGGCGTGGGAGGGACTAAGGAGACGTGCAATGCTTTATGCGCCATCAATACCACTCGCATACCACCCGCTCATTCTCCCTTTACACGACAGAGGAGCCATACAACGTGCTCATCAGATGGGCCTATCCACTTTTGACGATCTCTATCCAGACAGTTCATTCTTAGCTCACCCATTTGGCTCTGGTGAATCCCAGTCATCCATTTCGGACCTACTTTTGTATTATCAACTAAGAGCAACATGTAGACAACTGCATACTTCCTTCCCGACTGCACCACCTGCTCTGACTGCACTAGAAAATGTATTGACCAACCCGTCGCCTTTAGAAACTAATCACGCATCTTCACAACATTACACAATCTACCTCGTCGGTCATGACGGCCAGAGCATTAGCACAATGGCGCACAGAGCTGGACCCGCCCCCCACAGATTAACAATGGGCCTACTGCTGCTCTCAGCTTATGCTACTCTTCCCTAATTACAGATTGAGACACATACATTTCAAATTTCTCCACTGAATGTACCGCACACCCATACAAGTGCATAAAATGGGACTGAGGCCAGATGCAGATTGCTGGAGATGCAAACAGGCACAAACGTCATTCTTACACTTAGCGCGGCTTTGCCCACCTATATCTTGTTCTGAAATAAAGTTTACGAGACGATACACAAGGTCACGGGCTTCCGCTTGGAACGCACACCACTCATTGCCCTGTTAGGACATGTTAAAGCAGTCCCCCCCCTACCACAAACCGTCTTTCCGCTATGATGCTGTTGCTGGCCAAGCGGTAATTGCACTGCACTGGGGATCAACTACGATCCCTTAAATAGACACCTGGATACATGATCTCACCTATTGCCAAGAACAGCTTACAGCCTACTGGGACCTAATGCCTCTAGCGTCTAGACCCAAAGATATTTGGGGCTCTTTCATACTGTGGACCAGCATGAGAACTGCAGCTGAGATAAACACAACCTAAGAGGGGACGAATCACCAACCCTACACTTCTGGACGGCCTGGGTCTGGGGTAAAAACGTAGAAGGGGGTAACCCAACACTGTAATGCAAAGACATATCGCAAACTAATCAGGGCAGTGCACTGCTGGGTATATATTCATTGTATTAGACATCAATGACGTGCTTACTTGTTTAATGTTGTATTGTCTGATGCATAAACTGCGTGAACATTGTAAGTTGATATACCACGTGCTCCTTCTCATCCACATGATCCTCAAGGTAATGGTTTACTGTAGTTATAAATATGCCTTGTAACATTGAATGCTGTTTTTACTGTTTCAACGCTTTGGCATGTAGTGCATTATGTATGGAAAAAACTAATAAACAAAGTTTTTAAAAAAAAGGTCCAGTGTTGCTTAAAAAAAATGTTTCCCATTTGAAAAGACATCTGTAAGAGCAGGAAGGTCTGAGGTCAGTGGGTGGAACCCCACATCACTATGGCCATAGATGTTGTCCCACAGGGACAGCTTCCCTTTTGCGAATCAGATACCACCACCCTTCAGGTGTCAGCATCTCATCAATGGCTTGCGATTGCAATAGTTGTCACAAATCATCAGTACATTAATATGCTAATGGAAGATAGGAGGGGGTGCATTTTCCACGTCCTATCTACACTGCAGAGAGGGTCACAAAAGTCGTTTTACAAGTCAGAAAGACTTTTTTGACTGATAAACGGGCTTTTGAAAATAGTAAAAATGTACTTTGTGATTGCAAATCTTGTGATTTGGGGAAATCCTGACTTTGCAACTGCAAAACACCTTTCTAGAGAACTCCCATTGCTTCTGGGTAATAAGCACACCAGTCCTGATGTGTGACCCCGCCTCCAACTGACCAGATGCCTCTAGCACTATCTACAACTCCATGAGATGGACCATGAGCACAGAACAAAAGGTCTAATGAAGTGAAGAATACACAAACATGAGCTGACAAGTGGTTCTGCGAGAACTACAAATCCTCAAGATATAACACCAGGTTCCTTCGCACTGTGAGAGCGCAGGGTTGTTTGTTACGCCCTTGAGCTTTGGCCACTGAGGTGGCAGCCCAGCTGGAACAGTAGTGAGCACGAAGGGATAGGCAAGCACCAGCACACCCCTATGAGTAGGGGGTGCTGAAGGGCCTTTCACTCGCCCCCTAAGAGCGGTGGGTGCTGAGAGAGTAACCTCACCTGACCCTGTAGAGCAACTGCTGATGGGAAACTGGCATGCCCCACTCCTGCTAAGCAATGAGTCAACAATGAACAGTGGCTTTCGACAAGCAGTTTCCCATTCCCCATGAGGAGCTAAAAGGATACATAGCTGCCAAGTTTTCAGATTGCTTAGACGTGACATTTCCTTATTTTCAGGGCGAGTATGCATGATATTTCAACGTTAATGTGTGCCAGGTATTGCGACACATTTAACAAAAAAATGTGCCCTTTTATGTACCGTAATATATAATACAGCTGCGACGTTTGTGTGAGGTCACTAATACACACATACCAACATGTGGAACCTTAAACGATGACGATTTTGGAAAACTGGGGATGCATTTAATTTCCCATTAACATTGAAGTGGTGGGAGTAACATGTGGAGTGCAGGTGCTGTTTATTCCGACCGGGGTCGAGGTTCTATGGCCCAGGGCGGCAGGACTAGAACAGACTCTGCCTGTCACACAGTGTGACCAGATTCTAGCAAGGGGCTGCAGGCCAGCGTAAAAAGGGCTGCACTGTTAAGCATGTGCCTGAACAGCCTACTAAAGACAGGTATTCAGCGTGCACACAACATGCTGTGTCTTGGATTTAGAACAAATTACAATGCGTGCTCTAGACTCTAGCAGCATATAACCGGAACTGACACCCAAAGAAGAGTGAATTTGAAACAGGGGTGATAACATGCGAGTACTCACACACAGACACTTGATATTTGGCAATGTTATGTGGGATCATGATAATAATGGCATGCGCATGATAAATGCCACTTATGAGGCGAATCTTCCAGGAAAGTGTGGTAAGAACCTCGACGCTGATATGGCAAAGGCCAGGGAATGATTTGAAACAGATGCTCAACAATATTTACATATTGTGAGTGATTTACTTTTTTTTTTTATACCAGCGATTATTTTTTAAATGTTACAGCAGTCACGTGAGACTCCTCTGGTGCCACACTCTTGTCTTTGCTAATTTCCGACAATTTTGGGATCAGCCAAGGCAGTTGTGGATAAAAGGTGCCAAGCCATTATTAGGCGACGGCTGCTGAGAGGCAATCAAAACAAGCATTGGCATAGCCAATAGGTCTCGCCTTTGGGACCTTATAAGTGTTTAGCTCTGCAACATTTGATGTTGTTGACGAAAGGATATTGTGCTGCAGAAGTAAATACTTATAAGGTCATAAAGGGGAGATATATTGGATATGGTAATGATTGTTTTTTTTTAAAGACAAGAAGTGATTTTAGGCTGCGGCTGCCACTTAGTGTACCGTATTATACGTAGACGTTGTAGCTATATTTGAGAGAGGTAGCGAGAGGTAGAGAGGTGTATAGAGGTAGAGAGAGAGCTAGACAGATGTAGAGAGAGGTAGAGAGAGAGCTAGACAGATGTAGAGAGAGGTAGAGAGAGGGAGAGAGAAAGAGGTAGAGAGAGAGGTAGAGAGAGAGAGGTAGAGAGGTAGAGAGAGAGAGGTAGAGAGAGAGAGGTAGAGAGGTAGAGAGAGAGAGGTAGAGAGAGAGAGGTAGAGAGAGAGAGGTAGAGAGAGAGAGGTAGAGAGAGAGGTAGAGAGAGAGAGGTAGAGAGAGAGAGGTAGAGAGAGAGAGGTAGAGAGAGAGGTAGAGAGAGACAGGTAGAGAGTTAGAGAGGTAGAAGGAGATGGTAGAGTGGTAGTGAGGTAGAGAGAGAGGTGGAGAGAGGGAGAGGTAGAGAGAGAGGTAGAGAGGGAGAGGGAGAGGTAGAGTGGCAGTGAGGTAGAGAGAGAGAGAGGTAGAGAGAGAGAGAGGTAGAGAGAGGTAGAGAGGGAGAGGGAGAGGTAGAGTGGCAGTGAGGTAGAGAGAGAGAGAGGTAGAGAGAGAGAGAGGTAGAGAGAGGTAGAGAGAGAGGGGGAGAGGTAGAGAGAGAGGTAGAGAGAGAGGTAGAGGGAGAGGGAGAGGTAGAGAGAGAGGTAGAGAGAGAGGTAGAGAGACAGGTAGAGAGAGACAGGTAGAGAGAGACAGGTAGAGAGAGACAGGTAGAGAGTTAGAGAGGTAGAAGGAGATGGTAGAGAGATAGGTAGAGAGTTAGAGAGGTAGAAGGAGATGGTAGTGAGGTAGAGAGGTAGAGAGGTAGAGAGAGAGGGGTAGAGAGGTAGAGAGAGGTGGAGAGAGGTGGAGAGAGGGAGAGGTAGAGAGAGAGGTAGAGGTAGAGTGGCAGTGAGGTAGAGAGAGAGGTAGAGAGAGAGGTAGAGAGAGAGGGGTAGAGAGAGAGAGGGGTAGAGAGGTAGAGAGGGAGAGAGAGAGGGAGAGAGAGAGAGGGAGAGGGAGAGAGGTAGAGAGAGAGGTAGGGAGAGAGAGGTAGGGAGAGAGAGAGAGGGAGAGAGAGGGAGAGAGAGGGAGAGAGAGGGAGAGAGGTAGAGGGAGAGAGGTAGAGAGAGAGGTAGAGAGAGAGGTAGAGAGAGAGGTAGAGAGAGAGGTAGAGAGAGACAGGTAGAGAGGTAGAAGGAGATGGTAGAGAGATAGGTAGAGAGTTAGAGAGGTAGAAGGAGATGGTAGAGAGGTAGAGAGAGAGGTAGAGGGAGAGGTAGAGAGAGAGGTAGAGAGAGAGGTAGAGAGAGAGGTAGAGAGAGAGGTAGAGGGAGAGGTAGAGGGAGAGGTAGAGGGAGAGGTAGAGGGAGAGGGAGAGAGGTAGAGGGAGAGAGAGAGAGGTAGAGAGATAGGTAGAGAGTTAGAGAGGTAGAAGGAGATGGTAGAGAGATAGGTAGAGCGTTAGAGAGGTAGAAGGAGATGGTAGAGAGGTAGTGAGAAAGA